>CM028350.1:12149436-12519873 GCA_016618105.1 Dendrobium huoshanense | reverse complement strand
CTGATCGTCCTGTACGAACTAGGTTCGTCCAGTACGATGGTTATTACAAGGTCGGTTCTAGAAACTGCTGAAAACTGTTCTAAGTCGGTTTAATCGTTGGACAAAATATGTTCGTCTGGACAAAAATTTCCAGAGACCGATCGTCCTGGACGATTATTTATTTCGTCTGGACGAAAATTTTCCAGAGACCAATCGCCACGGACGATAATTTGTTTTCGTCTGGACGAAATTTTCCAGAGACCGATCGTCGGTACGATATTTAATTCGTCTGTACGAAATTTTCCAGAGGACTGGTCGCCTCGTACGATGGTAAAATTCGTCTGGACGAAAATTTTACAGAGAACCCATCGTCCGGGACGATAATAAATTCGTCCTGGACGAATAGGACTTAGAAAAAAATTTTTCGAGCAAATTCCTATTCGTTCCAAGTGCTCTATAGGAGATAACTGACAGGATCGTCCAGTACGATAAAAATCGTCCCGTACGATCAGTATAAAATTTTTTATGATCTCCTTATGTGTGTGTGTAAGATTTTATTCACTCAATTACAATCACTCCCTTTCAAAATTAAATCAAAGAAAATGCAAACTTCAAATAAACAAAAATCTCATGTTGAATTTGATTTGAAGTTTATCGTAGTCTGGAGTCTGATTTTCCTGAAATGTTAGTACACACAAGAGCAAGTGCAAATCTTCTAAAATTGTTAGGAGATAACTATACATTTGAACAATAATGTTTGGAATCATCAAAACTACATAAGTTGCACAAATATAATCATTCAAATAGCAACTATTCAAACAATCTCCCCCTTTTTGATGATGGCAAAACAATTATTATTTGTATGGTTTCAAGTTAAAACAAATCTCCTATCTCCTAAACTCCCCCTGAATTGATGAGTACATTAAATAAGGAGGCATAAAGAACAAAATTTTTGTTTTTCAAAATTTTTAACACAAACAAACTACAAAGTAAAAAAATTGCAAAACAGACAAACAGAACAAATCAAAACAGAAAACACAATAATTTCTCCCCCTTTTTGACAGCAACAAAAAGTGAAGAAGAAAAGACAAAAAATGTAAGTAATTATATGAAATTCATTTTAAAATTTAATCTAATTGTGATTGACATAGGGTATGCAATTTTAAACTAAAGATATTAGGTCAATCATAGAAATTCATAAAATTTAAGAAGTGATATAACATTGTAAGAAGAATTTATCAAAGACATGATTCAATTTAGACATTTGACTATAGAAAATCATTACAAGAGAGATGTATAAAAATTCTATATTTCAAAGTTCAATAGAATATAAATGAACATAAGATCAATTTGAATTAAGAGATTGAACGAATTTGGAAAGAAGAGAATTACCTCATGTGGCGCTTTGCGCATCTTTTTCAAAATTTTGGGGCACATTTTTGTGCATTTTTTCTTGGTTGGGCTTATTTTGTGCCTCTTTTTCACTTTGCAAATTTTTGCGAATTCTTTTGATTTTTGTACATTTGTACAATGTTCAAGAGTAATTGAGACCAATTCTTTCCAAAATCTATAATCTAAAATTTCAAATATTTCTAGGTGCATAAATATCACTTGAGCATAGAAATACAAAATAAGAAAACATCTAAATTGCAATAGTAATATTAACTTTTATGTAGTCTAAATGAATAGACATGAATTTAAAAGTTCTAATTACAACAAGTTATAAACAAATTATAAATTTAGAAGTCTAGATTTTCTAATATAGATAATCTCAAATTACAATCGAATTTAAGCACTATGTAGATTAAATAATACTAATGAAATTCATAAACATTAACCACATTTCAAAACAAATAAAAAAAAAACTTTCATTGATACTAAAGAAACAGATTACATAAAAAGAAGAAAATACATTGAACAAAAAAAAAAAAACATAAAAACAAACACTTAACAATAAAACAGAACATAAAAAAAACAAAAAAAAATAAACAAACACACATAAAACATTTCTACTGTTCTGGAGGAGGAGGAGGAGGAATGCCGCCAAAAAGGTTGAAGTAGGAGGCCATCACATTACATTGGTATTATTTCATGAACTTCATCTTTAATATTACCAATGTCTTGTTGCTGCTGCGTAAGTTGAGCATCAAATTGATCAAACCTTTGATCAATGTGAGTCTCTAATCTATCAAATCTCTCAATCAGATTCTAGTAATCTGATTGAGAAGCAGAAGCTTGCACTCCTTCTTCTTCCTCTTCTGAAGCACTGGCATGTGCTTTTTCTTTTTCTTTTTCCTCCTTGAAGAGCAATCTGAATGATGCATCGTTATAGTAAACTGGCTCTTCATATTCTTCATCAGGATGCACTATATTGTATTTCTTTTCCAATATATAAGTGATTAAGTGTCCTAAAGAAATGTTCTTCTTCCTCTTCTGATCTGCATGTCCTATTTCTGAAAGCCCATATATATGGTCTATGATAAGTTGGGCTTCGTCAATAGGATGTCTTTCCATGATTAAAAAGGTTAGAACAGAAAGGAGAGGGGTAATGTTAATCCTATCACCAGCTTTAGGAATAATTGAGGATCTAAGGATATGCTGGATGATTCGGGCATCTTGGGTCATACCGGAAACTCTTGCAACATGATAGGTTATGCCTATTTCTCTAATCACCCTATTGATTTGAAACCATTTGAAAGAGATTTTTGACATTAGGGTGTGGGCTCTATATCCCTCAGTTCTTAAGTTTAAAAATGCACCAAGGTCGTGCTTGGTGATCTCAACTTTTTGCTTAAAAACATAAGAACTAATGGTGGAGTGGTCAGAATTGAAACTCATGTTAGCTAGAAAATAATGGTAGGTTTACTTATTGTAGAAGTGGACGAGAGAAAGAATGAACTGAAATTGGGTTGAGGCGAAGAGGTGCAATACCCAAAATTTCAACTCAGTCTGAATAAGAATGCGAGACGGAGTGATTTTTGCGGATGCAAAATGAGGAAAAGATTCCTCATTCGCCTTGGAAAGAAAGTTATCTGGGGCATTCCTATTTGGTTTCTTCACCAACACCTTTTGTCTTTTGCTAGAGGAGGCCATTGTTGATTTGATGTAGAAAGGGATTGAAAATGAAGTTTGGAAGTGTGATTGTTAAGTTTGAAAGCCTTCATATTTAAAGAAAAACGATACGTTCGTCCTGGACAAAAATATTTGTCCTGGATGAAAAATTATCGTTCGTCTGGACGAAATAATTTCGTACAGACGATCCAATTCGTTTAAAATGTAACGGCTTTTCGTAATCAATACAACTTACGATGCGTCCCTTCGTACAGGCTTTTTGACTTGATCGATCGTACAGATAAAAAATTTTCGTACAGACGATCAAAAAGTAAATCGTTTTAATGACTCTTGAAAACCGTCCCCTACAACGAACCGACACATGTTCGTCTGGACGAACAAAAATTTCGTACAGACGAAGACAAATTAAAAACTGTCTTATCCACTCAACCGCTGCATTCAATCGTCCCGACGTTTGAGAGAAAAAAAAAATCGTACTGGACGATCATCAGATCATACAGACGATCTAATTAAAAACTGCTCTCAAAATGGTTAAAATTCGCGCAAACTGTTCCTTCACACATCGTCCCGTACGAAACCAATTTCGTACTGGACGATTTCCTTCAAAAAAAATTTTTAATTTTGAATTTTTTTATTTAAGAAAATCAACAAAAATATTCAAAAAACACAGAAAACATAAAACAAAATCATAAATCCAAAAACACTTCATTCAAAACACACAAAATTTCAAAAAATAAAATAAAAATAACAACAAAACAAACAAATATCAATGTTGCAAAGACATTTTGTTTAAGCATTCAAATCAATAACACCAAGCCTTGTTCTTAAAGTACTAAAAGTATCAAAGGCTAAAGGTTTTGTAAAAATGTCTGCAAGTTGATTTTCAGTTGAAACATGTATGAGTTCAATTTCTCCTTTGGACACATGATCCCTTATGAAATGATGCCTTATATCAATGTGTTTGGTTATAGAATGTTGAATAGGATTTTTGGAAATGCAAATAGCACTAGTATTGTCACAATAAATTGGAATAGTGCCTATAGTTAATCCTAAATCAATCAACTGTTGCTTTAACCAAAGTACTTGTTCCACACAACTTCCTAATGCAATATATTCTGCTTCTGCAGTAGATAGTGCCACTGAATTTTGTTTCCTACTAGACCATGAAACTAATGAATTTCCAATGAATTGACATGTTCCAGAAGTGCTTTTCCTATCCACTCTACAGCCTGCAAAGTTAGAATCTGAGTAACCAATAATTTCAAATGAAGAGCTAAACTTAGGATACCAAATTCCTAAGTTTTGAGTTCCTAGTAGATATCTTAAAATCCTTTTCACTGCTGTCAAATATGATTCCTTTGGATCTGATTGAAATCTAGCACATAAGCAAATACTGAACATAATATCTGGTCGGCTAGCAGTCAAGTAAAGTAAAGATCCAATTATCCCTCTAAATTTCTTTTGATCAACATATTTTCCCTTAAGGTCCTTATCCAACTGAACTGAAGAACTCATTGGTGTACTAACAGGTTTAGCATTGTCCATTTCATATTTTTTGAGGATGTCCTTAATATATTTAGTTTGACTAAGAAAAGTACCTTCCTCAAGTTGCTTAATGCTAAATCCTAGAAAGTAATTTAAATCTCCCATTAGACTCATTTCAAATTCACTACTCATTGTTTTAGAAAAATCATCACAAAGATGTTTATTTGAAGATCCAAAGATGATGTCATCCACATAAATTTGAACAATAAGTATATCCTTTCCAATTTTCCTTAAAAAGAGAGTTGTATCCACACTTCCTTTTTCAAAAGATCTTTCAAGTAGGAATGTGCTCAACCTCTCATACCAAGCCCTAGGTGCCTGTTTCAATCCATATAATGCCTTTTTTAATTTGAAAACATGATTTAGAAATTTAGAATTTTTAAAACCTGGAGGTTGTTCTACAAAAACATCTTGCTCAATTACCCCATTTAAAAAGGCACTTTTGACATCCATTTGAAACAATTTAAAACCTTTAAAACAGGCAAAGGCTAGTAAAACCCTAATTGCATCAAGTCTAGCTACAGGAGCAAAAGTTTCCTCAAAATCAATTCCTTCAATTTGATTATACCCCTTAGCTACTAATCTAGCCTTATTTCTAATGACTACTCCTGAGTCATTCATTTTATTTTTGAACACCCACTTGGTTCCAACAACACTTTGATCTTTTGGCCTTGTAGTTAGTTCCCAAACTTTATTTCTTACAAATTGATTTAACTCTTCTTGCATGGCCAATATCCAAAATTCATCTGAAAGTGCTTGATCAATGTTAGTGGGTTCAATAGTTGAAATAAAGGCTGAATGATTGACTTCCTTGTTTAATCCACGCCTAGTTCTAACACCCTCACTTGGTTCACTTATAATCAATTCCTTTGGGTGGTTTTTAGAAAATCTCAAATCTCTAGGCAAAGGGTCTTCTCTTTCTAAATTTTCTTCCACATTTTCCTCCAAATTTAATCTATCAATCTTTTGGGAGTTTTCTTCAATTTCTTCTTCAACAACATTTGGCTCTTCCATGTTTCCATTTTCATCAAAAATAACATGTGTGGTTTCTTCAATGACTAAAGTTCTTTTGTTGAATACTCTATAAGATTTTCCAACACTTGAATATCCAACAAAAATTCCTTCATCTGATTTTGGATCAAACTTTCCTAAGGCAGATTTTCCATTATTATGCATGAACACCTTGCAACCAAATACATGCAAATGAGACAAATTTGGTGTTCTACCTTTTAGCAACTCATAGGGTGTTTTATTCAGATTTGATCTCACATTCACCCTATTCAGAACATAGCATACAGTGCTAACCGCCTCAGCCCAAAAATATCTAGGAAGCGAGTATTCTGCTAACATTGCTCGGGCGGCTTCTATTAATGTTCTGTTCTTTCTTTCAACTTCTCCATTTTGTTGAGGAGTTCTAGGTGTAGAAAAATTGTGATCAATTCCCTTTTCTTTACAGAAATCTTCAAATCTTTCATTTTCAAATTCTCCTCCATGATCACTTTATATAGAAATTATTTCACATCCTAGTTTTCTTTGTATCCAAGTTAAAAAATTTCTGAATTCCTCAAATGATTCACTCTTATGAAAAAGAAATTTAACCCAGGTGAATCTTGAAAAATCATCTACAATAACAAATCCATATACCTTTCCTCCTAGACTAACAGCGCTTACAGGTCCAAAAAGATCCATGTGAAGAATTTCTAAAGGTTTACTGGTCCTAAGATCTTTATTGGACTTAAAAGAGGACTTCACTTGTTTTCCTAATTGACATGCATCACATAGATGGTCCTTGGTAAAGTCTAGTTTAGGTATTCCTCTCACCAAATTCTTTTGGGTAATTCTTCTAAGATTTTTCATACTAGAATGACAAAGTCTCCTATGCCAAAGCCATGATTCATCAGAAATAGTTTTCAAACAAAAAGCAGTAGGAGATTGAATACAATTTAAATCTAGCATGTAGACATTGTTTACCCTTTTTCCATTTAAAACAATTTTCCCATTTAGGCTAATTATGCAGCTAGTAGGTAAAAATTTTACATTATAGCCCTTATCACATAGCTGACTTATGTTAAACAAATTATGTTTTAAGTCTTCAACTAATAAAATATTGTCTATGAAAAAGTTTTTCAAATTTCCAATCATACCTGATCCAACCACTTTCTTTGTGGTATTATCTCCAAGTGTAACCTTGCCTCCACTCCTGGCTGCCAGTGTTATGAATTGAGCAGTATCTTCAGTCATGTGCTTTGAACATCCGCTGTCCAGGTACCATATACTCTCACGAGGTCTTGTGTAAGAGTATTCCTCTTCTTGATCTGATTGTTCAGCATTATCTGCCATCAAGCAAAGGTTGGTGACTTCTTCTTCTTTTTCAGTCTCAGATGAGTCTGAAGCTGAGTCCGCCCAAAAAGCCTTTTGAAACTTCTTCTTACCCTTCTTTACCATTGGTTTCTCCTCTACCTTCTCCTTGTTAGGAGTGGCTTTGAGTTTTGGATAATCAGTCTTTATATGACCTGGTTTCCTGCATTCATAACAAATCACTTCATTAGAAACCTTGCCATTTCTGTTATACTTACCTCTATTCCATTGCTGGCGTCTCTTATGCTTCCTCTTTAAAAAACTTCTGAATTGTCTAGTCATCAGTGCAATATCGTCTTCATCCTCAGGTTGTGAGTGTTCACTTTCTGACTCTTCCACATTTAGTGTAATATTTTTGTCCTTTCTTGGTTCACCTGCATCAATCTTTCTTTGACTTACTCCTTGCTCGTAAGCAATGAGTGAACCAAGAAGATTGTCAATGGAATAAATGTTCAAATCTTTAGACTCTGAAATTGCAGTAATTTTAGCATCGTATGCAGTAGGTAAACAACGAAGAATCTTATTAACCATTTCAGCATTAGTTAATTCCATACCAAGTGCATGCAAAGAGGTGATAATTTGAGTGAATCTTGTGTACATGTCAGATATAGATTCATTAGGTTTCATGCGAAATAATTCGTAGTCATGTAATAAGATATTGAGTCTTGATTGCTTAACCTTATTTGTCCCTTCATAAGTTATACAAAGTCTATCCCATATGTCTTTTTCCCTTTTACAAGTGGAAACTCGCATGTAGTCTTCAGATTTTAAAGCACAAAAGAAACTATTTAAAAATTTCGCATTTAATTGTGCTAAGTCACGTTCTTCAATAGTCCAATTTGCATAGGGTGTTTCTACCCTAATTCCATCAACTAATCTAGTTGGTTTTGAGTAACCTTCCTGGACTAGCATCCACATGCGATAATCAACTGACTGTAAGAAAGTAGACATGCGTGTTTTCCAAAAATATAAAGGAATATTGTCAAACAGTGGAGGTCTAGTGATAGAGTAACCCTCAGGTGTGTTTCGGTTTCCAAATGTAGCCATCTACGTTAATCAAAAAGTAGTTCAAACTTATGATTTTGAAACTATGCTCTGATACCACTTGTTGAGTCCAGTAATTAAGTTGTTAAGCCTAAGTAAATGTCCCACGGCTACCAAGAGGGGGGTGAATTGGTAGTTTTAAAAATTTTAAACCCTCATAATGATAAAGTTGAACCGAAATAAAATTTTCTTTTAAAGTTTGTAGAAAATTTTTTTTTCAACCACAGAGTTGTTTAAACTGAAATTTAAAGTGCGGAAACGTAAAAACAATAAAGTAAATGACACCAGATTTATAGTGGTTCGGTCTATAACCAGACCTACATCCACTCCTCAGAGGCACCCTCTGAGTATTGCACTAATACCACAAAGTGACTCTTCTTTAGCACCCACAGCAAGGCGGAGAAGCCTTTACAACAACTCTTTTCACCACTACCCGGTGCGGTAGAGAACCGTCGTCCTTTTACACAATCCACAGTGCTGGTAGAGAACCGTCGTCCTTTTACACTCTCCTAGTGTGGGCAGAGAACCATACGGCTATTCACACTCTCCAAGTGTAGGCAGAGAACCTTTCCACTGTTCACACTCTCCAAGTGTAGGCAGAGAACCCTTCGGCTGTTCACACTCTCCAAGTGTCGGCAGAGAACCGGATCTCCTTGACTGATCTTCTCACAAGAATCTAGAAGGAAGAAGGAAAAGAGTGAAGAAATCCAATTTCATAATTAGAGACTCTTACCTTAGTAATCCAAGTGAAGCCTTCTTGCTCCAGTGGTAGGAATCCTCCTTTGAATGCTCTCTTCCACTCTCTCCTTGGCTATTTTCTCAAGAGGCACGAAGATCAAATGACAAAAAGATTGGGTGGCAGTCTAATTTGGACTATTTATACAAAAGATATGAAAAACCGCCCAAAAACTGCATATTTCCAATTCTTTACGCAGTGGATCGTCCTGTACGATCCTGGATCGTCCTGGACGATTTTACTTAAACGATCTTGTTGCGGATCTATGATTTTGATGATAGCAAACATTCCTTATTTCTCTATGATTACCTTATGTGCTAACGTTTCAGGTCCACATGATCAGACTGCAATCTGAAACCAGCTCAAGATTGGGTAGACTAGGTCTGTGTCAGTTTGTAATCTTTTTCCTTTCTTGAGTCTGTTGTATTTGGTGTGGTATCTGATGATTTGTAACTTGGAAGATTTTCTGTTGTGCCCTAAAAGATTTCTATTTTTGGTAACATCATCCGGGACGATATTTATATCGTCCTGGACGATCTGACAAAAGTAGAAATCCTAATTAGGGCATTCTCATTAAAACAGCCGTCTTTTTGCAAAACACATCGTCCTGGACGATTTTGTATCGGCCAGGACGATCGGCTAAATTCAGCAAGAATCTGCCGCCAGATCTACTTAGGAAAATCTTATTTTTGGATATCGTCCTGGTATATCGGCCTGGACTATAAAATTTCGGCCTGGCCGATCCAGGTCAATTTTTCCAAAATTTCTCAGGCAGTTTTGGAAAGCAATTAATGGGGATTTCGTCCAGGCCGATCGCAAGATCGTCCGGGACGATTAGACATCGTCCAGCTTCATTTCAGGGCGATTTTTAGGACGATTTTCCTCATATTTGTGCTAATCGGCCAGGACGATTTGGCTATCGTCCTGGACGATAATGGCGGCAACTTGCATTAATGAGCTCATTTTGAGAGCCTCTATTTAAGCTATGGCAAGGCACTTTGTAAGTGTCTTTGGCAGCCATTATAGCTTCGTTCTTGTGGGGGAAACTAGAAGAGAGAGCTTGAAAGGGAGAGAGGAAAGGGTGGAGTTTGAGAGAGGGAGAAGATCCTGTGAGGGGGGACTCAAGGGAGTGTGGAGGGGGTTCCACACGGTTGCTCCGGCAAACTCGCACCTTAGTACCATCGGATTCAAGGCTTGTCTCGAGGTAAGTTCACCAAAGAAGAAATCTCTTTGGTGTCAAAGGACCCGGCGACTCTGCCGCACCGGGGGAGGTGGAAGTGATTTTGTAAGGGCTTCTCCGCCTAGCTGTGGGGGCTAAAGGAGAGTCACTTTGTGTTAGTGCAATACTTGGAGGGTGCCTCCAAGGAGTGGACGTAGGTCAAGGTTTGACCGAACCAATATAAATCCGGTGTGTTCTTTTCTTATTATTGCTTCCGCATTTTAATTTCCGCATCGTTGGTTTTATATGTGGTGATATTGGTTTTAGCTTTATCTTTGGTTTTAAAGTTTTCCAATTCACCTCTCTTTGTTAGCCTTGGGACTAAGTTCATAGGGCTTAACATCCCCAACGAACTTTCAAGTGGTATCAGAGCGATTTTCATAAAATAAGTTTTTAAAAGCTTTTGAATTTTGATCCATGGCTAATATTTCTAATCGTATTTTTGCGGAAGGATATTCAATCACTAGACCACCATTGTTTGAAAATATTACATTTGATTTTTGGAAAATTCGCATGTCTACTTTTTTGCAATCGATTGATTTTCGTATGTGGCATATGATTTTAACTGGTTATTCATCACCATCACGTATTGTTAATGGAATTAAAACTGATATTCCTTTTAATCAATGGAATAGGGATGAACAAATGGATGCTCAATTAAATGCAAAGTCTTTAAACTGTTTTTTCTGTGCTTTAAGTTCTGATGATTTTATGTTAATCTCCACGTGCACTACCGGCAAGGAAGTTTGGGATAAATTGCACACCATATACGAAGGCACTAGTGAAATCAAGCAATCCAAGTTGAATATTTTAATGCATGATTTTGAAATGTTTTCTATGAAACCTTTTGAAATGATTTTGAACATGTATACAAGGTTCATTCAAATTACTACATCATTGCATGCTTTAGGAAAAGATTTTTCAAATTTTGAAAAAGTTAACAAAATTCTTCGTTGTTTACTTGAAAAATTCGATGCTAAAGTTGTTGCTATTTGTGAATCAAAAGATTTGAATGATTATTCTATTGATAATTTGATTGGCTCACTCATTGCCTACGAGCAAGGGTTGAGTCAAAGACTTTTGGATGCAGTTGAGATGATCGTTCTAAAAGCCGAAGATATGGTAAGAGGAAGCTTAGTTGGTGACGATAGCAATGAATTGCCAAGCAAATCAAAAAGCTCACCAATGCATAAGCAAAAGAGGAAGAAAGGTAAAAGTGGTAAGGATGTCCATATTTCCTCTGACATTGTTTGCTTTCGATGTAGGAAACCTGGACATATGAAGAATGAGTGCCCTAATTTAAGAATTCTCCCTGCAAAAGAAAAGGGTAAGGCGAAGTTAAATTTAAACTGGGGAAATAATGAAAGGCAAAAAATCTCATGGGCAGATCTGGTCTCTGAAGCATCGGACCAAGAGAGAGACAATGGTTAAGAGCCTTTCGTGTTTTTGTTGTGTTTTTGTTTTTATGTTTTTTCATTTTTATTTTTCATTTTTGTTTTGTTTATTCTTTGAATTTTTTTTTTCTCGTAAAAATTTTTCTCTGATCTACACACACATTCACTTTTCTAGAAATGAAAAATTTACTTCCTAATTTTTCTTGAAATCTTTAGTAAGTTGTGATTGACTTCTCTAAAAACAATCAAAGGAAGGAAACTCATGTTTTTGACTTTCAATCTCTGTTTCCTAAAAGAGGTTTTTCTACTTTTGATTTAAAATCTTTTTCATCTTTTAAATTGGTTTTTGAAACTAAATTTTTTATCTCCCTATATTTTATTTATCGCATAGGAATCTTTTGCAAGTTGTTGAATCTAATTCAAAATTTTCTTAATCAAGAAATTCGCTTTATCAATAGTATGGGTTTACTTTTGATATTTAAGATTTCAGAAAGGTAGCATAATCAAAAAAAAATTGGCCAATGATGCCAACAATAAAAGAAGCGCAAAGCGCCAAAATTGAAAAATATAGAATACACAAAGTGTATCAAAAGATGCGCAGTGCGCCAACCAATTGTCAAGAGGCATAAAATGAGCCCACTAAATTTTAATGCTTACCATTCTTATACTTCTTAAAGCTTAAGAAAACCCTTGATTTTTCGATGCTTGAGTTTGAAAATCTTGATTCATGATTCATCAAATCGTGCATTAATCTTCTATTAGATAAATTTTATGAAAGGAGTTTTGAAAAATTACTGTTTCTTTATCTAATTTATTCCTTGATTTAGATATTGAATTAAAAAGTTTTTGAGTCTTTTTAAAGAACTTGAGTTTGGATTATCAATTCTTGATTTTTTAACCTTTACTGGGCTATGTGTTGTCAATCCAATTCTACTAAGTTTTTTTGATTAAAACCCAGAGGTAACTTTCTCATTTTAAGAACATTTGTTTTTTCACTTGATCAGGGAATGTTTTTTGTTCGTTTTGTTTTTTGTTTGTGCCTCCTCTCTTTTTGATAATGTCAAAGGGGGAGAACGTTGTATCTTTTTTCTTTTCAAAAATTTTAAAACAAAAAAAATATTTTCATCTCCCCTATTTTTTAAAAGGATTTATTCTAGTGAGGGGGAGATTAGGAGGATTTACTTTTATGAAAATTTAAATTGAAATGTTTTGCCATCATCAAAAAGGGTGAGATTGTTGCGGATATATGATTTTGATGATAGCAAACATTCCTTATTTCTCTATGATTGCCTTATGTGCTAACGTTTCAGGTCCACACGATCAGACTGCAATCTGAAACCAGCTCAAGATTGGGTAGACTAGGTCTGTGTCAGTTTGTAATCTTTTTCCTTTCTTGAGTCTGTTGTATTTGGTGTGGTATCTGATGATTTGTAACTTGGAAGATTTTCTGTTGTGCCCTAAAAGATTTCTATTTTTGGTAACATCGTCCGGGACGATATTTATATCGTCCTGGACGATCTGACAAAAGTAGAAATCCTAATTAGGGCATTCTCATTAAAACAACCGTCTTTTTGCAAAACACATCGTCCTGGACGATTTTGTATCGGCCAGGACGATCGGCTCAATTCAGCAAGAATCTGCCGCCAGATCTACTTAGGAAAATCTTATTTTTGGATATCGTCCTGGTATATCGGCCTGGACTATAAAATATCGGCATGGCCGATCCAGGTCAATTTTTCCAAAATTTCTCAGGCAGTTTTGGAAAGCAATTAATGGGGATTTCGTCCAGGCCGATCGCAAGATCGTCCGGGACGATTAGACATCGTCCAGCTTCATTTCAGGGCGATTTTCAGGACGATTTTCCTCATATTTGTGCTAATCGGCCAGGACGATTTGGCTATCGTCCTGGACGATAATGGCGGCAACTTGCATTAATGAGCTCGTTTTGAGAGCCTCTATTTAAGCTATGGCAAGGCACTTTGTAAGTGTCTTTGGCAGCCATTGTAGCTTCGTTCTTGTGGGGGAAACTAGAAGAGAGAGCTTGAAAGGGAGAGAGGAAAGGGTGGAGTTTGAGAGAGGGAGAAGATCCTGTGAGGGGGGACTCAAGGGAGTGTGGAGGGGGTTCCACACGGTTGCTCCGGCGAACTCGCACCTTAGTACCATCGGATTCAAGGCTTGTCTCGAGGTAAGTTCACCAAAGAAGAATACTCTTTGGTGTCAAAGGACCCGGCGACTCTGCCGCACCGGGGGAGGTGGAAGTGATTTTGTAAGGGCTTCTCCGCCTAGCTGTGGGGGCTAAAGGAGAGTCACTTTGTGTTAGTGCAATACTTGGAGGGTGCCTCCAAGGAGTGGACGTAGGTCAAGGTTTGACCGAACCACTATAAATCCGGTGTGTTCTTTTCTTATTATTTCTTCCGCATTTTAATTTCCGCATCGTTGGTTTTATATGTGGTGATATTGGTTTTAGCTTTATCTTTGGTTTTAAAGTTTTCCAATTCACCTCTCTTTGTTAGCCTTGGGACTAAGTTCATAGGGCTTAACATCCCCAACGAACTTCCAAGTGGTATCAGAGCGGTTTTCATAAAATAAGTTTTTAAAAGCTTTTGAATTTTGATCCATGGCTAATATTTCTAATCGTATTTTTGCGGAAGGATATTCAATCACTAGACCACCATTGTTTGAAAATGTTACATTTGATTTTTGGAAAATTCGCATGTCTACTTTTTTGCAATCGATTGATTTTCGTATGTGGCATATGATTTTAACTGGTTATTCATCACCATCACGTATTGTTAATGGAATTAAAACTGATATTCCTTTTAATCAATGGAATAGGGATGAACGAATGGATGCTCAATTAAATGCAAAGTCTTTAAACTATTTTTTCTGTGCTTTAAGTTCTGATGATTTTATGTTAATCTCCACGTGCACTACCGGCAAGGAAGTTTGGGATAAATTGCACACCATACGAAGGCACTAGTGAAATCAAGCAATCCAAGTTGAATATTTTAATGCATGATTTTGAAATGTTTTCTATGAAACCTTTTGAAACGATTTTAAACATGTATACAAGGTTCATTCAAATTACTACATCATTGCATGCTTTAGGAAAAGATTTTTCAAATTTTGAAAAAGTTAACAAAATTCTTCGTTGTTTACTTGAAAAATTCGATGCTAAAGTTGTTGCTATTTGTGAATCAAAAGATTTGAATGATTATTCTATTGATAATTTGATTGGCTCACTCATTGCCTACGAGCAAGGGTTGAGTCAAAGACTTTTGGATGCAGTTGAGACGATCGTTCTAAAAGCCGAAGATATGGAAAGAGGAAGCTTAGTTGGTGATGATAGCAATGAATTGCCAAGCAAATCAAAAAGCTCACCAATGCATAAGCAAAAGAGGAAGAAAGGTAAAAGTGGTAAGGATGTCCATATTTCCTCTGACATTGTTGTGTACGAAATGACTTCATACAGCTGATCGTCCTGTACGAACTAGGTTCGTCCAGTACGAATGGTTATTACAAGGTCGGTTCTAGAAACTGCTGAAAACTGTTCTAAGTCGGTTAATCGTTTGGACGAAAATATGTTCGTCTGGACGAAAATTTTCCAGAGAGCCGATCGTCCTGGACGATTATTTATTTCGTCTGGACGAAAATTTTCCAGAGGACCAATCGCCACGGACGATAATTTGTTTTTGTCTGGACGAAAATTTTCCAGAGACCCGATCGTCCGGTACGATATTTAATTTCGTCTGTACGAAAATTTTCCAGAGGACTGGTCGCCTCGTACGATGGTAAAATTCATCTGGACGAAAATTTTACAGAGAACCCATCATCCGGGACGATAATAAATTTCATCATGGACGAATAGGACTTAGAAAAATTTTTTTTGAGCAAATTCCTATTCGTTTCATGTGCTCTATAGGAGATAACAGACGGATCGTCCAGTACGATAAAAAATCATCCCGTACGATCAGTATGAAATTGTATGATCTCCTTATGTGTGTGTGTAAGTTTTTTATTCACTCAATTACAATCACTCCCTTTCAAAATTAAATCAAAGAAAATGCAAACTTCAAATAGACAAAATATCTCATGTTGAATTTGATTTGAAGTTATCGTAGTCTGGAGTCGGATTTTCCTGAAATGTTAGTACACACAAGAGCAAGTGCAAATCTTCTAAAATTGTTAGGAGATAACTATACATTTGAACAATAATGTTTGAAATCATCAAAACTACATAAGTTGCACAAATATAAATCATTCAAATAGCAACTATTCAAACACAAACCTCGCCGGCGAGTAGACTCTGGCGAACTCAAGCTCAAGTCCATCCAAGGCTTATTCCAGGTGATTCGTGGTGTGTCGGAGCGTGAATTCAACTAGGAACTTAATCGCGGACAGTCTACAAGCTCAGAGAATCCAATAGCGGTCAAAACCATCCATTAAATAGTGGTAAAATCTTAAACCTAGCCTAGGACACTTAGGTTAATTTAAAATTTTGTTTAGTGCATTATTCGCTGTAGAATAAATTCCCCATGTTTTCTGTTCACTTAAGTATTCTAAGTTTAAAATTTTGTTAAGTTTTATCAATTGTATCGATTGAATGAGTGAAAAATCAAATCCTAGGGCGTCACTCATAGCCTCCTGCAAATGTAGGTTTTCAAGACCATTGATCGCTCGATCAATAGTCCAGATCTAGCCATTTGGCGGTACTTCCCGCCCGCGTATTTGATTTAGCGCTTAATTGTTGGTCTGACCGAATCTGGGCCATCGATCCAGAACTACAGGATTGACCCCTCACCGTCTGATCTTTCTTAAACGATATCAGATGGCTGGATCTGATCTCCGTCGTCGGATGGAACCAGGCTAATCGGACGGACGCCACTCATCGCTTACGTGCTTAAGTAAACCGCGTCGAATGATCGGCGAGCAATGCGTGGCTGATTGCTGCCGCCGCATTTCGGTTCAGCGAACCAGATCGTGCCATGTGGCACCACCGCCTCCGCATTTTGGCTGGACAAACCAGAGCTCAATAGATGTCCAGCCGACACTGCCAGTTATTAGAAATGGTTTAATTTAATTTTAAATCATTTTTAATTACAATTTTAGTTTAAAAATTAATTAAAATTATTTTAAAATTATTAAAATATATATTTATTTTACATAAATATTCCCAGAAAATTAAACTTTTTTAATTTAAAATTAGAATTAATTTAAGACATTAATTTTATTTTAAACTATTCTAATTATTAAATATTCAATAGTTTGAAATTAATAATCATTAAAATTTATTAAATATTATATTTTATTTAAATCATTTCAAAATATTAAAGTCTAATATTATTTTAACACAACCAGATAATTTTTTTAAAATACTTAATGTTAAATTAAAGTTAATTTAAGATATGTAATATATATGTTTTTAATTAATTTTAAAGTTATTTAAACATTTAAATATTTAATTAACATTTAATTAAACTTAAATTTAAATAATTTTAAAATTATTAAGTGAAAATTATTTTAAATAATTTTAAAATTTCAGAAAATATTTAATGTTGAAATTGGTTTAATTTAGAATTTATTTTTTTTAAATTAATTAATTTTGAATTATTTAAATTGATTTAATTATTTCAAAACTTAAAAAAAATTCAAATAAATTCATTTAATTCATTAAAATTCAAATAATTTATCAAGTTTTTTTTAAAAAAATTAAGAATTTTAATTTAAAATTATTTTCAAAGTTTAAAACTCAATTTATTTTGATTAACTTTAATTATTTGAATATCCTTAATATTTAGTTAATACTTAATTAAATATTATATTAAATATTTTGTAAATTAAAAATTTATTTTCAAATTTCTTTGAAAAATCAGTGGATCTCTCAATCATTTATAAATTCATCTACCATGAAAATATTTGGCAAATCAAGATCACAAAAAATCCAATGGCTGGTATCGGCTTTGGATCCATTAGTTCATTTGATGACAATGAATACTGCTTAATGATAACATACCATCTTGAATCTCCAAATGTCCATACGGATCCCATCTGTCCTTTGGATGGGCTATGTTTGGAGACTTTAGATGATCCCGATGAACTTCAAGTTCGGGATGTACCCCCTGAATTCGAAGAGGAAATTAAATCAACGGTTGACGAGTTAAGAAATTAACCTAGGAACTGACGATGACCCCCGCCCTACTTTCATAAGTACTTTACTGAACGAAAATGAGACCTAGGATTTGATTCAATTCTTGTATGAGTTCAGGGATTGCTTTGCCTGGACATATGATGAAATGCCAGATTTGTCCACTGAGGTAGTGGTCCACAAACTTGGAGTTCGGCATGATGCCATTCCTGTTAAGCAAGTTGCCCGACGTATGTGCCTAGAGATTGAGCAACAAGTCGTTTCCGAAGTTAAAAAATTGGCCGAAGCTGGGTTTATCCGAGAGGAACAATACCCCTCTTGGGTGTCCAGCGTCGTGCCAGTTCAAAAGAAAAACAGTCAGATTCAAATTTCCACCGACTATAAGGATCTGAGTAAAGCATGTCTTAAAGATGAGTTCCCTCTACCCATACCAGAACTCATAGTGGATATTGCCTCCTTGCATGCTATTTTCTCTTTTATGGACGGCTCATCTGGTTAAAACCAAATCAAGATGGCTTCAAAAGATGAGAGAAATACTGCATTTAAAACCCCTATAGGGATCTTTTGTTATAAGGTGATGTCATTTGGCCTGAAGAATGCTGGGGCAACCTACCAATGGGCCATGACTCATATCTTTGATGACATAATCCATAATCATGTTGAATGTTACATTGATGACTTAGTTGTCAAAAGTAAGGTCAAAGAGGCTCACTTTTATGATTTAAGAATTGTATTTTAACGGTTGCACCGCTACGATTTGAAAATGAACCCCTTGAAATGCGCACTTCAGGAAAATTCTTAGGATTCATAGTAAGGCATCGAGGAATTGAGATCGACCTTGCTAAAATTGAAGCCATCTTAGATATGCCATCTCCTAAGAGTCTACCCAGATAAGATCTCTACAAGGTAGATTGGCATATATAAGAAGGTTTATTTCTAATCTTTCTAGGAGATGCCAACCCTTTTCTGTCCTTGCAAAGAAAGATGCTAAATTCGTATGGGACAAGAAGTGCCAGAATGCCTTTGTCGGTATCAAACAATACCTTTCTAACCTGCCAGTTCTGGCAGCCCCAATTCCAGGAAGGCCATTAATACTTTACACTGCATCTTTAGATGAGTCTTTAGGTGCCCTGTTTGCCCAAGTCAACGATGAAGGGAAAGAGAATACTGAAAGTTTGTTAGGGATGTTAAGCCCTATGAACTTAGTCCCAAGCTAACCAAGAGGGGGGTGAATTAGTATTTTAAAAACTATTTTCATAAATAAAGAAAATTGCATAAACCAAATCACACCACAAAAATAAATGCGGAATTTAAAAGCGCGGAAGCAAGAAAAGGAACACAGAAATTTATAGTGGTTCGGTCGACTCGACCTATGTCCACTCCTTGGAGGCACCCTCCAAGTATTGCACTACAAAACGTGACTCTCCTTTAGCCCCCACGGCTAGGCGGAGAAGCCCTCACAAGAACCTCCTTTTTGCCACCCCGGCAAGGCAGAGAACCTTCCTCCTTTTGCTTCCTCCTGAAGCTGGCAGAGAACCAAAACCAAAAGCAAACTCCTTACCTCTACCGACCCTTCCACGGACGAGAAACTCTAGACGAAGACGAAGCAGAGCAATCCTTGAAGCAGCCCTTGTGAATCCCCTCACAAGCTCCCCCTCACAAGATCCTCTCTCTCTCCCCTCTCTCTTTCTCTCCTCAAGGTCTTCTCAGGTCAAAGCAGCAGCCAAAGGTCTTGAAAAACGTTGGACAAGAGCTCTTAAATAGAAGAGCTTCAAAAGAGCTCATTAATTGCAAGTTACCGACAATATCGTCCAGGCCGATATGGACATCGGCTTGGCCGATCAGTACAAATCAATGAAGATAGGCCAGAGCGTAGCCCTGGATGCAAAGCTGGACGATTGAAAATTGGCTTGATCGTCCAGGCCGATCTTACGATCGTCCTGGCCGATCAGTTCAAATCAAAGGAAAATCGTCCTGACAATAGCCCTGAATACGAGCTGGCCGATATCGATCGTCCTGAAGTAACTTAAGGTTTTTGTTTAGATCGTCCTGGCCGATACTTCGATCGTCCAGGATGATATGATCATATCAATCATCCTTGATTACTCCCTTGATTTCCTGAACAATTATTGCATAATTTGTGAATATCGTCTAGGCCAATCCTAGGATCGTCCGGGCCGATAATTTAAAAATACAGTATACCATAATTGACTATGGCGGCTACTTCTTTCTGTTTTGAGCTTATCGTCCTGGCCGATACACGTATCGTCTAGGACGATCTGTTAATGTCAGGTGCCTTAATTAAGAATCCTTAATTAGACTTTCTGTTTTAAGCTGATCGTCCAGGCCGATCAAAAAATCGTCCTGGACGATATGATTAAAAATAGAAATTCTAAGTCTCTCAAGTGTGTGTGTGAAGGGTTACATAGCATCAGTCTCTTTGACCATTATAAGTAGACTCAAAAAGGTGAAAATTAAATGTACAGACTGACTCAACCCTAAACCTACGCAATCCTGAACTTGGCTCCTTCTTGACCGTCCGATCTTTGATTCCTGAAAAGTTAGAAGCAACACGCAGTACAAGAGAAACAATGTTTGTCAATCATCAAATCATAAGCTATGAAAAATAGGTTTGCAACAATCTCTCCCTTTTTGATGATGGCAAAACACTACAAAAAAATAGTTAATAGATAAAAATTCAGGATTGATGAAAAAAGAACCTCATAAACTTCTCCCCCTTTTGACATATCAAAAAGGAAGGTACAAGAAAGCAAAGCAAAAGAGATTCTATTTCTCTCTTTTTTTTTTTTTAATCAAGGCATGTTAATGATATAGTATTCCATGTGATTGATTTAAAAACTTGTGAGTTAATGAGTTACCAATCTCATTTAATCCATAGAATAGTAGAATATCCGTTCATGGTTTACCCTTAGCCCAAAATGTTTTCTTAGGATAGAATCATCTTTTGAAATCAATGACCTAACTTAAATAATTAATTGGATATGAGAAAAAGAATCTACCTACAACTTGTCGTAAGAAAAATATCTTCATAAAATAATGAGGTAGATTTGTCTCAATCGTATGATAATCGAGATCAAGCCTTCTGAGAACCAAAACTTCTAAGGTCTAAAAGATATAAAAAGAGAGAGTAGCTTGCTTTTGAGTGGGCTCATTTTATACCTCTTGTCAATGTTGTGGCGCTTTGCGCATCTTTTTATAAATTTTTCAATTTTTGGCGTCTTTGCGCTTCTTTTGTTGGCATCATTGGCCAAATTTTTATTTTTGCAAGCTAGATTCCCTTTTATAACCCTTTAAAAACTTAGTTGTGAATATATCTTCTCAGATATTAGAGAATAGGAGCTCTCTCTCTAACATAGGGAGGAATTACCACAAGCAGGATTAATAATCAAAGACAAGAGTAACGAGGGATCTTGATGTGACTAATAGACTTTTAATCATTATAAATACAAGATAGATTTGCTTAAGCAAGCTTAAGAAAAAATCTTAGTTTCATAAACAATCTTTTAATTTGAGATAGACTTTTGATTAGAAAAGAAAACTATGCCACTAATACTAAGTTAGGAAAAGAGACACAATCACAAAATATTCATACTATCTAAGTGATTAAGTAGATGAAAACATATTAACTACAAATTGTTAAAAATAAGATCAAGGAATATAATACCATATCAGTGATGATCTAAAAAAAAATAAAGCAAAAGAAAGCAAAAAAAAGTAAAAAAGAAAACTTAGCTAAAGGTTTCATGCATTTATGTTAATCACACCCAATCTGGTCCTTAAAGAACTGAAAGTGTCGAAGGCCAGTGGTTTAGTAAAGATGTCTGCCAGTTGATTTTCAGTTGTCACATGGTGTAACTCAATGTCTCCCTTAGTCACATGATCTCTAATAAAGTAATGCCTAATGTCAATGTGTTTAGTTCTTGAATGTTGGATAGGATTTTTAGAGATGCATATGGCACTAGTGTTGTCACAAAAGATTGAGATGGTGCTTACATGTAATCCTAGATCCAATACCTGTTGTTTCAACCAAAGAACTTGGGCCACACAACTTCCAAGAGCAATGTATTCAGCTTCAGCAGTGGAAAGTGCAACAGAATTTTGCTTCCTACTTGACCAAGAGACCAAAGATTGTCCAATGAATTGATAAGTTTCAGAGGTGCTCTTTCTATCCACCTTGCATCCTGCAAAATCAGAGTCAGAAAAACTAATAATCTCAAAAGAAGTGCTATTTCTAGGGTACCAAATCCCTAATCCTTGTGTCCCCAAAAGGTATATAAAAATTCTCTTAACAGCAGTCATGTGGGATTCCTTAGGGTCAGCTTGAAACCTAGCACAAAGGCAAACACTAAACATGATGTCAGGTCGGCTTGCAGTCAAGTAAAGTAAAGATTCAATCATGCCTCTATACTTCTTCTGATCAACAGACTTACCACTTGGGTCCTTATCCAATGGAGCACTAGAAGTCATGGGGATGTTAATTGGCTTGGCTTTGTCTATTTCATATTTCTTCAAAATGTTCTTTATGTATTTTGTTTGATTTAGAAACATTTCATCTTCCAATTGTTTTATGCTAAACCCCAAAAAGTAAGACAACTCTCCCATTAAACTCATCTCAAACTCTCTACTCATTGTTTTAGAAAAATCATCACACAAATTTTTATTAGAAGATCCAAAGAGTATATCATCAACATAAATCTGAACAATAAGTAAATCATCTCCAACTTTTCTAAGAAAAAGGGTGGTGTCTACGCTCCCCTTTACAAACTCCCTCTCTAGTAAGAATGTGCTAAGCCTCTCATACCAAGCTCTAGGTGCCTGCTTTAAACCATACAAAACCTTTTTTAATTTAAACACATGATTTGAAAATTGAGAACTCTCAAAACTTGGAGGTTGTTCTACAAATACATCTTCTTTTATCTCCCCATTTAAAAAGGCACTCTTGACATCCATTTGAAAAAGCTTAAATCCTTTATAAAAGGCAAAGGCTAATAGCACTCTAATGGCTTCCAATCTAGCTACAGGGGCAAAAGTCTCCTCAAAGTCTATCCCTTCTATTTGATTGTACCCCTTAGCCACCAATTTTGCTTTATTCCTCACCACCACTCCTGAATCATTCACTTTGTTCTTAAAGACCCACTTTGTCCTAACTACACTTTGTCCCTTAGGTCTTTTCACAAGTTCCCAAACATCATTCCTAACAAATTGATTCAACTCTTCTTGCATTGCTAAAATCCAAAACTCATCAGAAAGGGCTTGGTTAATGGTGGTGGGTTCAGTCATAGAGATAAAGGCAGAGTGGTTTACCACCTTCCTAAGTCCATGTCTAGTCTTAACTCCACTAGAAGGGTCTCCTAAGATCAAATCCTTGGGGTGACTAGTAGAGTATCTCCAATCTCTAGGCAAAGTGTGTGAAGTTTCTCCCCTTTCATCAAAATTTTCTATTCCTTGGGTGACTCCTTCTACTCCTCCATTACTTAGGTGCTCACTCCCCTTCCCCAAATTTTCTACTCCACTTGTAATCTCTCCAACATCATCATATTCTACTCCATATTTCTTAGGATCAGACTCATCAAAAACTACATGGGTTGTCTCTTCCACCATCAAAGTTCTCTTGTTAAACACCCTAAAAGACTTCCCAACACTAGAATATCCCAAGAACACTCCTTCATCAGATTTAGGATCAAATTTTCCCAGGTGAGACTTCCCATTGTTGTGAATGAAAACCTTACAACCAAAGACATGAAGGTGGGAAAGATTGGGTAGACTAGGTCTGTGTCAGTTTGTAATCTTTTTCCTTTCTTGAGTCTGTTTTATTTGGTGTGATATCTGATGATTTGTAACTTGGAAGATTTTCTGTTGTGCCTTAAAAGATTTCTATTTTTGGTAACATCGTCCGGGACGATATTTATATCGTCCTAGACGATCTGACAAAAGTAGAAACCCTAATTAGGGCATCCTCATTAAAGCAGCCGTCTTTTTGCAAAACACATCATCCTGGACGATTTATTATCGGCCAGGACGATCGGCTCAATTCAGCAAGAATCTGCCTCCATATCTACTTAGGAAAATATTATTTTTGGATATCATCCTGGTATATCAGCCTGGACTATAAAATATCGGCCTGGCCGATCCAGGTCATTTTTTCAAAATTTCTCAGGCAGTTTTGGAAAGCAATTAATGGGGATTTTGTCCAGGCCGATCGCAAGATCGTCCGGGACGATTAGACATCGTCCAGCTTCATTTCAGGGCGATATTCAGGATGATTTTCCTCATATTTGAACTAATCGGCCAGGATGATATGCCTATCGTCCTGGACGATAATGTCGGCAACTTGCATTAATGAGCTCGTTTTTAGCTCTTCTATTTAAACTTTGACAAGGAACTTTGTAAGTGTCTTTGGCAGCCATTGTAGCTTCATTCTTGTGGGGGAAACTTGAAGAGAGAGCTTGAAAGGGAGAGAGGAAAGGGTGAAGTTTGAGAGAGGGAGAAGATCCTATGAGGGGGGACTCAAGGGAGTGTGGAGGGGGTTCCACACGGTTGCTCCGGCGAACTCGCACCTTAGTACCATCGGATTTAAGGCTTGTCTCGAGGTAAGTTCACCAAAGAAGAAGTCTCTTTGGTGTCAAAGGACCCGGCAACTCCGCCGCACCGGGAGAGGTGGAAGTGATTTTGTAAGGGCTTCTCCGCCTAGCTGTAGGGGCTAAAGGAGAGACACTTGTGTAAGTGCAATACTTGGAGGGTGCCTCCAAGGAGTGGACGTAGGTCAAGGTTTGACCGAACCACTATAAATCCGGTGTGTTATTTTCTTATTATTGCTTCCGCTTTTAAATTCCACATTTATTTCTATGTGGTGATATTGGTTTTAGTTTTATCTTTGGTTTTAAAGTTTTCCAATTCACCTCTCTCTTTTAAATTAGCTTGGACCAGTTCTATAGGGCTTAACATCTCTATCAAACTTTCAAGTGGTATCAGAGCTTATCGTTCTGGCCGATATACGTATTGTCCAGGACGATCTGTTAATGTCGGCTTCCTTAATTAATAATCCTTAATTAGACTTTCTGTTTTAAGCTAATCATCTAGGCCGATCAAAAAATCGTCCTGGCCGATATGAGTAAAAACAGAAATTCTAAGTCTCTCAAGTGTGTGTGTGAAGGGTTACATAGCATCAGTCTCTTTGACCATTACAAGTAGACTCAAAAAGATGAAAATTAAACGTACAGACTGACTCAACCCTAAACCTATGCAATCCTGAACTTGGCTCCTTCTTGATCGTCTGATCTTTGATTCCTGAAAAGTTAGAAGCAACAAGCAGTACAAGAGAAATAGTGTTTGTCAATCATCAAAATATAAGCTATGAAAAATAGGTTTGCAACAAATGCTCTATATTACCTTAGTCAAAGAATTCTCCCAACTGAAATTTGATACCCATCAATTGAGAAGCATTGTCTTGCTTTAGTTTTTACGACCTAGAAGCTAAGGCATTACATGCTTTCCCATTCAATCAGTTTGATTTCGAGAGTTAATCCTTTATAGTATCTTATGACCTGGCCTACATTGTTAGGGCGCTTGGCTCATTGGTCTATGATACTACTCCAATTTGAGATTACTTTCATCCCCCTCCATGCTGTAAAAAGATAGGCCGTTGCCAACTTCCTGGCATACCCGCTTCCGACAGATTCTCCTTTGAACGACGATTTACCCGATGAACAAGTCATGAGTTTGAGGAAATCGACATAAGCCATCTGGGAATTATATTTTGATGGTGCATCATCCTCTCGCTAGGATACAGCCCAACAATCTATAATCCCTAGAAAGGTAGGGGTTGGTTTAATTTTTATAACGCCGGATAGTGGGATGATGCACTTTTCTTACCATTTGTCAGAGCCCTGCACAAATAACAAGGCTGAATATGAAGCTCTGATAACCAGTTTAGAACTTATAATTTTAATGGAGATTAAAGTGATTAAGATCTTCGGTGACGCTCAATTGGTGATTAATCAAGTTGCGGGAACCTATAAGGTCTTAAATCCTAATATTTCAAAATACCACCAGTACACCCTTCATTTGCTTGAACAAATTCCTATCATGACTCTGTACAGGGTTTCGTGTGGAAGCAATTCTACGATGGATGCCTTAGCAAAACTTGCAAAGGAATTCGCATGCCCAGAAGAAGATTCCATCCCTATAGAGATTCAGGGTCACAAAGCCCTCTCTCCTATAGATTTGGAATATATCAGTAAGAAACCTCTCCAAATCCTTTCTGCCTCTTCGACGACTGAAGAAGAAGGCGATTGGAGACGGCCTTTAATTGATTACCTTCGAGAGGGAAAACTTCCCCATGATAAATCTCTCTCCAACCAGATTATGAAATGTGCACTATCTTATGCACTAATCAACAATTCATTATACCACCGATCATTCGATCAGATGTGGCTATGTTATTTGAACAAATGGGAAGCCCTGAAGATTTTTAATGAGGTCCATTCAGGACTATGCGGTGCACATCAATCAGGTCCAAATATGAAATTAAGAATCAAAAGACTTAGGTACTACTGGACAATAATGATTGATGATTGAATGAATATCGCAAAGCACTGTCATCAATGTTAGGTCCATGGTGTGGTTGTACATCAGCTGCCTAATGTGTTGCTCCCTACGATAGCTTCGTGGCCCTTCGAAAGTTGGTGCACGGATGTTATCGGGCCGATTAACCCCCCTTTTTCGAGAGGTCATTATTTCATATTAACTGCGACTGATTACTTTTCAAAGTGGGCGGAGGCAATTCCCCTATGTAATATAAAATCCCACCATGTGTTAAAGTTCTTTCATGACCATATCGTATATCGATTCAGTTTACCCTACAGAATCATATTTGATAATGGGTCCGCGTTCAAGTCTATAAAAATCAATAGTTTCGTAAGATGCTATAACATTGATTGGAGATACTCGATGATCTATTACCCCCGGGAAAATGTATTGGCTGAGGCCTTCAATAAAACTTTGGTTCAAAACACTAAAAAGATCCTCAATGATAACAAACGACAAGGGGATGAGTGATTGGTGGAGGCTCTGTGGGCTAACCGCACTGCTTATAGAACCCCAACCCAATCCACTCCGTTTGCACTAGTGTATGAATCTGAGGCCGTCTTACCCTTAGAGATACAAATCCCTTCACTCATAATTGTAATTCAGAATCAAATCACAAATGAACAAAATATAAAATTGCGATTGGAAGAACTCGAAAGCCTTGAAGAGTGAAGTCTCCAAGCTCAATAAAGTCTAGAGTTGTATAAATCTCGAATGGTTCAAGCTCATGACAAGTTAGTACGACCTATAACCTTCCAAGTAGGAGACTTGGTGTTGGTCCTTCGAAGGCCTATCTTAGCCCACCGAAAGTTAGGAGATAAGTTTGAACCAATTTGGGAAGGACCCTTTGTTGTAGAGACTATCGACAAAGGAGGCTCGTATCAGCTAGTGGATTATAAAGGAAATCACCCGATGTTACATGTTAACGAGCATTTCCTTAAGAAGTACTATGCTTGATGTAGCTCATTTTGTCAAATCAATAAACTTTCCTTTCCCTTGACTTGCAATTTTGATTTAGTCCCTTATGCTCTCTTTTACCTTTTTAATACTTCCATATTTTACTTAAGGATTGGTCATTCCTTCCCTTAGGATTAGACTTATTAGTGGTGGAGTAAGCCCTCTGTGGCACCATCCAAGTTTACCAGTTTCAGTCCATTGTGTGGAGCAAGCTTCCTCCCCACACGACCATCCCAGTTAATTTGTCCATTTGGAGTAAGTCTTCTATCAGCATCCTATGGACCTAAGGTTGGGTGATTCCCTTCCTTAGACCAAAGGTTAGGTATTCCCTACCTTGGTTTCCCAGTTAATCTACCTATTTGGAGTAAGTCTTCTATCATCATCCTATGGACCTAAGGTTGGGTGATGCCCTTCCTTAGATCCAAGGTTAGGTAATCCCTTTCTTGGTTTCCTAGTTAATTTGCCTATTTGGAGTAAGTCTTCAATCAGCATCCTATAGGCCTAAGGTTGGGTTATTCCTTTCCTTAGACCCAAGGCTAGGTAATCCCTACCTTGGTTTCCCAATTAATTTGTCTTTTTAGAGTAAGTCTTCTATCAGCATCCTATGGACCTAAGGTTGGGTGATGCTCTTCCTTAGACCCAAGGTTAGGTATTCCCTACCTTGGTTTCCTAGTTAATCTATCTACTAGGAGTAAGTCTTCTATCAGCATCCTATGGACCTAAGGTTGGGTGATGCCCTTCCTTAGACCCAAGGTTAGGTATTTTATACATAGGTTTCCCAGTTAATCTGCCTATTTGGAGTAAGTCTTCTATCAACATTCTATAAGCCTAAGGTTGGGTGATGCCCTTCCTTAGACCCAAGGCTAGGTATTCCCTACCTTGGTTTCTTAGTTAATTTTTCCATTTGGAGTAAGTCTTCTATCAGTATTTTATGGACCTAAGTTTGGGTGATGCCTTTCCTTAGACCCAAGGTTAGGTATTCCTACCTTGGTTTCTCAGTTAATCTGTCTACTAGGAGCAAGTCTTCTATCAGCATCCTATAGACTTAAGGTTGGGTGATGCCCTTCCTTAGACCCAAGGCATGGTATTCCCTATCTTAGTTTCCAAGTTAATCTGTGTACTGGGAGTAAGTCTTCTATCAGCATCCTATGAACCTAAGGTTGGGTGATGCCCTTCCTTAGATCCAAGGTTAGGTATTCCCTACCTTGGTTTTGCAGTTAATCTGTCTTTTAGGAGTAAGTCTTCTATCAGCATCCTGTAGACCTAAGGTTGGGTGATGCCTTTCCTTAGACCCAAGGCTAGGTATTCCCTACCTTAATTTCCCAGTTATCTGTCTACTAGGAG
The DNA here is from genome assembly GCA_016618105.1 of Dendrobium huoshanense. NCBI lineage: Eukaryota > Viridiplantae > Streptophyta > Magnoliopsida > Asparagales > Orchidaceae > Dendrobium > Dendrobium huoshanense. Next base: position 12,491,473 of record CM028350.1, on the reverse strand, counting down.
TAAGTCTTCTATTACTATCCTGTAGACCTAAGGTTGGGTGATGCCCTTACTTAGACCCAAGGCTAGGTATTCCCTACCTTGGTTTCCCAGTTAATCTGTCTACTATGAATAAGTCTTCTATCAGCATCCTGTGGCCTAAGGTTGGGTGATGCCCTTCGTTAGACCCAAGGCTAGGTATTCCCTACCTTGGTTTCCCAATTAATCTATCTACTAGGAGTCAGTCTTCTATCAGCATCCTATAGGCCTAAGGTTGGGTGATGCCCTTCCTTAGATCCAAGGCTAGGTATTCCCTACCTTGGTTTCCCAGTTAATTTGTCTTTTTGGAGTAAGTCTTCTATCAGTATCTTGTAGACCTAAGGTTGGGTGATTCCCTTCCTTGGACCTAAGGTTAGGTAATCCCTACCTTGGTTTCCCAGTTAATTCATCTATTAGGTGTAAGCCTTCGACCAGCATCCTATAGACTTAAGGTTGGGTGATTCCCTTCCTTACACTGTCAAAATTCAATTCAAATTTCCATTCAGTCAATGCCAATATGTGCAGCAGAAGGTCCTTCTACTACACACATTGGGGGTCCATTTGTTGACCTCATTTTTGTATGAGATCACTCTTAAGTCCTCTCTGCATTCTAGATCCTAAGATCTTCCTAGTTCCTAGCCCCAATCAAGATCTTAACTCAATCCAAACCCAGAATCCTAGGGTTAAAGACTTAGGTTCCAAAACCCTTTCTGGGTGATTTCTCCATCACCTTGAAACCAAGTCAATTGACATCTGATTCAGGATATGTTAATTGAATATTGATGTGACATATCTCTAGTATCAACCCTCCAAAGATCTTATTTGGAGGACTCTAACCTCAAAAACTTAATCTAATTCCAAAGGTTGCAAAACCTTCAAATATTTTACAAACAATGCCATTGGACCTTTTACCCAGTCAATTTTGACCTTGGAGCCTTCTACAAAGTCTCCAATCACTTCCAAACCTTTTATTCTGACCTATTGAGCATTAAACTGCATTTTGGTGGATCCACTTTGACCCCTAGTTAACTAGGGGGTCAAAGTGACCAAAATGCCCCTTTAGTGGAATTTTGGAGTTCTCCATAAACTCCAACATACCCTTTTATTAGATCAAATCCCAGATCCCCCTCCAATGCATCCTAGCCACCCTTGGGAGTTCACCTGACTGAAACCCTGACCCTGGTCAAATCTAGTTGACCAGTTCAACCCTTTTGAGCAAAATACCCCTATGGGACTCAAATGCTCTTTCCAAACCTAATGAACTCCAAATAGCTTGGATCCACTTCCAGCAAGTTTCAAATATCAAACCAAACTTTCTGGACCCAAACCCAGACCCTGGGTCAACTTGGTTGACCAGGTCAACTAGGTTGACAAAATAGGCCCTTAAGGGTCAAAATAGGCATTTTGACTGAATTGACCTCCCTAGACCTAAGGACCACCTCCAATGGTCTCCAAATAAGAAATCAAACCTGCACAGCCCAGACTCACCTCTTGGGTCAACCTGGTTGACCCAAGTCCCTCTTAAGACTTTAAAGGTGTCATTTTAACCCATTCAACCCATTGGGCCCCTTTCAAGCTTCAAATCAACTATTATTCATGGCTTAACCGTGTCTTAACCATCGATAAATCAATCCCAAATCAATTTGGCTAAGTCAACATTTTGATTTTTGTCAAACTTGTGTGTTTAGATCAAAACTGCCACTAGCATTCGATCAAATACCTGTCAAGCTTTCAAATCATTTCTTTTGATTCCCTAAATCTTGCCAGATACACCATGAACCAAGTCATGGTCATTTTGACCAAGTCAACATTTGTAAACTTGGTCAAACTAGCTCAAGCTCCCATGCTTGCTTTCAAACCTTAAATCCTAATCATCAAACCTCTCCAAGTTCAATCTAGCATGCTCCCCTTATGCTTCAACTGCCACCTCAGCACTCATTGACCAGTTAACTGGTCAAGGGAGTCAATGCTTCCTTAAAACCCCCTTTCATAATCAAAGCCCTATAAAATCCCACCCCCTTCCTATATTAGAAGCCTAAGCTCACCTCTTTAGCTTTACTTCTCTGATTAAGCCCTGATTAAGCTGCACCAGATGGCTGGCTTATGCAATTTAGGCAATGGTCCCCTTCCCCACTTATCCCAAGTCCACCCAATGGGAGAAAGGCTTATCCAGCCTTTGAGGTAGCTTTCCAACCATTCGAGAGACATGTGGCATTATCTGGGGAGCTAGTGAGTTAATCATAGCCGTCCAAATTACTTGGAGATGTTTGAATAGGGAGAAAATGCCCTAATGTGCCTCATTGGATTCTAGCCCTTCTCTCACAACATCAAACCTCCCCAGCCAAGTTCTGTGCTCATTTAACCTCTCAACCATCTCCTATTCACATCCCGACCAAAAACCGGCCGTCAAACTTCACCGGCGAGTGGATTCCGACGAACTCAAGCTCAAGTCAATCCAAGGCTTATTCCAAGTGATTCATGGTGTGTCGGAGCATGGATTCAACTAGGAACTTAATCGTGGATAGTCTATAAGCTCAGAGAATCCAATAGCGGTCTAAACCATCCATTAAATCGCGGTGAAATCTTATACCTAGCCTAGGACACTTAGGTTAATTTAGCATTTTGTTTAGTGCATTATTCACTGTAGAATAAATTCCTCATGTTTTCTGTTCACTTAAGTAATCTAAGTTTAAAATTTTGTTAAGTTTTATAAACTATATCGATTGAATGAGCAAAAAATCAAATCCTAGGGTGTCACTCATACCCTCATGCAAATGTACATTTTCTGGACCGTTGATCGCTCGATCAACGGTCCAGATCTAGCCATTCGGTGGTACTTCCCGCCTGTGTATTTGATTTAGTGCTTAATTGTTGGTCCGATCGAATATGGGCCATCGATCCAGAACTGCAGGATTGATCCCTCCCTGTCTGATCTTTCATAAACAAGATCAGATGGCGGGATCTGATCTCCGTCGTCGGATGGAACCAGGCTGATCGGACGGATGCCACTCATCGCTTACATGGTTAAGTAAATCGCGTCGAATGATCGGCGGGCGACATGTGGCTGATCGCTGCCACTGCATTTTGGTTCCGTAAACTAGATCGCGCCATGTGGCACCGCCGCCTTCGCTTTTTGGCTAGACGAACCAGAGCTCGTTAGCTGTCCCGCCGGCTCTGCAAGTTATTAAAAATGGTTTAATTTAATTTTAAATCATTTTTAATTATAGTTTTTTTTTAAAAAATATTTTAAAATTATTAAAAAAATATTTATTTTACATAAATATTCCCAGAAAATTAAACATTTTTAATTTAAAATTAGAATTAATTTAAGACCTTAATTTTGTTTTAAACTATTCTAACTATTAAATATTTAATAGTTTTAAATTAATAATCATTAAAATTTATTAAACTTTGAATTTAATTTAAATCATTTCAAAATATTAAAGTCTAATATTATTTTAACATAACTAGATAATTTTTTTTTAAATACTTAATGTTAAATTAAAGTTAATTTAAGATATGTTATATATATATATATATATATATATATATATATATATATATATATATATATATATATATATATATATATATATATATATATATGTAATTAATTAATTTTAAAGTTATTTAAACGTTTATATATTTAATTAACATTTAATTAAACTTAAATTTAAATAATTTTAAAATTATTAAGTGAAAATTATTTTAAATAATTTTAAATTTTCAAAAAATATTTAATGTTGAAATATGTTTAATTTAGATGTTATTTTTTTTAATATTAATTAATTTTGAATTATTTAAATTGATTTATTTATGTCAAAACTTAAAAAAATTCAAATAAATTCATTTAATTCATTAAAACTCAAATAATATATCAAGTTTTTTTTAGAAAATTAAGAATTTTAATTTAAAATTATTTTCAAAGTTTAAAATTCAATTTATTTTGATTAACTTTAATTATTTGAATATCCTTAAAATTTAGTTAATACTTAATTAAATATTATATTAAATATTTTGGAAATTAAAAATTCATTTTCAATTTTTTTGAAAAATCAGTGGATCTCTCAATCATTTATAAATTCATCTTGATAATATTTTGAATTATTTTAATTTAAAATATATCATTATATATATATAGGTTTAAATATGCTTATGTATTTTTTAAATCTACTTTAGAATATACATGTATCTAAATTCTAAAGACTTGAGAGACCCCTTTGAAATCTTAAGCATAGATTGAATGTTTGAATAAGAAATTTTTGGGGAATGATTAGTGAGTGATTATATTCTAATCATCCACTAATCAAAACTTTATTATCTTAATCATTATCAATCTTTGCATGTTTAGGTTGAGCACACACCACCTAGCCTTGGCTCTCCTAGTTTTAAGGACTTGATTGTATCGCTATGTGTATTTTCTTATGTGTTGTTCAAGGGTTAGAGAAAATTTGATTTGAACCTATTCAAACTTAAGGTTCGTTTGAGACGGCTTTTTTATTGCTTTCTAAAACAGAGTTTTAATACAAAAATAAAAATAATTTGTACTAAAACTCCATTTATAAAGTAGTAAAAAAGCCGTCCCAAACGAAGCCTTAGTGTCATTAGGGACTTGTTTAGAGAACTTAGAATATTTCCAATAATTAGGACTCATCTCCTCTTGAGTTGAAACTTGAACCACTTAAACTTAGTGACACTCTTAGCCTATAGGAAACTTTTCACTAGTTTTAGACATTATTAAGCCCCCTAATTAATTTTTCCTAAGTTTAAGCCTTAATTAAGCCTTAAAATTTCCAAAAAATATAATAAATCAAGATTAAACCCAAAAAATACAAACAACCCCTCCAACTATCCATAATCAAGCCCCCAATCAATGGAAATTAAAACCAATTCGATTTTATAGCAATTTTGTACTTAATCTAATTTTAATTTAAAATCGCTATTTCATTAAATTTAATTAATTAATAATAATTAAAAATTCCAAAAATTTACCAAACACTTGGGAATATCTCCTTAGGTCATTCCTGACCTTTTAAGTTTATTTCAAGAAGTTGGGATCTCATTTGGAGCAAAATCACAAAACGTTCTCTAATTGAACAATAAAAAGAAAATTCATTAAATACATCAAACTTCGAAGCTTCATAACTACTTCAAGAAAAATCCAAATTAACCAAACTTACTTGCATTCAACTCATAATAATGTCTATTATTTATTAAAAATATTAAAGTTCCAAAAAATTATTAGTGTAAAAAAGTCAACACTTTGGTCAACCCTAGGTCAAAATCGGGTCAGAACTTTAAAAAATCATAACTTTTCATAGAAAACTCCAAATTTAGTGTGCCACATGTATAAGAACTCATAATAAGATATAGTATTTTTTAAAAATTTGAAACCCTTAAGATTAATTTTAATTTTAAAAAATCAAATTTTGACCCCTTAATCAACTTATCCGGATAACCGTCTAAAATCTATTAACTCCCCCAAATTCCAGAATTTTCTTAATCGGCTAATAAAATTCTCAACCAACCCATTAAAATCAGTAACCAACTCCTTTTTATATTAATCCACTCTTTTTTTTTTTTTTGGACATTTAGGCCATTTAAGGCTAACTCACACACACAACGCATACACATAGGCTCGAACCCTGAACCTCTTAGTTGGAAGCCTAAGCTCTCAACCAATAGGCCAAGAAGAGTTGTGTTAATCCACTCTTTTAATTCCAACCAATTTAAATTATCTTAATTAACCTCGATTACTACTGGGTAACCTAGGCCTACGAGGCGATTAACTTAGCCCCAATGAAGGTGAAATAAACTTCACGTCTTTGGTGTGAAATAAAGGTAATAATCAATTAACTCTTAAAATATATTTAATCAAAATTACTAATATATTAATATTTAAACCTTAACCTAAATCCCCTTTTAAGCCTTAACAAACCAAGAATTTTAGACAACCTTAACTAATCACCCACTTTAGGATCCACCCCAGCCACACGACCTTTTACTTTCGATGGTTTGCTAGGATAACCAACTCTAGATCTAGGTTAGGTAGTGTTTATTTTATTGCTCTGTGCTAGATTTTTCATGGTTTTTACTGCATGTTATGAATGAAATTGCTTTGTAGTGTCTGCTTACTTTTTACTACACTCTGTGGATAGTTGATATGTTTGGTGACTAGATTACCCTTAGGATAGATATGATCTGAATGTTCACACAGTTTTTTGTAGGTGGCCATGCTCATGCAAGGCAATAAAAAGGGGGGCTAAATAAAAAAATTCAATTATTATAAATGCTTGCATAGGTGCTTCAGCTGCTAAAGCCCCCAAATAAAAAGAGCGTGGCCAGTGTGTTTAATTTCTTTTCTGCATATATATAACTGCTTGGGAATAAATATATTTTAATTTATTAACTGCTTATGATAACCTTGCAGAAGAGTCTAGATTTTTTATTTGATATAAATGTAATTTGTATAAGTGTTAAGTGTTGTGAAAGTTAGATTTTGAGTTGAGATACATAGGTCCAAAGCTTGGACTCTGAAGAGAAAAAGACACCCCTTAAGGGGAGTGGCCCTTTTCTATTTAGAGATCCAAATTTGGATAATTTCTTTCCTACCCAAAGAGGAAAGAGTGGCCTTCCCCTCAAAGGAAGTGCCCTCTTATCCATTTGGGTAGTCTACTACGAAGAATCCAAGCAGCCTGAACGAGATGAACCTGAAGGAGAATAAGACTGAAGAACTGAAGACAGAAAGTATCCCATTCAAAACTACTTGCGTCTCTACTAGGTTTAGAATCCGGGTTGTTGTCAGTGGTGCCCGACCACTTTACTTTCTGCAAAATTCTAGTTTGTAATAAGCAAGGCAACTTTTCCTATGGACATTTATTAAATAATTTATTTATATTTGATGTGTTGAGATGATTGCCTTTAGGGCTGCCTACTTTTCTTAGTTTTTTGGCGTTTATGTGCCGATTTTGTTTTCATCTGGATACATGAGACTAGTAAGGGTGTGAAAAATTTTATACTCGTAATCTTAAAATTTTAAAATTTTAGTGAGTCTAAGTAACATAGAAAGATAACAAATTTAGGAAATTAGCCAGGGATTGACCCCAGGGTCGCATGCATATTTCTGCACTACTCTCTCCTTGCTTTAGACCCTTTCCTGCCTGCGGGTAGAGTCCAGATAGTCTAACCTATGCGGACGAGGTGTCGGACCTAGGGAAGCCCAGTCTTTTAAAAAATTATTTTCTAAGCCTGTTTTTAAAATTTTAAGCATATTTGATTAGAAGTTGTCAACTAGCATGTATTGCATTAGAAATAAGTTAAAAGTGTCAAAATTTTAATTGCATTAGTCCTTCGCATTTTGCACCCAACATAAGTCAAAGGAGCCAATTAGGAAAATCTCTAGATGTCAGTCCCAGCTCTCCAATACTTTAAGTAAAATGTCGCTACCACTCTTTCATAAAAGATCAGACTCATGTATTTTAAATCGATTAGGTGGTTTGCTGGCTTCCCAATCCAGTCTGGGGTAAGTCTAGACCTTGCACTACATTAGTTAGGTTTGGACGACTATGGTCAAGTGTCCAAATTAGATTTAGGATCTAGGGTAGATATTTGATTATAAGACCCCAAACTTCGAGAATATAATCTCAAATTTCTAACAAAACGCTCAACTCTAATTAAATATCATTTTAATCCAAAACATAAAGTCCAACACTTAGATTAAGTTGGGACACTTCCAGATGGTTTTGGAATTGTAAAGTGTCCCCTACCTTTCTTCCCTTGACTCTTTTAATAACTGCTCAATTTTGATCCATTCCCTTTTGAGATTTTAAAATTGACCTCTCTTTTTGATATCACTCCTAGAAAATTTAACAAAATTTCATCACTATTTTAATAGAGAGTTTTTGTAGGGGATTCAATTTTCCTACAATGTAATTAACTACGAGGGCTTACGCTCGTAGGAGATTTAGAATCCACATCAATTTTTTTCAAAAAATTTAATTAATATTTCTTTTGGGAATCAAATTTATAACCATCGTTATTGTCATAATTGAATGATTGCTAACAGATGATATTTTCTTTCTTCGCGGAGATTTATCATGGTTTAACATAAATTTGAATATGAAATTAATGATCACTTCTCTTGATTATCGTAGTAAAAAATTTGATTGAACTTCATTTTGACCCTCCGGGGTCATATGTGGTTCTCCCTTAAATTAGACTACAAAAGCCAAGTAAAAATTTACAATTCTGGGTCTGAACCCGTTAGGAGATTTTATCTCTACCTTATGAGGCGGTATATTATCCTTAATGGTTTGTTCAACTTCATAATTGAAATTTAAATTTAATTCCCAATTTTTCCCAGGGAAGTTTAATTAAGATTTGTTTTACACCTTGCAAGGCAAATCACCTTTTCAACACCAACATTGGGAAAGGGGAAACTATGGAAGAATCTGAGGCAATGGGGGGGATAAAAAGGTGAGGAAGTTGAAGATGTCCATATTCAAAGGAGAAGATGCGTATGGGTGAATTTATGAGGTGGAGCGATACTTCGCCATTAATGGGCTGATGGAAGAGGAGAAGCTAACTGCAGCTGGATTATGTTAGGAAGGAAAAGCTCTGTCATGGTTTCAGTGGTGAGACCAGAGAAGGCCGATCAGGAACTGGAGGGGATTTAAAGATTTCATAATAGAACATTTCCAAATAGATCATGAAGGAGTCTTCTATGAGCAATTCTTTGCTCTAACACAGAAGGGATCAGTTGCAGATTACTGGGAGTAGTTTGAGCACCTGGCTAGCAGGGTGGAGAGACTCTCAGAGACAATATTGGAGGGAAATTTCATGAAAGAGCTAAAGGCAAAGATCCGAGCAGCAGTAAAGGTCTTAAAGCCCAGTGACTTAGGAGAAGCTAAGAGGCTAGCTCAACTGGTGGAAAATCAAAAAAATTTGGAAAAGGGAGCCAGGAGTAGCAGCACCTGGGGCACATACCGAATGACAACCACTCATCTCGCACCTAGAAGCCCAATAACTGGAGGTAGTAAAGAAGCCACCAAGGAGAAAATGGTGGGAGGAAATTTTAAATGGTTGATAGAGAAAGAAATGCAGGAGAAGAGGGCTAAGGGATTATGTTTTCGATGCGATGAAAAGTACACACCAGGATATCAGTGCAAGGACTGAACTCTTTAGGTTCTTAACGTCTGCGATGATGAGGAAACTAAGGTTGAGGTGAGGAGGTGAATAAAGAAGAAGAGCTACATTTGGATATGGCTAAGATTTCCCTAAACTCAGTGGTGGGGTTCATTACGACTCACACCATGAAAGTGATGGGAGAGATAGAGGACCGAGAGGTTGTGGTTCTAATTGATAGTGGGGCTACCCATAATTTCATTTCCACTCAGATTGTAGACCATCTGGGAATAAGATTGGTGGACATAGAGTGCTACAGAGTTATGATGGGTATGTGAAAGATAAAAAAAAGTCAGGCGGTTTGCAAGAAAGTACGACTGACGATGCAGGAGATACAGGTGAGGGAAGACTTCCTTCCACTAAAGCTGGGGGGCATAGACATCATACTAGGGATGAAATGGCTGCAAACTTTGGGTAACACCAAGATGAATTGGGGAGCACTTACGATGGAGTTGATGGTGGATGAAAAGAAGGTAGTGATAAAGGGAGACGCGGGGCTGTAAAAATCCCTAGTTTCTCATAAAACTATGGTGAAAGATATCCAGTTGGCGGGCGGAGGGTATTTAGTGGAGTTGTACAGTTTGGAGGAAGCAAGATTGAAAGAGGGAGGAGACATACCCCTCTCCATTTAGTCGTTGATTCAGCAATTCCAAGAGGTATTTTAGCCACCTTAAGGATTCCCACCATAGAGGGAGCAGGAACATGACATCGTATTGAAGGATGGAGTGTCTCCCATCAGCGTTCGGCCTTATCGCTACCCTTAGTTCTAGAAGAATAAGATAGAAAGGTTGATTAGAGAAATGCTGGAGGTAGAGATCATCAGACCCAACATCAGCCCTTTTTTTAGCCCTATTCTGTTGGTGAAAAAGAAGAATGGCAGCTGGCATTTTTGTGTTGAGTACAGAGCACTCAACAAAGAAACTATACCAGATAAGTTTCCTATACCAGTCATTGATGAGCTGTTAGATGAATTGAGTGGAACCATGATCTTCAGCAAGATAAACTTGAAATCAGGTTACCATCCGATCTGAATGAGGAAGGAGGATGTACCCAAAATGTCCTTTAGAACTCTTGAAGGATATTATGAGTTTATGGTGATGCCATTTGGCCTTACCAATGATCCAACTACTTTCCAAGCCCTCATTAATAAGGTTTTCAAACCTTATCTCAGACGATTTGTACTGGTATTCTTTGATGACATCTTGGTCTACAGCAGGATAGAAGAGAAGCATTGGAAGCATTTGAAGAGAGTGTTAGAAGTACTACAGGAGCACCAGCTGAGGGCTAATATGAAGAAAAGCTACTTTGCACAAGCCAGTGTAGAGTACTTGGGTCATGTGGTGTCAAAAGAGGGAGTAGCAGTAGATTAGTCCAAAATTGAAGCAATGATATAAGGTGGCCTGTGCCAAAAAATTTGAAGGAATTAAGGGGATTCCTAGGACTAACGAGTTACTACAGGAGGTTCATGAAGGGCTATAGCTACAACGCATGGCCACTCATTAAACAATTGAAGAATGGTGGGTTCCTATGGGGGGAGGCGGCCACATCAACATTTGAGAGCTTGAAGAAGGCGATGACTATGATATCGGTCTTAGCCTTGCCAGATTTTACTCAAACCTTCATTGTGGAGATAGATGCTTCAGGATATGGACTAGGTGTTGTACTGATGCAGAATTATAGACCCATTACCTATTTCAGCCATGTATTGATGGCTAGAACCCGATAGAAATCAATTTACGAGAGGGAATTAATGGCCATCGTCTTGGTCATCCAAAAGTGGTGGACCTATCTGCTTGGGAGGCATTTAATTATCAGGATAGATCAACGAAGCTAGAAATATCTACTGGAATAGAGGATGGTGATGGAAGAGCATTAAAGGTGGTTGTCCAAGTTGCTAGGGTACAATTTTGAGATTTAGTATAGACCAGGAGCAGAGAACAAGGCAGCGGATGCGTTGTCCAGATGTATGGGGGAGCTACAGACGGTGGCATTATCCATTCAATTGATGCTTAACTGGGAGGCTGTCAGAGAAGAAAGTGCTAGAAATGAAGAATTGGGAAGGATCAGGTCAGATTTGCTAAAAGTGGATGGTATCCATCCAGGGTACTTATTAGAGGGAGACAGACTGCTGTACCATGGAAGATTTGTGATGCCCCATACCTTGATCCACCTCCCAAATTTACTACAGGAATTTTAAGGAAGCGTAATTGGGGGCCATTCAGGGGTGCAGAGAACCTATAAGAGACTAGTAGTCAAGCTTTACTGGAAGGGAATGCATAGAGATATAGAGGAGAGGGTGGCAAGGTGTGCAATCTATCAGAGGAATAAGTATTTGGCTATGTCACCAGGGGGACTACTACAGCCGTTGACACTAATTGGATGAGTCTGGGAGGAGATATCCATGGATTTCATAGATGGGTTACCCCGTTCAGAAGGCTTCATAGAGATCTTGGTGGTGGGGGATAGATTGAGCAAGTATACTCATTTCATCCCCCTCCGACATCCTTACATTGCGGTAACAGTGGCTTCAGCATTCATTGTAGAGGTGGTCAGATTGCATAAAATTCTAGAGGCGATTGTGTCAGATAGAGATACGGTGTTCCTCAATCATTTTTTAAGGGAATTGTTCAGGTTACAAGGGACAATTCTAAAGAGGAGCACCGCTTACCACCCACAGATAGATGGCCAAACGGAGGAGGTCAATAGGAGCTTGGAGACTTATTTGAGATGTTTTGTGTCTGTGACACCCAAACTTTGGGCCAAGTGGCTGTCTTGGGCAGAGTATTGGTACAACTCCTCATTTCACTCCACTTTACAAATGAATCCATTCAAGCTACTGTACGGAAGGGAACCCCCTCACTTGGTGCACTTTGGGAGTAGCAGTACTCCAGTTTCTTTAGTAGATGAGTACTTGGTGAAAAGGGATCGAGTGTTAGAAGAATTAAAGAGATATCTACATAGAGCTCAATAAATTATGAAGAAATAAGCTGATGGGCATAAGAAGGACATCCAGTTCTAAGCAAGGGAGAAAGTGTTCTTAAAGCTCGGACCATACCGGCAGAAGACAGTGGAAAGTAGGAGAAATAAAAAACTCACTCCAAGATACTTTAGACCTTATGAAATATTGGAAAAAATTAGAGCAGTGGCATATTTGCTGAAACTACCACCCACGGTAACTATTCATCCAATTTTTCTTGTATCACAGCCGAGAAGAGCCATTGAGAATTATATAGCCAGCTTGGAATTACCAGCCACCCTTATGGAGGATTTAGAGTTGATTATGGAACCCTTAGAGTTGATGGGGGTTTGTTAGAAAGAAGAGGGAGTGAAAGAAGTGCTGATCAAGTGGTAGAATATGCTGAACTACGATGCCACGTAGTAGCCGTATGAGAGGGTGAAACAGCAGTTTCCTAGTTTTTACCTTGAGGACAAGGTGATTCTTTAGGAGGGCGGTATTGATAGGATGGCACTTGTATACAGGAGGCGGGTCAAATCACCTCCTTCCTACACAGCCTAAGGGAGGGGCCCACGCCCAATTTGTTTGGATTTATTTAATTAAAGAGATTTGATATCTTTTGAATTAATTAAATAATATCTTATATTTGGAAAAAGGATTTAATTAATTAAAATATTTGATATCTTTTGAATTAATTAAATACTATCTTATATTAGGAAAGTGGATTTAATTAATTTGAAAAGATTTGATATCTTTTGAATTAATTAAATACTTTCTTCTATTAGGAAGTTTTTAAGGAGGTGGAGAGGGCTATTTAAAGGGCATGAAGGGGTTAGGGATAAGCATGCTTAGATTGGAGTTTCTCTTGGAGTCTTATGAGGTGTGAGGGCTCTAGACCTTGCGTCTAGATATTGGGAGAGAATGATTTGTTGCGGATCTAAGGTTTATAATTTTGATGATAACAAATATTCTTATTTCTCTATGACTGTCCTAAGTACTGACATTTCAGGTCCACACGATCAGACTACAATTTGGAATCAGCTCAAGATTTGGTAGACTAGGTCTGAGTCAGTTTGTACTCTTTTTCCTTTCTTGAGTTTGTTGTATTTGGTGTGGCTCCTGATATTTTGTAACTTGGATGATGTTCTATTATTCCCTAAAGATTTCTATTCTTGGTAACATCGTCCATGATGATATTTATATCAACCTGGATGTTCTGTCTAAAAACAGAAACCCTAATTAGGGCATCCTCATTAAGGCAGCCGTCATTAGCTGATCAGCCTGGACGATATTTATATCGGCCAGGATGATAGTCTCAATTTATAAATAATCAACTGCCATAATCAGTTTAGGTATTCTTTATTTTAGGAAATTGGCAAGGATGATATAAATATAGTCCAGGATGATCTAACTCAATTATGTCTAAATTGATCTGGTATCTTTGGAAAGAATTAATGGATGATTGATATGATCACATCGTCCAGGACGATCATAGGATTGGCCGGGACGATGTCCTGGATGATTTACATTGGCCAGCATGTATTCCGGGTGATGATCAGGATGATTGAAATCAGTTTTAAACTAATCGGCCGGGACTATCGTGAGATCGATAAGGACGATGTAATCAATTTTCTTCTGATCGTCCCAAATTGTCCCGAGTTGATGAGCTGAATTTGTACTGATCGGGCATGACGATATAACTATCGTCGTGGATGATAATGTCGGCAACTTGCATTAATGAGCTCATTTTGAGCTTTTCTATTTAAGCTTGGCATGACACTTTATAAGTGTCTTTGGCAGCCATTATAGCTTTGTTCTTTTGAGGGAGACTTGAAGAGAAAGCTTGAAAAGGAGTGAGGAAAGGGTGGAGTTTGAGAGAGGGAGACGATCCTGTGAGGGGGACTCAAGGGAGTGTGGAAGGGGTTCCACACAGTTGCTCTAGCAAGCTCACACCTCAATACTGTCGGATTCAAGGCTTATCTTGAGGGAAGTTCACCAAAGAAGAAGATCTCTTTGGTGTCAAAGGACCCGGCAACACTGCCGCACCGAGGGAGGTGAAAGTAATTTTGTAAGGGCTTCTCTGCCTAGCTGTGGGGGCTAAAGGAGAGACACTTGTGTTAGTGAAATACTTGGAGGGTGCCTCCAAGGAGTGGACGTAGGTCAAGGTTTGACCGAACCACTATAAATCGGGTGTGTTCTTTCCTTTATTACTTATGCATTTAATTTTTGCATTTGGGATTTTGTGGTGATTATGATTGTTGTGCTTTGTTTAAAGATATACCAATTCACCACTCTCTTAAGTAGCCTCTGGACTAGTTCATAGAGCCTAACATCCCTAACGAACTTTCAAGTGGTATCAGAGCACTTACTAGTTTCATCTAAGCACTTTCAAGGGGTATCAGAGCGGGATTCATAAAAACTGAGTTTGAAAACATTTTGAATTTTGATCCATGGCTAATTTTTCAAATCATAATATTGCGGAAGGTTATTCAATTACCAGACCACCTTTGTTTGAAAAGATTACATTTGATTTTTTGGAAAATTTGCATGTCTATTTTTTTGCAATCAATTGATTATTGTATGTGGCATATGATTTTAACTGGTTATTCATCTCCGTCACGTATTTTAGATGGAATTAAAACTGACATTCTGTTTATTCAATGGAATAGAGATGAATGAATTGATGCTCAATTAAATGCAAAATCTTTAAATTGCTTTTTCTGTGCTTTAAATTCTGAAGATTTTTTGATAGTATCTACGTGCACTACTGGTAAGGAAGTTTGGGATAAACTACACACCATATATGAAGGCACTTGTGAAATAAAGAAATCCAAGTTGAATATGTTAATGCATGATTTTGAACTGTTTTCCATGAAACCGTATGAGACGATCTTAGACATGTGTACTAGGTTTATTCAAATTGTGACATCATTTCATGCTTTAGGAAAAGAATTTTCCAATTTTGAAAAAGTTAACAAAATTCTTTGTTGTCTACTGGATAAGTTAAATGCTAAAGTAGTTACTATTTGTGAATCAAAAGATTTGAATGAATATTCTATTGATAATTTGATTGACTCACTCATTGCCTTTGAGCAAGGTTTTGGTCAAAGTCTTTTGGATGCATGTGAAAAGATTATTCTAAAAGCTCAAGATATAAAAAAAGATTGCTTAATTGGTGACGAATGTAATGACTTGTCAAGCAAATCACAAAGCTCGCCAAAGCATAAGTAAAAGTGGAATAAAGGTAAAAATGGTAAGGATGTTCATATTTCTTCTAACGTTATTTACTTTCGATATAGGAAGCCTGGACATATGAAAAATCAGTGCCCTAATTTAGGAATTCTTCCTATGAAAGAAAAGGGTAAGGAGAAGGAAAATTTAAACTGGGGAAATAATTAAAAGCAAAAAATCTCATGGACAGACCTGGTTTCTGAAGCATCGGACCAGGAGAGAGATAATGGTTAAAAGTCTCATTTGTATTTTCTTTGTTGTGTTTTGTTTTTAGTTATTCTTTATGTGTTTTTTTTTTCTTTTCTTTATTGCTTTGAATTTTTTGTTTTGTAAAGTTTTCTCTGATCAAAACACACGTTCACCTTTCTAAAAATGAAAAACTTACCTACTGCTTTTTCTTGAATTCTTATTAAATTATGTTTGACTTCTCTAAAAATAGTTAAAGGAAGGAAACTCATGTTTTTTACGCTCAATCTCTTTTTCCTAAAACAGGTTATTTTACTTTTGGTTTAAAACCTTTTTCATATTTTAAATTAGTTTTTGAAATTAACATTTTTTTATCTCCCTACTTTTTATTTAATGCATAGGAATCTTAAGCAAGTTGTTGAACCTAATTCAAAATTTTCTTAATCAAGAAATACGCTTTATCAATAGTATATGTTTACTTTTGATACTTAAGATTTCAGAAAGGTAGCATTGTAAAAAAATTTGCTAATGATGCCAAAAATAATAGATGCGCAAAGCACCAAATTGAAAAATATAGAATACACAAAGTATATCAAAAGATGCGCAGTGTGCCAATCAATTGTCAAGAGGCATAAAATGAGCCTATAAATTTAATGCTTTCCATTCTTTTACTTCTTAAAAGCTTAACAAAACCCTTGATACTTTCGATACTTGAGTTTGAAAATCTTGATTCTTGATTCAACAATTCGTGTATTGATTTTCTATTAGATATATTTTATGGAAGGAGTTTTTGAAAAATGATTATTTCTTTCTCTAATTTATTCTTTGATTTAGATATTAAATTAAAAAGTTTTTGAGCCTTTTTAAAGAACTTGAGTTTGGATTATCAAATTCTGAATTTCTAACCTTTTCTGGGCTATGCGTTGTCAATCCAATTCTACTAAGCTTTTTGATTAAAACTAAGAGGTAACTTTCTCATTTTTAGAATATTTGTTTTTTCACTAGATCAGGGAGCATTTTTGTCCTTTGTTCATTTTGTTTTTTATTTTTGCCTTCTCTCTTTTTGATAATGTCAAAGGGGGAGAATATATTGTTGAATTTTTTGCACTGTTGATTATCTTTCAAAAAATTAAAAATAACCAAAATGTTGTTTATCTCCCCTATTTTTTTTAAAAGGGTTTATTCTAGTGAGGGGGAGATTAGGAGGAGTATTTACTTTTTGGAAAATTCAATTTAAAATATTTTTCCATCATCAAAAAGGGGGAGATTTTTGTGGATCTATGGTTTATAATTTTGATGATAGCAAATATTCTTATTCTCTACAACTGCCTTAAGTACTCACATTTTAGGTCCACACGATTAGACTGCAATTTGGAACCAGCTCATTTGGTAGACTAGGTCTGAGTCTGTTTGTACTCTTTTTTCTTTATTGAGTCTGTTGTATTTGGTGTGGCTCCTGATATTTTGTAACTTGAAAGATGTTCTGTTGTTCCCTAAATATTTCTATTCTTGGTAACATCATCCGGGATGATATTTATATCAGCCTGGAACAACTGTCCAAAAGCAGAAACCCTAATTAAGTCATCCTCATTAAGACAGTCGTCATTAGCTGATCAGCCTAGTTTATTCCTGCATCGGCCAGGACGATAGTCTCAATTCATAAAAAATTAGCCACCATAATCAATTTAGGTATTTATTACTTTAGGAAATGGGCTAGGACGATCTAACTCAATTATACCTAAATTGATCTGGTATCTTTGGAAAGCATTAATGGCTGATTGATACGATCACATCATCCGGGACGATCATAGGATTGGCCGGGCCGATGTCCTGGACGATTTACATCGGCCAGCACCTATTCTGGGCAATGATCAGGATGACTGAAATCAGTTTTAAACTAATTGGCTAGGATGATCATGAGAACGGCCAGGACGATGTAACCAATTTTCTTTTGATCATCCCAAATCGTCTTGGGCTGATGAGCTAAATTAGTACTGATCGGGCAGGACGATATAACTATCATCCTGGGTGATAATGTCGGCAATTTGCATTAATGAACTCTTTTTGAGCTTTTTTATTTAAGCTTGGCATTACTCTTTGTAAGTGTCTTTGGCAGCCATTGTAGCTTTGTTCTTTTGGGGGAGACTTGAAAGAGAAAGCTTGAAAAGGAGTGAGGAAAGGGTGGAGTTTGATAGAGGGAGAAGATCTTATGAGGGGGGACTCAAGGGAGTGTGGAGAAGGTTCCACACGGTTGCTCCGCCAAGCTCGCACCTCAATACTGTCGGATTCAAGGCTTGTCTCGATAGAAGTTCACCAAAGGAGAAGATCTCTTTGGTGTCAAAGGACCCGGCGACACTGCCACACCGAGGGAGGTGGAAGTGATTTTGTAAGGGCTTCTCCTCCTAGCTGTGGGGGCTAAAGGAGAGACACTTGTGTTAGTGCAATACTTGGAGGGTGCCTCCAAGGAGTGGACGTAGGTCAAGGTTTGACCGAACCACTATAAATCTGGTGTATTCTTTCCTTTATTACTTCCGCATTTGGTTTATTTATGGTGATTATGATTATTCTGCTTTTTTTAAAGATATACCAATTCACCACTCTCTTAAGTAGCCTCTGGACTAGTTCATAGGGCATAACATACCTAATGAACCTTTAAGTGGTATCAGAGCACTTTCAAGTGTCATTTGAGCACTTTTAAGTGGTATCAGAGCGGGATTCATAAAAACTGAGTTTGAAAACTTTTTGAATTTTAATCCATGGCTAATTTTTCAAATCATAATATTGCGGAAGGTTATTCAATTACCATACCTCCTTTGTTTGAAAATATTATATTTAATTTTTGGAAAATTTGCATGTCAATTTTTTTGCAATCGATTGATTTTCGCATATGGCATATGATTTTAACTGGTTATTCATCACCGTCATGTATTTTAGATGGAATTAAAACTGACATTCCATTTAGTCATTGGAATAAAGATGAATGAATAGAAGCTCAATTGAATGCAAAATCTTTGAATTCCTTTTTTTTGTGCTTTAAATTATGAAGATTTTATGATAGTATCCACGTGCACTACTGGTAAGGAAGTTTGGGATAAACTACACACCATATATGAAGGCACTTGTGAAATAAAGAATTCCAAGTTGAATATGTTAATGCATGATTTTGAACTATTTTCCATGAAACCGTATGAAATGATCTTAGACATGTGTACTAGGTTTATTCAAATTGTGACATCATTGCATGCTTTAGGAAAATAAGAATTTTTAAATTTTGATAAAGTTAACAAAATTCTTCGTTGTCTATTGGATAGGTTAAATGCTAAAGTAGTTGCTATTTGTGAATAAAAAGATTTGAATGAATATTCTATTGATAATTTGATTGGCTCACTCATTGCCTACGAGCAAGGTTTGGGTCAAAGACTTTTGGATGCAGGTGAAAAGATTGTTCTAAAAGTTGAAGATATATATAGAAAAAGATTGCTTAGTTGGTGACGAATGCAATGACTTGTCAAGTAAATCGTAAAGCTCACCAAAGGATAAGCAAAACTGGAACAAAGGTAAAAATGGTAAGGATGTTCATATTTCTTCTAATGTTATTTGCTTTCGATGTAGGAAGCCTGGACATATGAAAAATCAGTGACCTAATTTAGGAATTCTTCCTACGAAAGGAAAGGGTAAGGCGAAGCAAAATTTAAACTGGGAAAATAATGAAAAGCAAAAAATCTCATGGGCAGACCTAGTTTCTGAGGCATCGGACCAGGAGAGAGATAATGGTTAAAAGTCTCATTTGTACTTTCTTTGTTGTGTTTTGTTTTTAGTTATTCTTTATGTATTTTTTTTCTTTTTTATTGCTTTGAATTTTTTTGTTTCGTAAAGTAATCAACACACACGTTCACCTTTCCGAAAATGAAAAACTTACCTCCTCCTTTTTCTTGAATTCTTATTAAATTATGTTTGTCTTCTCTAAAAATAGTTAAAGGATGGAAACTCATGTTTTTTACTCTCAATCTCTGTTTCCTAAAACAGGTTATTCTTCTTTTGATTTAAAATCTTTTTCATATTTTAAATTAGTTTTTGAAATTAATTTTTTTATCTCCATACTTTTTATTTAATGCATAGGAATCTTAAGCAAGTTGTTGAATCTAATCCAAAATTTTCTTAAATAAAGAAATTGGCTTTATCAATAGTATAGGTTTACTTTTGATATTTAAGATTTTAGAAAGGTAGCATAGTAAAAAAATTTGCTAATGATGCCAAAAATAATATATGCGCAAAACGCCAAATTGAAAAATATAGAATACACAAAGTATATCAAAAGATGCACAGTGCGCCAACCAATTGTCAAGAGGCATAAAATGAGCATATAAATTTAATGCTTACCATTCTTGTACTTCTTAAAAGCTTAAGAAAACTCTTAATACTTTTGATACTTGAGTTTGAAAATCTTGATTCTTGATTCAATAATTCGTGTATTGATCTTCTATTAGATATATTTTTGGAAGGAGTTTTTAAAAAATGATTATTTCTTTCTCTAATTTATTCTTTGATTTAGATATTGAATTAAAAAGTTTTTGAGCCTTTTTAAAGAACTTGAGTTTGGATTATCAAATTCTGAATTTCTAACATTTTCTGGGTTGTGCGTCGTCATTCCAATTCTACTATGCATTTTGATTAAAACTAAGAGTTAACTTTCTCATTTTAAAAATATTTGTTTTTTCACAAGATCAGGGAGCGTTTTTGTCTTTTGTTCATTTTATTTTTTGTTTGTGCCTCCTCTCTTTTTGATAATGTCAAAGGGGGAGAATGTTTTGTTGACTTTTTTGTATTATTGATTTTCTTTCAAAAAATTAAAAATAACAAAAAATATTTTTTATCTCCCTTATTTTTTAAAAAGGGTTTATTCTAGTGGGGGAGAATAGGAGGAGTATTTACTTTTTTGAAAATTCAATTTGAAATATTTTGCCATCATCAAAAAGTGGGAGATTGTTATGGATCTTTGGTTTATAATTTTGAAGATAACAAATATTCTTATTTCTCTACTACTGCCTTAAGTACTGATATTTCAGGTCCATACGATTAGACTACAATTTGGAACCAGCTCAAGATTGGGTAGACTAGGTCTGAGTCAGTTTGTACTCTTTTTCCTTTCTTAAGTCTATTGTATTTGGTGTGGCTTCTGATATTTTGTAACTTGGAAGATGTTTTGTTGTTCCCTAAAAATTTCTATTCTTGGTAACATCGTCCGGGACGATATTTATATCGGCCTGGACAATCTGTCCAAAAATAGAAACCCTAATTAGGGCATCTTCATTAAGGAATTCATCATTAGATGATCAGCCGGTATGATAGTCTCAATTCATAAAGAATCAGCCGCCATAATCAGCTTAGGTATTCTTAATTTTAGGAAATCGGCCAGGACGATATAAATAACGTCCAGGACGATCTAACTCAATTATGCCTAAATTGATCTGGTATCTTTGGAAAGCATTATTGGCTGATTGATACGATCACATCGTCCGGGATGATCATAGGATTGGCCGGGCCGATGTTCTGGACGATTTACATCAGCTAGCATCTATTCCGGGCGATGATCAGGACGATTGAAATCGGTTTTACACTAATCGGCCGGCACGATCAGGAGATCGGCCAGGACGATGTAACCATTTTTCTTCTAATTGTCCCAAATCGTTCTGGGCTGATGAGCTGAATTTGTACTGATCGACCAGGATGATATAACTATCATCCTGGACGATAATATCAGCAACTTGCATTAATGAGCTCATTTTGAGCTTTTTTATTTAAGCTTGGCATAACACTTTGTAAGTGTCTTAGACAACCATTGTATCTTTGTTCTTTTGGGGGAGACTTGAAGAGAAAGCTTGAAAGGGAGTGAGGAAAGGGTGGTGTCTGAGAGAGGGAGAAGATCCTGTGAGGGGGGACTCAAGGGAGTGTGGAGCGGGTTCCACACCGTTTCTCCGACAAGCTCGCACCTCAATACCGTCGGATTCAATGCTTGTCTTGAGGGAATTTTACCAAAGAAGAAGATCTCTTTCGTGTCAAAGGGCCTGGCAACTCTGCCGCACCATGGGAGGTGGAAATGATTTTATAAGGGCTTCTCAACCTAGTTGTGGGAGCTAAAGGAGAGACACTTGTGTTAGTGCAATACTTTGAGGGTGCCTCCAAGGAGTGGACGTAGGTTAAGATTTGACCGAACCACTATAAATCTGATTTATTCTTTCCTTTATTACTTCCGCATTTAATTTTCGCATTTGGTTTCTTTGTGGAGATTATGATTGTTGTGCTTTGTTTAAAGATATATCAATTCACCACTCTCTTAAGTAGCCTTGGGACTAGTTCATAGGGCCTAACATCCCTAACAAACTTTCAAATGGTATTAGAGCACTTTCTAGTGTCATTTGAGCACTTTCAAGGGGTATCAGAGCGAGATTCATAAAAACTGAGTTTGAAAACTTTTTGAATTTTTATTAATGGCTAATTTTTTAGATCATAATATTGCGGAAGGTTATTCAATCACCAGACCACCTTTGTTTGAAAATATTACATTTGATTTTTGAAAAATTCGCATGTCTTTTTTTTTGCAATCGATTGATTTTCGCATGTGGCATATGATTTTAACTGGTTATTCATTAGCATCACGTATTTTAGATGGTATTAAAACTGACATTCCGTTTAGTTAATGGAATAGAGATGAACGAATCGATGCTCAATTGAATGCAAAATCTTTAAATTGCTTTTTCTGTGCTTTAAATTCTGAATATTTTATGTTAACATCCATGTGCATTACTAATAAAGAAGTTTGGGATAAACTACATACCATATACGAAGGCACTTGTGAAATAAAGAAATCCAAGTTAAATATGTTAATGCATTATTTTGAACTGTTTTTCATGAAATCGTATGAGACGATCTTAAACATGTATACTAGGTTTATTAAAATTGTGACATCATTGCATGCGTTAGGAAAAGAATTTTTAAATTTTAAAAAAGTTAATAAAATTCTTCGTTGTCTACTGGATAAGTTAATTGCTAAAGTAGTTGCTATTTGTGAATCAAAAGATTTGAATAAATATTCTATTGATAATTTGATTGGCTCACTCATTGCCTACGAGCAAGGTTTGGGCCAAGGACTTTTGGATGCAGGTGAAATGATTGTTCTAAAAGCTAAAGATATAGAAAAAGATTGCTTAGTTGGTGATGAATGCAATGACTTGTCATGCAAATCACAAAGCTCGCCAAAGCATAAGCAAAAGTGAAAAAAAGGTAAAAATGGTAAGGATGTTCATATTTCTTTTGACGTTATTTGCTTTCGATGTAGGAAGCCTAGACATATGAAAAATCAGTGCCCTAATTTAGGAATTTTTTCTACGAAAGAAAAGGGTAAGGCGAAGCAAAATTTAAACTGGGGAAATAATAAAAAGTAAAAAATCTCATGGCCAGACCTGGTTTCTAAAGCATCTGACTAGGAGAGAGATAATTGTTAAAAGTCTCGTTTGTATTTTCTTTGTTGTGTTTTGTTTTTAGTTATTTTTCTATATTTTTTAAATATTTTTTCTTTTCTTTATTGCTTTGAATTTTTCTTTGTTTCATAAAGTTCTCTCTGATCAACACACACGTTCACCTTTCTGAAAATGAAAAACTTGCCTCCTGCTTTTTCTTGAATTCTTATTAAATTATGTTTGACTTCGCTAAAAACAGTTAAAGGAAGAAAACTCATGTTTTTGACTCTCAATCTCTATTTCCTAAAATAGGTTATTCTACTTTTGATTTAAAACCTTTTTTATATTTTAAATTAGTTTTTGAAATTAACATTTTTTTATCTCCCTAAATTTTATTTATCACATAGGAATCTTTTGCAAGTTGTTGAATCTAACTCAAAATTTTCTTAATCATGAAATTCACTTTATCAATAGTATGGGTTTACTTTTGATATTTAAGATTTCAGAAAGGTAGCATGGTCAAAAAAATTGGCCAATGATGCCAAAAATAAAAGATTCGCAAAGTGCCAAATTGAAAAATATAGAATAAACAAAGTGTATCAAAAGATGCACAGTGCGCCAACCAATTATCAAGAGGCATAAAATGAGCCCACAAATTTAATGCTTACTATTCTTATACTTCTTAAAAGCTTAAGAAAACCCTTGATACTTTTGATACTTAAGTTTGAAAATTTTGATTCTTAATTCAATAATTCGTGCATTGATCTTCTATTAAATATATATTTGATGGAAGGAGTTTTTGAAAAATGATTGTTTATTTCTCTAATTTATTCCTTGATTTAGATATTGAATTAAAACATTTTTTAGCCTTTTTAACGAACTTGAGTTTGGATTATCAAATTCTGAATTTTTAACCTTTTCTAGGTTATGCGTTGTCAATCCAATTATACTAAGCTTTTTGATTAAAACTAAGAGGTAACTTTCTCATTTTAAGAATATTTATTTTTTCACAAGATCGGGGAGCATTTTTGCCTTTTGTTCATTTTGTTTTTTAATTGTGCCTCCTCTCTTTTTGATAATGTCAAAGGGGGAGAATGTATTGTTGAATTTTTTGTACTGTTGATTTTCTTTCAAAAAATAAAAAACAACAAAATGTTTTTTATCTCCCCTATTTTTTAAAAAAGGTTTATTCTAGTGAGGGGGAGATTAGGAGGAGTATTTACTTTTTGAAAATTCAATTTGAAATGTTTTGCCATCATCAAAAAGGGGGAGATTATTGCAGATATATGGTTTATAATTTTGATGATAGCAAACTTTCTTATTTCTCTACGACTGCCTTAAGTACTGATATTTCAGGTCCACACAATCAGACTGCAATTTGGAACCAGCTCAAGATTGGGTAGACTAGGTCTGAGTTTGTTTGTACTCTTTTTTCTTTCTTGAGTCTGTTGTATTTGGTGTGGCTCCTGATGTTTTGTAACTTGGAAAATGTTCTGTTGTTCCCTAAAGATATCTATTCTTGGTAACATTATCCGGGACTATTTTTATATCGGCCTGGACGATCTGTCCAAAAATAGAAACCCTAATTAGGGCATCCTCATTAAGGCAACCGTCATTAGATGATCGGCTTGGACAATACCAGTATCGGCCAGGACGATAATCTCAATTCAGAAAGAATCAGCCACCATAATCAGTTTAGGTATTCTTTATATTAGGAAATTGATCAGGATGATATAAATATCGTCCAGGCAGATCTAACTCAATTTTGTCTAAATTGACATGGTATCTTTGGAAATCATTAATAGTTGATTTATATGATCACATTGTCCGGGACGATCGTAGGATCGACCGGGCCGATGTCTTGGACGATTTACATCGGCCAGCATCTATTCCGGGCAATGATCAGGATGATTGAAATCAGTTTTAAACTAATCGGCCAGGACGATCGTGAGATCGGCCAGGACGATGTAACCAATTTTCTTCTAATCGTCCCAAATCGTCCCGGGCTGATGAGCTAAATTTGTCCTGATCGACCAGGATGATATAACTATCATCCTGGACGATAATATTGGCAACTTGCATTAATGAACTCATTTTGAGCTTTACTATTTAAGCTTGGCATGACACTTTGTAAGTGTCTTTGGTAGCCATTATAGCTTCGTTCTTTTGGGGGAGACTTGAAGAGAAAGCTTGAAAGGGAGTGAGGAAAGGGCGGAGTTTGAGAGAGGAGAAGAACCTATGAGGGGGGACTCAAGGGAGTGTGGAGGGGGTTCCACATGGTTGCTTCAGCAAGCTCGCACCTCAATACCATCGGATTCAAGGCTTGTCTCGAGGGAAGTTCTCTAAAGAAGAAGATCTCTTTGGTGTCAAGGGACCTGGCGACTCCACCGCACCGGGGGAGGTGGAAGTGATTTTGTAAGGGCTTCTCCGCCTAGCTGTGGGGGTAAAGGAGAGACACTTGTGTTAGTGCAATACCTGGAGGGTGCCTCCAAGGAGTGGACGTAGATCAAGGTTTTACCGAACCACAATAAATCTGGTGTGTTCATTCCTTTATTACTTCCGCATTTAATTTCCGCATTTGGTTTCTTTGTGGTGATTATGATTGTTGTGCTTTGTTTAAAGTTATACCAATTCACCACTCTCTTAAGTAGCCTTGGGACTAGTTTATAGGGCCTAACATCCCTAACAAACTTTCAAGTGGTATCAAAGCACTTTTTAGTGTCATCTGAGCACTTTAACGATCCTCCTTTCGAATAGAGGATCACTTGTATCTTTCTTTTTGTGTGTGTTTTGTTTTGCTTCCTTAGTGCAATCTACTATTTTGGGATAATTCTCGCCCAGATTTTGATTATTTTCTTTCTGATTTCATCCAATTAGTGATAGGTTTGCTTGTGAACTCAAGTATTCCCTTAGGGTTACTTGCAAACTCAAGTATTTCCTATCAAAAGGTAACTTAGATCTAGTATCCTCATCCTTCTTATCCATAGCCTTATTCATATACATTATTGCACTAGCTCAAATAAGTTGTGGCATCACCATAAATATGAAAAATAAAGCACCAATCCATCGAGCAACTATGGCTTCATTTGTGACAGCTTTTTTATTGCTTTCTAAAACGGAGTTTTAGTACAATTTTTTTTATTTTTATATTAAAACTCCGTTTTAGAAAGTAGTAAAAAAGCCATCCCAAATGAAGTCTAAGTTTTTGTAAAATTTCATTATAGTTTTGTTTACCTATATGTTAATAATTAAGCAATATTACTTTGTGTGGATGACCAATATGAGCATGAAATATAAAATATTACTAAAAATTAGCTCACCAAACTTGAGCCAAACATCTTCTGATGCAATCATTTTTGGAAGAAATGCAGCATATGTGAACAGTGATAAGAAGAAATCTATTTTTTGCAAGGTCACAGGAAGTCTGAAATTGGTTAAAGGCTTTTCTATGTAATCTCTTGAGATGCCGAAGATGATATGTATATCTAAGGGAGCTGTACATCCAACGGTGAAAGTAAATACCAGCAGTTACAAATCAATGGTTCAAATTTTGCTCATTTTTTAGAATCATACTACTACACTAACACTAATAATATTGATATCCTTTATAGTCCATCAGCAATTAAGTATGAAAAAGACATAAAATATCAGAAAAAAATATAAGAACATGCAATTAGAATCCAACAAATAGATATAAATTATGCTTGTAAACAACTTTTATCTACCTCAAACTTACGCTTTATAAAATTATTGAAGGAATTTTTTAGCTTGTGGTGGTATATGAATATATCTCAAAATTTTAGAAAACTTTTATTGCTATAATGACCTAATTAACTTAGTATCAATAATGGCTCATCTTCATTACAAATATTGTATTACCATTAAGCCTAAGCTCAATTATTTAGGATTGAATGGATGAATCCTCATTATCCATAAATTTTCATGGCTATCAATTTTGATTAGGCATTCTAATTCTTTGAACAGTCTACAATAATAGTCTAAGGTTTTTTTTTGGGACAACATACTTATGCTTTCTAAAATTACTTTGTAATAAAAAAAATTGAATTTAAAAAAACCACTTTAAAAAGTAATAAGAAAGCTAACCCCAACAAAACCTAAATCTTAAAGGATTCTTTCAACTATAATATTTCTCACAAAAAACCCTCATAGTTGTAAGTGTTACCTACATACCTAAGCAAAAAAAAAAAAAGCATCGTATAACCGTTGGGATTTCCGGCCACCAACCACGTCGTATCTTTCCATACCTTCGCACGTCGCTCGTACATCCACGTCACTCGTACATCCACGTCGCTTCTCCTCATGATCCCCACTCGAGCCGCTAAAAGATCGAAGAAGAGGAGATCTTCGGTTCTTATTCGCAGTTTACAAAATCTTCGGCTCTTTTCCTACTCTCTCC
Organism: Dendrobium huoshanense; assembly: GCA_016618105.1. NCBI lineage: Eukaryota > Viridiplantae > Streptophyta > Magnoliopsida > Asparagales > Orchidaceae > Dendrobium > Dendrobium huoshanense. The sequence goes on along the minus strand of CM028350.1, from coordinate 12,464,028 downwards.
CACATGCTTCTTCGCTTATTTGTCGTTGATCAACTATATTCCTTTGATGATGTCCTTTTCCAATTGGAGTAGAAGTGACGACATTTTGATCGGAGGTAAAATGTGAGTTCGCGTGAAAGAAACTTTCTCTCTGTCGTGAGCTTCTTTGACACCTTCATTGTTGTTCAACTTCGCCCCACAACGTTCCCTCCTTGCTGCATCTGAAGTTATGACATTTTGACCTAAAGAAACAAACGGGTGTTTGCTTGCGGCGATGATAACTTTCTCCCCTTTGGTGGCTTCTCCATTGTTGTCCGACTTCGCCCCATGAAGTTCCCTTTTCGTTCGATCAAAAGCAATAACTGGGAGCTCGCTTGCCTGAAGGTAACTTTCTCGCTATCGAGTGCTTCTTCGGCCAAGTCCCATAACCCGCCCAGAGCTAAGTGAGGGAGGAGATTTTATTTAATTAATTAATTAATCTTTTCTAATTATAATTAATTAATTATTATTATTAATAAACTAATTATATTTAAGAAATTAATTTTTATTATTCATTGTAATTGATTAATTAATTAATTATAATTATAATTGATAATGATTTTATTATTATTATTAATTATTAATTATAAATAATCATTATTATTTATAATTAATTATAATTAAATATTATTAATTATAACTAATTATAATTCATAAATTATTTATAATTAACTAATTGATTATTTAAGTATTATTCTTTATAAGAAATTATATTTAATTATTCTTAATTGTAATCAATAATTAACAAAAGAAAAAAAGAAAGGAAAAAAAAGAGAAAAGAAGAAAAATTAAGAAAAAAAAAGAAAAAATAAGGGAAGAGGGGGATCCCTTTTGTTCAGTTCCAAATTCCGTCCTCGCTCGACGCACGTGATGAGCTGATGGACCCCCTATACATGCTCTTGTAGATGGTGGGGAGAAATCCAGTGCAATTGGTACGATGAGGTGGGTATGCCCTATACATACGCTTATAGCGTGGTGGGGACAACCTTGAGTCTTGCTTTGACCTTGACATCAGCATCGCCGACGACTGCTATGCAAGGTATAATGTTCCAAATCATATTTTTGACTTTTATGGTAGACTGAAGAACAACATATATGTGCTCTCGTAGCACGTTAGGAGAAAGCCCGGTGCGACACATACGATGAGATGGGTAAGCCCTATACATGCTCTTATAGCGTGGTGGGGTAAGCCACTGGTATTCTTGTATGGGTACTGTTGAAAGCCCCATACACGCTCATGTAGCATTGTGGGATGAAAAGATGTATGGCAAAATGTCCCACTGACACCTACCATGCATGCTCTTGTAGCGTGGTGGGATGGCCCAGTTCCGTACATTTCCCCAAAATAGGGGATATGCTAGGATGCTGCCAAAATTTATACTGAAGTACACAAGATTTGAACAATATGAAGACCTCACTTGAGCTGCAATACAAAGGACCCATACTTGAACATGAATGCATAGAACTTGAACCAATTGTGTAGGGAACTTGTACGAACAAGAGGAAATAGGACTTGAACTAAACTAAAAGAAATGGAACCTCAAATCCTAAAATGCACAATCAAGATTAAAATGCAAGTACCAAATAACAACTTAATGCATTCAAACAAATAAAGTCCCATGCATTCAATGATAATAGTCACTAATGTAGTTGGACACCCATTCATATTGAAAGTTCGATGGGGATGTTAAGCCCTATGAACTTAGTCCCAAACTAACCAAGAGGGGGGGGGGGGGGGGTGAATTGGTATTTTAAAAACTTCTTTTTAAACAAAGAAATAAAATCACATAAACCAAATCACACCAAAAAAGTGCGGAATTTAAAAGTGCAGAAGCAAGAAAAAGAACACAGAAATTTATAGTGGTTCGGTCGACTCGACCTACGTCCACTCCTTGGAGGCACCCTCCAAGTATTGCACTACACAAAAAGTGACTCTCCTTTAACCCCCACGGCTAGGCGGAGAAACCCTCACAAGAACCTCCTTTTTGCCACCCCGGCAAGGCAGAGAACCTATCTCCTTTTGCTTCCTCCTGAAGCTGGCAGAGAACCAGAACCAAAAGCAAAACTCCTTACCTCTACCGACCCTTCCACGGATGAGAAACTCTAGACGAAGACGACACAGAGAGATCCTTGAAGTAACCCTTGTGAAAACCCCTCACAAGCTCCCCCTCACAAGATCCTCTCTCTCTCCTCTCTCTCTCTTTCTCTCCTCAAGGTCTTCTCAGGTCAAGGCAGCAGCCAAAGGTTTTTTTGAAAACGTTGAACAAGAGCTCTTAAATAGAAGAGCTTCAAAAGAGCTTATTAATTGCAAGTTGCCGACAATATCGTCCAGGCCGATATGGACATCGGCCTGGCCGATCAGTACAAATCAATGAAGATCAGCCAGAGCATAGACCTGGATGCAAAACTGGACGATTGAAAAATAGCTTGATCGTCCAGGCCGATCTCACGATCGTCCTGGCTGATCAGTTCAAATCAGAGGAAAATCGTCCTGACAATAACCCTGAATACGGGCTGGCCGATATTGATCGTCCTGAAGTAACTTAAGGTTTTTGACTAGATCGGCCTGGCCGATCTTGCGATCGTCCAGGACGATATGATCGTATCAATCATCCTTAATTACTTCTTTGATTTCCTGAACAATTATGGCATAATTTGTGAATATCATCCAGGCCGATCCGAGGATTGTCCTGGCCGATAATTTAAAGATACAGTATACCATACTTGTCTATGGCGGCTACTTCTTTCTGTTTTGAGCTTATCGTCCTGGCCGATACACGTATCGTCCAGGACGATCTGTTAACGTCGGCTGCCTTAATTAAGAATTCTTAATTAGACTTTCTGTTTTAAGCTGATCGTCCAGGCCGATCAAAGAAATCGTCCTGACCGATATGAGTAAAAACAGAAATTCTAAGTCTCTCAAGTGTGTGTGTGTGAAGGGTTACAAAGCATCAGTCTCTTTGACTATTACAAGTGGACTCAAAAGGTAAAAAATAAAAGTACAGATTGACTCAACCCTAAACCTACGCATTCCTGAACTTGGCTCCTTTTTGATTGTCTGATCGTCGATTCCTGAAAAGTTAGAAGCAACAAGCTGTCCAAGAGAAACAGTGTTTGTCAATCATCAAAACATAAGACATGAAAAATAGATTTGCAATAATCTCCCCCTTTTTGATGATGGCAAAACACTACAAAAAGATTTAATAACAACCATTAAAAAATAACCTCATAAACTTCTCCCCCTTTTGACATATCAAAAAGGAGGGTACATGAAAGCACAGTAAAAGAGATTCCCCCCCCCTTTTTTTTTCTTTTTTTTAATCAAGGCACATCAATGATATAGTATTTCATGTGATTGATTTAAAAATTTGTGAGTTAACGTGTTACCAATCTCATTTAATCCATAGAATAGGAGAATATCCGTTCATGGTTTACCCTTAGCCAAAAACGTTGTCTTAGGGTAGAATCGTCTTTTGAAATCAATGACCTAACTCAAATAATTAATTGGATATGAGAAAAATAATCTACCCACCACTTGGCATAAGGAAAATATCTCCATAAAACAATGAGGTAGATTTGTCACAATCGAACGATAATCGAGATCAAGCCTTTGAGAATCAAAACTTCTAAGCTCTAAAAGATATAAAAAGAGAGAGTAGCTTGCTTTTGAGTGGGCTCATTTTATGCCTCTTGTCAATGTTGTGGCGCTTTGTGCATCTTTTTATAGATATTTCAATTTTTTGGCGTCTTTGTGCTTCTTTTGTTGGCATCATTGGCCAATTTTTTTTTATTATTATTTTTGCAAGCTAGATTCCCTTTTAGACTCTTTTTAAAAAAAACTTAGTTGTGAATATATCTTCTCAGATATTAGAGAATAGGAGCTCTCTCTCTAACATAGGGAAGAATTACCACAAGCAAGATTAATAATCGAAGACAAGAGTAACGAGGGATCATGATGTGACAAAAAAACTTTTAATCATTGTAAATACAAGATAGATTTGCTTAAGCAAGCTTTAGAAAGGATCTTAGTTTCATAAACAATCTTTTATTTTGAGATAGACTTTTGATTAGAAAAGAAAACTATGCCACTAATACTAAGTTAGGGAAAGAGACACAATCACAAGATATTCATACTATCTAGGTGATTACGTAGATGAAAACATATTAACTACAAATTATTAAAGACAAGACAAGAGATATAATATCATATCAGTGAAGATCTAAAACTAAGGTACACAAAAAGGTAAAAAGAAAACAAAAAAAAAAATAAAAGAAAAATTTAGCTAAAAAGGTTTCATGCATTTATGTCAATCACACCCAATCTGGTCCTTAAAGAACTGAAAGTGTCTAAGGCCAGTGGTTTAGTAAAGATGTCTCCTAGTTGGTTTTCAGTTGTCACATGGTGTAACTCAATGTCTCCCTTAGTTACATGATCTCTAATAAAGTGATGCCTAATATCAATGTGTTTAGTTCTTGAATGTTGGATAGGATTTTTAGAGATGCATATGGCACTAGTGTTGTCACAAAAAATTGAGATGGTGCTTACATGTAATCCTAGATCCAATACCTGTTGTTTCAACCAAAGAACTTGGGCCACACAACTTCCAAGAGCAATGTATTCAGCTTCAGCAGTGGAAAGTGCAACAGAATTTTGCTTTCTACTAGACCAAGAGACCAAGGATTGTCCAATGAATTGACAAGTTCCAGAGGTGCTCTTTCTATCCACCTTGCATCCTGCAAAATCAGAGTCAGAAAAACCAATAATCTCAAAAGAAGTGCTATGTCTAGGGTACCAAATCCCTAATCCTTGTGTCCCCAAAAGATATCTAAAAATCCTTTTAATAGCAGTCATGTGGGATTCCTTAGGGTCAGCTTGAAACCTAGCACAAAGGCAAACACTAAACATAATGTCAGGTCGGCTTGCAGTTAAGTAAAGTAAAGATCCAATCATGCCTCTATACTTCTTCTGATCAACAGACTTACCACTTGGGTCCTTATCCAACGGAGCACTAGAAGTCATGGGGGTGTTAATTGGCTTGGCTTTGTCAATCTAATATTTCTTCAAAATGTCTTTTATGTATTTTGTTTGATTTAGAAAAGTGCCATCTTCCAATTGTTTTATGCTAAATCCTAAAAAGTAAGACAATTCTCCCATTAAACTCATCTCAAACTCTCTACTCATTGTTTTAGAAAAATCATCACACAAATTTTTATTAGAAGATCCAAAGAGTATATCATCAACATAAATCTGAACAATGAGTAAATCATCTCCAACTTTTTTAAGAAAAGGGTGGTGTCTATGCTCCCCTTGACAAACTCCCTCTCTAGTAAGAATGTGCTAAGCCTCTCATACCAAGCTCTAGGTGCCTGCTTTAAACCATACAAAGCCTTTTTTAATTTAAACACATGATTTGGAAATTGAGAACTCTCAAAACCTGTAGGTTGTTCTACAAACACATCTTCTTTTATCTCCCCATTTAAAAAGACACTCTTGACATCCATTTGAAAAAGCTTAAATCCTTTATAACAAGCAAAGGCTAATAGCACTCTAATGGCTTCCAATCTAGCTACAGGGGCAAAAGTCTCTTCAAAGTCTATCCCTTCTATTTGATTGTACCCCTTAGCCACCAATCTTTCTTTATTCCTCACCACCACTCCTGAATCATTCACTTTGTTCTTAAATACCCACTTTGTCCCAACTACACTTTGTCCCTTAGGTCTTTCCACAAGTTCCCAAACATCATTCCTAATAAATTGATTCAACTCTTCTTGCATTGCTAACATCCAAAACTCATCAGAGAGGGCTTGGTTAATGGTGGTGGGTTCAGTCATAGAGATAAAGGCAGAGTGGTTCACCTCCTTCCTAAGTCCATGTCTAGTCTTAACTCCACTAGAAAGGTCTCCTAAGATCAAATCCTTGGGGTGACTAGTAGAGTATCTCCAATCTCTAGGCAAAGTGTGTGAAGTTTCTCCCCTTTCATCAAAAATTCTATTCCTTGGGTGACTCCTTCTACTCCTCCATTGCTTAGGTGCTCACTCCCCTTCCCCAAATTTTCTACTCCACTTGTAATCTCTCCAACATCATCATCATCTACTCCATGTTTCTTATGATCAGACTCATCAAAAACTACATGGTTTGTCTCTTCCACCATCAAGGTTCTCTTGTTAAACACTCTAAAAGATTTCCCAACACTAGAATATCCCAAGAATACTCCTTCATCAGATTTAGGATCAAATTTTCCCATGTGAGACTTTCCATTATTGTGAATGAAAACCTTACAACCAAAGACATGAAGGTGGGAAAGATTGGGTGTCCTACCCTTAAGGATCTCATAGGGTGTCTTTTCTAATTTGACTCTAACATTCACCCTATTCAACACATAACAAGCTGTGTTAACCGCTTCAGTCCAAAAGTATTTTGGAAGTGAATACTCAGCAAGCATGGCTCTAGCAGCTTCCACCAAGGTCCGGTTCTTCCTTTCAGCTACTCCATTCTGCTGAGGAGTCCTAGGGGCTAAAAAATTGTGGCTAATCCCCTTCTCCTCACAAAAATCTCCAAATCTTTCATTTTCAAACTCTCCCCCATGATCACTATGGATGGTCAAAATCTCACACCCTAGCTTCTTCTGAATCCAAGTAGAAAAAGTTTTAAACTCCTCAAAAGACTCATTTTTATGAGAAAGAAATCTAGTCCAAGTGAACCTCGAGTAGTCATCAACAATCACAAAACCATAGACTTTCCCTCCCAAACTTGCTATGCTAATGGGTCCAAACAAAACCATGTGAAGGACTTCTAAAGGTCTAGAGGTGCTAATGTCCTTTATGGGGTGAAAAGAGGAGTGAATTTGCTTTCCTAGTTGACAGGCATCACAAAGGTGGTCTTTTGTAAACTTAAGTTTGGGGACACCTCTAACTAGGTCCTTTTGGGTCACTTTCCTAAGAATTTTTATACTTGCATGACAAAGCCTCCTGTGCCACAACCAAGAATCATCAATGACAGTTTTTAAGCAAAAAGAAGCAGCACATTCAATGCTATTTAAATCAAGCATATAGATGTTGTTTACCCTCTTTCCCTGCAAAATGGTGTTGTTACTTAAACTTACAATGCATGAATTCGTGAAGAATTGTACGATGAAGCCTTTGTCACAGAATTGACTGATGCTGAGCAAGTTGTGCTTCAATCCATCTACAAGCAAAATATTTTCAATCATAAGGTTCTTGGAATTACCGATTATACCTGCTCCTACCACCTTCCTGGTGGTGTTGTCTCCAAGAGTAACCTTGCCTCCAGTCCTGGATTCTAGTACAACAAACTGGCTAGCATCACCAGTCATATGTCGAGAGCATCCACTGTCCAGGTACCACATACTCTCACGAGGTCTTTTGTGAGAGACTTCCTGCAAAATTATCAAATGTTAGTTTTAGGAACCCAAGCAGGTTTGGGTTCCTTCTTATGAAGAGAAGAATGCAATGCATGTGTGGTATGCTGTGGATCATGCATCTTAGGTCTCCACACCCAATGTGAACTATGGTGAATTGTGCAAGTGTGTGAGATATGTCCTAGCATGCCACAAGAAAAACATCTAACTCCAGGAAAGGGATTTCTTAAGTGATTTGAGTTATAATGCCTCTCTCTAGGTTTTGGCAATTGATTAAAAGTAGAAGTCATCCTAGATTTCTTACATGCTTCTAAATCATTTTGAATCTTCAAGTTTGTGTTTTCTAAAACTTCATTTTCAATCCTCAAATTTTTATCTATTTCTTTTGACTTCTTAAAATCAGATTCAAGAGATGTGTGTGATATTTTCAATGCATCATGCTCTTCAACTAACTTACCATGATTTTTATTTAACTCATCAAATTCATCAAGTAAAGTCATGTGATTTGAATCAATTGTTTGATGGTCTTTAATCAAAATTTCATGCTCTTTTTTGTAGATTTAAGAATTCTAATTTCAAGCTAGCATGAGTTTTCTTTAATTTCCTAGATGATGCATGGATTTTTTCTGAAACTTCAAGGAGTTGATCGTATGAAAGTTCACATACCTCTTCTTGATCAATTTGATCTATTCCCATGAAACACAAGTTTGTAGTTTCTTCCTCTGGTTCAGTCTCAGAAGAATCAGTACCAGATTCTGCCCAAAAGCTCCTTTGTTTTTTCTTGTCCTTCTTAGACTTTGCTTTCTCATCAATTTTTTCTTTGCTTGATTGATCTCTAAGCTTAGGGCAATCAGTTCTCACATGTCCAGACTTTCTGCATTCAAAATAAATAACATCAGAAGATCCTTTAATATGTTTATGATCCTTACCTTTTCTCCAACTTTGATGATGCTTTTGTTTCTTCCTTAGAAAGCTTTTGAATTACCTTGTGATGAAGGCAAATCCATCGCTTTCAGACCCGGAAGATTCAGAATCCGATTTGTGTGCCTTCAATGCAATTGTTTTCTCCTTTTTCTTTTCACCTGCATCAAGATTTCTTTGATTCACCCCTTGCTCGTAAGCAATGAGTGAGCCAAGCAAGTTATCAATAGAATAGGTGTTCAAATCTTTAGATTCAGTGATTGCAGTAATTTTTGCATCATAAGATGAAGGCAAGCATCTCAAAATCTTATTAACTTTTTCATAGTTTGAAAGTTCTTTTCCTAGTGCATGCAATGAAGTAGCAATCTGAGTAAACCTAGTGTACATGTCAGAAATCGATTCATGAGATTTCATACGAAAAAGTTCGTAGTCATATAAGAGAATGTTTAAACGGGATTGTTTAACTTCATTAGTGCCTTCATAAGTAATGCACAATTTATCCCAAATTTCTTTACCAGTTTTGCAAGTTGAAACACGCATGTAATCCTCAGATTTCAAAGCACAGAAAAAATAATTCAAACATTTCGCATTTAATTGAGCTAAATCTCGTTCATCAAAAGTCCATTCGGTAAAAGCAACTTCAGTTTTAAAACCGTTAATTTCACGAGAAGGTGGAGAATAACCTTCTTGAATAAGCATCCACATGCGATAATCAGTAGATTGTAAAAAAGTTGACATGCGAGTTTTCCAAAAATCAAAAGGTAGGTTATCGAACAGAGGAGGTCGGGTAATAGAATACCCTTCCGTAGTGTTGCGATTCCCAAACTTAGACATGGATCAAATTCAAAAAGTTTTCAAACTTTAATTTTCGAATTAAGCTCTGATACCACTTGAAAGTTCAATGGGGATGTTAAGCCCTATGAACTTAGTCCCAAACTAACCAAGAGGGGGGGTGAATTGGTATTTTAAAAACTTCTTTTTAAACAAAGAAATAAAATCACATAAACCAAATCACACCAAAAAAGTGCGGAATTTAAAAGTGCGGAAGCAAGAAAAAGAACACAGAAATTTATAGTGGTTCGGTCGACTCGACCTACGTCCACTCCTTGGAGGCACCCTCCAAGTATTGCACTACACAAAAAGTGACTCTCCTTTAGCCCCCACGGCTAGGCGGAGAAACCCTCACAAGAACCTCCTTTTTGCCACCCCGGCAAGGCAGAGAACCTATCTCCTTTTGCTTCCTCCTGAAGCTGGCAGAGAACCAGAACCAAAAGCAAAACTCGTTACCTCTACCGACCCTTCCACGGATGAGAAACTCTAGACAAAGATGATGCAGAGAGATCCTTGAAGCAACCCTTGTGAAAACCCCTCACAAGCTCCCCCTCACAAGATCCTCTCTCTCTCTCCTCTCTCTCTCTTTCTCTCCTCAAGGTCTTCTCAGGTCAAGGCAGCAACCAAAGGTTTTTTTGAAAACGTTGAACAAGAGCTCTTAAATAGAAGAGCTTCAAAAGAGCTCATTAATTGCAAGTTACCGACAATATTGTCCAGGTCGATATGGACATCAGCCTGGCCGATCAGTACAAATCAATGAAGATCGGCCAGAGCATAGCCCTGGATGCAAAACTGGACGATTAAAAAATAGCTTGATCGTCCAGGCCAATCTCACGATCGTCCTGGCCGACCAGTTCAAATCAGAGGAAAATCGTCCTGACAATAGCCCTGAATACGGGCTGGCCGATATTGATCGTCCTGAAGTAACTTAAGGTTTTTGACTAGATCGGCCTGGCCGATCTTGCGATCGTCCAGGACGATATGATCGTATCAATCATCCTTAATTACTTCCTTGATTTCCTGAACAATTATGACATAATTTGTGAATATCGTCCAGGCCGATCCGAGGATCGTCCTGGCCGATAATTTAAAGATACAGTATACCATACTTGTCTATGGCGGCTACTTCTTTCTGTTTTGAGCTTATCGTCCTGGCCGATACACGTATCGTCCAGGATGATCTGTTAACGTCGGCTGCCTTAATTAAGAATCCTTAATTAGACTTTCTGTTTTAAGCTGATCGTCCAGGCCGATCAAAGAAATCGTCCTGGCCGATATGAGTAAAAAAAGAAATTCTAAGTCTCTCAAGTGTGTGTGTGAAGGGTTACAAAGCATCAGTCTCTTTGACTATTACAAGTAGACTCAAAAGGTAAAAAACAAAAGTACAGACTGACTCAACCCTAAACCTACGCATTCCTGAACTTGGCTCATTTTTGATTGTCCGATCGTCGATTCCTGAAAAGTTAGAAGCAACAAGCTGTCCAAGAGAAACAGTGTTTGTCAATCATCAAAACATAAGACATGAAAAATAGATTTGCAACACATATTTCATGCAAGCATCTTAAAATGCCCCGTATATGCTCCATAATTTGAATAACATAGGTACATAAAAAGGGTAAATGCAATCACAAGACTCGCATGAGCCCTGATGAGCATGTTAATGGTACATATATAATGTATAGGGATACTATAGGAATCAATAAATGAATGTAGTTTGAGCCCAATCCTTTTATATGGATACATATGAGTCGACATGAATTGAATTATCAAAAAGATATACGGTTAAGGTGTCGGTCGAAATATTTATTTTATACATTCATATAAGGCTTTCAAGGCCTTAAACCAAGAAAATTTATTAACAAGTCACAATGTCGATGAACCCAATCCCCTATAGGCAAGTTAATAAGGTCAGCATGGTTTAGACAAAGAAAGAAATCCCAAATTATTTGATGATGGCTGAATTAAATGCAAATCTTAATTAGAGGGGTTCATTCCAAATATTTTAAAATGTCATCCTAAATGTCCCCAAAATCCAAACTCCAAGAAAAATCACAATTCCAAATATTTAAAATTTGAAATCCAACTATTAAAACATTTAAAGCAAAATTCATCCACCCTCCATAATAGTTTACCGAGGTTAAAAATTTTAAATTCATTTCAGCTCACAAAGAACTAATACCTAGTCGAAATATCATTAGGATCAATTCTCAAATAATCTCTTGCTAGTAAGGATGTGGTACGTGTCCTCTAACTGGTAGTTTAGCTGTCAAATGGCATTGCAAGATAAACGGTTATGACCTGTATTATGAATCTGATTTCAGATAATAGAATTTTGATAATAGCAAATACTTCTGTTTCTTTACGACTGTCTTGCCTATTAACATTTCAGGTACATAAGATCAATGTGCAATTTGAACCAACTTTAGATTTGGTAAACTAGGTTTGAGTCAGTTTATAATCTTTTTCTTTTCTTGAGTAAATTATAAATATTGTGGGTCCTGATGCTAAGTAAACTTACACACACACACTTGGGGGAAAATTTTTAACTGTTTAGAGTTTTTTGTTTTTGCTCACATCATTTAGGTCGATCCAAAAAATTTGTCTTGATAATTAGTTAAAAAATAGAAACCCTGATTAGGGCATCCTGGTTAAAGCAGCCATCATTAAGCGCATTGTCCTGGATGATATTTATATTGGCCGGGATGATAGGCTCAAATAAAAAAGAATTAGTCGCTAGATCTATTTAGGTATCTTTTATTTTTGGACATCATCTTGGAGGATATAATGAAATTATGTATAAATTAATCAAGTAATTAATGAAAGTAATTAAGGTTTGATTACTCAATCATATCGTCCTGGATGATCACAAGATTGATCAGGATGATCTATTCAAAAACCTTAGTTATTCCTAGATGATCAAACATCACACTGATTCTATTCAGGGTGATGCTCTGGATGATATGTACTAAATTCAACTAATCGTCTGGGATGATCTTGAGATCGGCCTGTACGATCAAGTTATTTTTCCATCATCCAGACATCCATTCAGGATGATATTCAATGACTTGTACTAATCGTATAAGATGATATACTATCGGCCTGGATGATATTAATAAAAACCTTATGATTGTCCCAAATCATCCTGGCTGATTAAGCTATATTTGCACTGATCATACAGGATGATAAAGTCGATTTGTTGCAATTAAGAGCTATTCCGAAGCTCATCTATATAAGACCTCTTCTTCTACCTAAGAGATCATCTTTTGCTACTGTTCTGACCTGAGAGAGCCAAGAGGAGAGGGAGATCAAGGGAGAGAGAGAGAGAGAGAGGATATTATGAGGGTTTCACAAAGGTTGCTCTAAGCAAGGATCCGTCATCGTCTTCTTCGATCGTCATTTATAGTTCCTTGGGGGTTCTAGAGGGATCTACTTTAGAACCTAATCAAGGTTCTATACCTACTTTGGAGGAAGCAAAAGGAAGTAAGGTTTTCTTCCTGCTTCAGGAGGAAGTAAAAGGAGTTGGGTTCTCTACCTCACCGAGGTTGGTGAAAAGGAGGTTTGTAAAAGGCTTCTCCGCCTTACTATGGGGGCAAAAGGAGAGTAACTAAGTTTAGTGCAATACTCTGAGGGTGCCTTCGGGGAGTGGACTTAGGTTAAGTTGACTAAACCACTATAAATCTCTATGTTCTTTCTTATTATTGCTTTTGCATTTAATTTTTGCACTTTGATTTCTTTGTGGTGAACTTTGGTTTGAGTTTGTGTTTTGATTAAAGAGTTTTTTAAATAACAATTCACCCACCCCCCTCTTGGTTAGCCTTGGGCTAGTTCATAAGGGCTTAACATCCCTATCGAACTTTCAAGTAATATCATAGAGGGATTCATAAAATTGAGTTTTTGAAAACTTTTTAAATTTTGATCAATGGCTAACTTAGTAATTGTAATACTGCAGAAGAAAATTTTATTATCTGACCATATTTATTTGATAATAGTCCTTTTGATTTTTGGAAAACTAACATATCTACATTTTTACAATTGATTGACTATCGCATGTGGATGCTTGTTAAGAATGTTTATACACCTTCTCGTGAAATTAATGGCATTAAAATTGAACTTTCTTTTACTGAATGGACTTTTGATGAACGGGATATAGCGCAACTTAATGCAAAATTTTTGAACTGTTTTTTCTGTGCTTTGAAATATGAAGATTATATGCATTTTTCAACTTGTGCAACTGGTGTAAAAATTTAGAATAGATTGTGTATTACTTATGAACGAACCAATGAAGTTAATCAATTTAGGTTAATCAACTGGTGTAAAAATTTGGAATAGATTGTGAAATTTTTTGTATGAAATCTACTGAATTAATTTCTCACATGTATACCAGGTTTACTCAAATTATTACATTATTGCATGCTTTAGGAAGAGAGCTAACTAACTATGAAAGAGTGAATAAAATTTTGAGATGTTTTCCTTCTTCCTTTGAAGCTAAGATTACTGCAATTACAGAATCTAAAGATTTGAATACTTATTCTATTGACAAATTACTTTAATCACTCATTGCTTACTAGCAAAGAGTGAATCAAAGAAATCTTGATGCAGGTGAGAAAAAGAATGAGAAAACTATGGCACTGAAGGCCAATAACACGGACACTGATTCTTCTGGTTCTAAAAGTGATGATGTTGCCTTCATCACTAGGTAATTCAAAAGCTTTCTAAGGTAGAATAACAAGTATCATCAGAAGTGGAAAAAAAGGTAAGGATAGTAAAAAGTTTAAAAGTTATTCTAATGGTGTTTGTTTTAAATGCAGGAAGCTTAGACATGTAAAAGTTGATTGTCATACACTTAAGGATCACTCAAATAAAGAGAAGGTTGAGGAGAAACCCAAATATAGGAAGGAAAAGAAGTACTACCAAAAGGTGTTCTACGCAAATTCTATATCTGACTCATCTGAGACTGAAGCTAAAGAGGAGATAATAAACTTATGATTGATGGGTGAACATCTTGGTCAGTCTAATCAAGAAGAGGTATATGAACCAACCTATGATCAATTACTTAAAGTTTGTGAGAACATTCATGCATCATATAGTAAATTTAAGAAAACTCATGCTTGTATGAAATTTGAATATTCAAATTTATAAAAAGAGCATAAAATTTTAATTAAAGATCACACTCAACTCGATTGAAATCACATGTTATTACTTGATGAGTTTGATGAATTTAATAAAAAAGCATTCTGATTTAATAATTGAGCATGATTCACTAAAAACAAATCTCAAAGCATTTAAAAATAACAAACCAATATTGTATCCATCACATAATGTTAAAAGGAAGCATCACCACCTAAGTAGATTAGTAAATCCTTTTTGGGGAGTTAGATATTTTTCATATGACATGCTATGGTACATTTCACACACTTACACTGTTCACCGTAATACATATTGGGTGTGGAGACCCAAACTGCATGATCCACAACATAATACACATGCATTGCATTCTTATTTTCAAAAAAAGGGACCAAACTTGTTTGGGTTCCTAAATCTGATATTTAATATTTTGTAGGCAAATTCTCACAAAAAGCCTCATGATCGTATGTGGTACCTGGACAGTGGATGCTCACTACATATGACTGGAGATGCCAATCAATTCATTTTGCTGGAGACCAGGACAGGAGGTAAGGTTAGTCATGGATACAACACCATTAGGAAAGTGGTAGGCTCAGGTAAAATAAAAAATTCCAAGAACTTTTTGATTAAAAATGTTTTGCTTGTAGATCGACTGAAACACAACTTGCTTAGCATCAGTCAACTTTGTGATAAGGGCTTCATCATAAAATTCTTTGCAAACACTTACATTATAAGCTTAAATAACAACATTATTTTATAGGAAAAGTGGATCAATAATGTTTAAATGCTTAACTTAAATAATATTGAATGTACTGCTTCATTTTGCTTAAAAATAGTTGCTGATGATTTTTAGTTGTGGCACAAGAGAATATGTCATGCTAGTATGAAAGCCCTTAGGTTAGTGATCTAGAAAGACCTAATTAGAGATATCCCCAAGCTTAAAATTTCTAAAGACCACTTTTGTGATGCCTGCCAACTAGGGAAGTAATACCAATTCTATTTCCACTCTATTAAGGACATTAGCATCTCTAGACCTTTAAAAGTCCTTCACATGGATTTATTTAGACCAATTAGCACTGCTATATTAGGAGGGAAAGTCTATGGATTTGTGATTGTTGATGACTACTCGAGGTTCACTTGGATTAAATTTTTATCACATAAGAATGAGTCTTTTGATGAGTTTAGATCCTTCTCCACTTTGATTCAGAAAAGTTAGGTTATGAGATCTTAAAGATCTATAATGACTATGGGAGAGAGTTTAAAAATGAGAGATTTGGAGACATTTGTGAGGATAAAGGGATTAGTCACAACTTCTCAGCTCCTAGGACCCCTCAATAAAATGGGGTAGCTGAAAGGAAGAACATGACCTTAGTTGAGGCTGCTAGAGCCATGCTTGCTGAGTATTCACTTCCAAAATACTTTTTAGCTGAAGCAGCAAACACAGCTTGTTATGTATTAAATAGGGTGAATGTTAGAGCCAAACTTGATATGACACCCTATGAGATCCTTAAGGGTTGGACACCCAACTTTTCCCACCTTCATGTCTTTGGCTGTAAGGTTTTCAATCGTAATAATAAGAAGTCACACTTAGGGAAATTTGACACAAAATCTGATGAAAGAGAGTTCTTAGGTTATTCAAGTGTTGCCAAATCCTTTAGGGTGTTTAATAAAAGAACATTTGTGGTAGAGGAGACTACTCATGTAGTGTTTGATGAATCTGATCCTGAGGAGTCTAAAATTGAGGATGAAGATGGTGTTAGATAGATTTCCAAAGGAGTTGAAAATTTTGTGAAGAGGGTACAGTCCCAAATCATTGAAGGAGTAGGTGAGATCACCCAAGGAGTAGAATATTAGAATCTAGATGAAAGGGTTGATCCTTCATACACTTTTTCTAGGAATTGAAGATATTTTTTGAGTTATCATAAACATTTGATCTTAGGAGACCCTTCTGAAGGTGTTAGGACTAGGCATGGAATTAGAAAGGAAATGAACCACTCTGCCTTTATCTCAATGACTGAACCCACCAACATTAATCAAGCCTTATCTGATGAGTTTTAGATCTTATCCATTCAAGAGGAATTAAACCAATTTATTAGGAATGATGTTTGGGAGCTTATAGAAAGACCAAAGGGATAAAGTGTAGTTGGAACCAAAAGGATCTTTAAGAATAAGATGAATGATTCTGCTGTGGTGGTTAGGAATAAGACAAGATTGGTAGCTAAGGGGTACAACCAAATAGAAGGGATTGATTTTGAGGAGACCTTTGCCCTTGTAGTTAGATTAGAAGTCATTAGAGTGCTACTAGCCTTTGCTTGTTATAAGGGATTTAAGCTTTAACAAATGGACGTGAAGAGTGCATTTTTAAATGGGGGTAATAAAAGAGGATGTGTTTGTAGAACAACCCCTAGGTTTTGAGAGTTTCCAATTTCTAAATCATATTTTAAAATTAAAAAAAAGGCATTATATGGATTAAAATAGGCACCAAGAGCTTGACATGAGAGGCTTAGCACTTTTTTACTAAAGAGGGATTTTGTTAAGGGAAGTGTAGACACCACCCTTTTTATGAGGAAAGTAGGAGACGAGTTACACATTATTCAGATCTATGTTGATGATATACTTTTTAGATCTTCTTATAAAAATTTTTGTGATGATTTTTCTAAAATAATGAGTAAGGAGTTTGAGATGAGTATGATTGGAGAGTTGTCCAACTTTTTGGGGTTTAACATTAGACAATTGGATGATGGAACCTTTATAAGTCAATAAAAGTACATTAAGAATATCTTGAAGAAATATGAAATGGATAAATCCAAGCCAATAAATACTCCCCTGATTTCTAATATTAAGATGGACAAGGACTCAAACTAAAAATCTGTTGATCAAAAGAAGTATAGAGGGATGATTGGATATTTACTTTACCTGACTGCTAGTTGACCTATTATAATGGTTAGTGTATGTTTATATGCTAGATTTTAAGCTAATCCTAAATAATCCCACTTGACTGTAGTTAAGAGAATTCTTATATATCTTTTAGGGACCTAAAACTTAGGAATCTGGTATCCTAAGCACAACACTTCTTTTTAGATTATTGGATATTATGATTTTGATTTTGCAGGATGTAGGGTGGATAGAAAGAGCACTTCTGAAACTTGCTAAATCATAAGACAGTCTTTAGTCTCTTAGTCTAGTAGAAAATAAAACTCTATTGCACTTTCCACTACTAATTAAAGCTGAGTACATTACCTTAGGAAGTTGTGTGGCCCAAATCCTTTGGTTGAATAGTAGATTCTGGATTTAGGACTACCTATAGGCATAATTTTAATCATTTGTGACAACACTAGTGCCATCTGCATTTCTAAGAATCCTATCCAATATTTAAGGATCAAACACATTGACATAAGACATCACTTTATTAGAGACCATGTGACCAAATGAAACATTGAGTTACACCATGTCACAACTGAGAATCAATTGACTGATATCTTTACTAAACCACTAGATTTTGACACTTTCAACATCTTAAGGACTAGATCTGATGTGATTGACATAAATGCATGAACTTGATGTTTACTAAATTCTGAATTTTCTTTTTTGCTTTTCCTTTCTTCTTTTATTTATTTCACTTTATTTGTTTTACTTTTACTAACTTTTGTTTTTTTTATTTTTATTTTTGTTTTTTAGTTTTTCTTTTTTTTGTGATCACTCCTGAAATGATATTTTATGTCATTTTTTTGTTTTTTAAAAATTTTTAGTCAATATTTTATATCTCTTAAACTATTAAAAGGAGAAAACACCGTTGATTATTTCTCTTCCTCTAACCTCTTTTAGTAGTGTAATTTTCTTTTCTAAATAAGTCTACCTCAAATTAATAACTAGACTTTACGATTGAGATATTTTATATCTTGCTACTGTAATTGATCTTATATTTATAATCTACAAAGTCTTTATATTACTTTCAAGTTTTCTCATTATCTTGTCATTACATTTATCATATGATTTTGATTCTGTTTTATGGTTTGTTCTTCCTTATATTAGAGAGTGAGTTTTTCTTCTCAAATATCTGGAAGATATACTTACAACTGAGAGTGTTTAGGAGTTTTAGAAAGGGATTTAGCTTGCAAAAATAAAAAATATGGCCAATAACACCAAATCAAAAGATCCACAATGACGCAAAATTGAGAATTATACACAGTGTATCAAAAAATAAAAGATGTGCAAAGTGAGCCATTCAATAGACAAGTGACATAAAATGAGCCCACCAAAAGCAAGTTCTCTTCTCTTTGAAACATTTAAAACTTAGAAGAATTCATGTGTCACTTGATATTTTTAAAGGTTTGATTTTGAATTTTATGATTGTGACAAATTATTTTGTTACATTATTCTATAAAATATTTTTCTGAAACCAAGTCATGAATGGATCTTTTTTCTTATCCAATTGATTTTTTCTGAGTTAGGTCTTTTATTTTCAAAAGATGATTTTGCCCTGAGAGAAGTCCGAGCTAGAGTTAATAGGATTAGATATTTTACTAGTTTTAAATTTTGACAATATTAACTCATTGATCTTACAAGTCTTTAAAATTAGTCACATGGAGTCATTATCATATTCATGCTTTGATAAAAAAAAACTTTGCTTTCGTTCTTCTTTTTCCTATTTTTTATTTTCTAATTCTATCCTCCTCCTTTTTTATGATATCAAAAGGGGGAGTAGTGTTTGAGTTGTTTTTTTTAGTTTTGCTAGTCTGATTGTTTGCCATCATAAAAATGGGGGAGATTATTATGAATCTGATTTCAGGGAATAAAATTTTGACGATAACAAACACTACTATTTCTCTACGACTGTCTTTCCTACTAACATTTCAGGTCTACAAGATCAAATTGTAATTTAAATTAGCTCAAGATTGGGTAAACTAGCACTGACTCAGTTTGTAATCTTTTCCTTTTTTTGAGTCAATTGTAAATATTATGAGTCTTGATGCTAAGTAACCTTACACACACACACACACTTGGGAGAAATTTTTTGACTGTTTTAGAGTTTTTTGTTCTTACACACATCATCTGAGATGATCCAAAAATTTAGCCTGGACGATAATTTAAAATAGAAGCCCTAATTAGGGTATCCTGGTTAAAGCAACTATCATTAAGCGCATCGTCCTGGATGATATTCATATCAACCTGGATGATAGGCTCAAATAAGAAAGAATCACCTGACAGATCTATTTATATTGCTTTTATTTTTGGAAATTATCTAGGATATCATCCTTGACGATGCAATACAATTATGCCTAAATTAATCTAGTAATTAAGAAAATCAATTAAGATATGATTGTTTGATCATATCATCCTGGATAATCGCAAGATTGGCTGGGATAATCCGTTCAAAAACCTTTGTTGTTCCTAGACGATCAAACATCAGCCTGCTTCTATTCAAGGCGATACTCTGAATAATATGTACTAAATTAAACTAATTATCCAAAATGATCGTGAGATAGGCCTGGATGATCAAGTTATTTTTCCATCATCCAGACATCCATTCAGGGTGATATTCTGGATGATATTCAACGACTTATACTAATTGTACAGGATGATATACTATCGGCATAATGATATGAACAAAAACATTCTAATCATCCCAAATCGTCATGACTGATTGAGCTTAATTTGGGCTGATCGTACAGGATGATAAAGTTGGTTTATTACAATTAAGAGCTATTCCAAAGCTCTTCTATATAAGACCTCTTGTTCTACCCAAGAGACGATCTTTTACTGTTGTTCTAACCTAAGAGAGCCAAGAGGAGAGGGAGAGCAAGGGGGAAAGAGAGACAGAATCTTATGAGGGGTTTCACAAAGATTGCTCCAAGCAAGGATCCATCGTCTTCTTTGATCGTCATCCCTAGTTCCTTGGGGGTTCTAGAGAGGTCTACTTTAACAACTGGTTAAGGTTCTATGCCTGCTTCTGGAGGAAGCAAAAGGAGTTGAGGTTCTCTACCTGCTTCAGGAGGAAGCAAAAGGAGTTGGGTTCTCTATCTCACCGGGGTTGTTAAAAAGGAGGTTTGTAAAAGGCTTCTCTGCCTTATTGTCGGAGCAAAAGGAGAGTCACTAAGTTTAATGCAATACTCAGAGGGCACCTACCAGGAGTGAACATAGGTCAAGTTAACCAAACCACTATAAATCTATGTGTTCTTTCTTATTATTGCTTTTGCATTTAATTTCTACACTTTGATTTCTTTGTGGTGAACTTTGGTTTGAGTTTGTGTTTTGATTAAAGACTTTTTTTAAATACCAATTCACCCCCCTATTGGTTAGCCTTGGGCTAGTTCATAAGGGCTTAACATCCCTGTCGATCTTTTAACCTAGGCCCTGTGAACTGAGTGGTTTTACCGCCAAATGGCACCATTAAATAAGTTTATGGCCAGAACCAGCATGTTCCTTAATGACATCAAATCTTTGAGATATGAATCAATAGGATATGATCGATAGGGCACAAAGCCCTTTATCAGCTAAGGTGGATTTAAATTTTTTCCCCTTAGGCAAATATTCACACTAGGTTTACAACGACCCCTTAGACGAAGTAACCCATGGCATCTGACAAGGATCCTTCTACCAGGTTAGGTTGATTACCTCTTATGACTAAGTAGACCAAGTGGCCTGGGATGACGGAACCATGAGACCTTGATTGGACCCATCATCCATTCCCTCACCATCCTCTTTAAGTGTAAGATGGTGAAAATTTTTAATTTTAAATATCAAACTTCTCAAATATCTCAACCAAAATTTCCAAAACTAAACTTTTCAAATATCTATACCCATGCTACTACTATATGCTAGATACCATGTATCTAAGGTTACGACGTATTCATCGACAACTAGCCTTAATTAAAAGTTCTCTCTCATGATTGGGATGAGAAATTAACTATAGGGGCTTGTGCCTATATGAAACCAAAACTTAGATCATAAAGTCCTCACATAATGAGGGTAACATATCTAGTAGTGTCTTATCTACAAATTCATCTGCCTTCCCAAAATTACCATGGAACTTAATTCCATTAAAACTCCCCCAAAGTAATGAAGCAGAAAATGAAGTCTGGGGCCAAATTTTTGGAGTCATAAATTATGAATAGTTTTCTGGGAGGTCCCATTCTATAAGGACAATTATTCAGCGTGCACATCTGTTAGTGCCATGAGCTACTACAAGGATGTTGCCCAAGGATGAGTTTCTATCTTCGAAAGGTTATCCCAATCAAAAATCATGACTATAAAGAGGGGTATTACTAGAAAGAAAATTTTTGTGTGACAACAAAACCACTGCCCTATCCAGAGAGCATGTTCCACCTGGGAGATATGATACTGAAGCTTTCTCATATAGATGAAAGCTTAATAAAAGACATGAGGAAAAGAATTACAAAACTATGAGCTCAGCAGTTATATGTACCAATCTATCCCTCCAACCTATCGGCATGAGAGCTAGTGATTGATATCCTTACCCAGAATAGGTTAACTAAACTGAAATTGGTAAGAAGAAATAGCTTAACTAGAAAGCTCAAATAATCTTTCTAGGAGCATCAACTTGAAGCTCTAACTCCTAAGAAGATGAGAGAGCCTGAACATCTATCTACTAGAGTCCACTGAGTTTTAAAAAGGATCAAAGAGAAGGTCCTGACGAAGAAGATATTTTAGAGGCTGGTAGTTATTGAAGCCGAAGAAACCCTTCAAGAGAAAGGCTACAATATGTTGTGATAGCCAAACATTAAGGTTTCAGACAATAAGCTCCATAAGAAGCACATCGGGGCATAAAACTTGGACATTGCGTCCAAGAATTGATAGCTATAGGGCCCAGCAAAAAGACAAGCAAGTATAGAGGCCAATGCCTCTGAAAGAGAAAATAATTGAAGAAAAAGATATATCATGTGAGACATCTGGAACAGTCACCCGAAGATCCACCCCTGCCAATCGAATCTGTCAGAGATGGGTCCAAAAGAAGGTCCATAATGATAACCATTATAACAACAGTCGACACCTTGGAGAGTCCTCCATGGGATCCCATCATTCACCTACCTCAATCAAAGAAGAAGTTTATTTCTATCTCATTCCACATATCAAAGAAATAATCATTCCAAATCAGGAATTGGAAATCCAGGGGCGATGCCACTCAGAAATTTTGGTACAAGAAGAAGGAGAAGAAGAAGAATATGGTGATGAAGATACTATGGAAATCGAGGTAGTTTGCATGGTCAGCCACATCGATGATGAGGATGGTGATGATGAAGATGTCAAAGGAACAAAGCCACATGAACATGTTTACCGATGTTGCTATAGGAATAGATCCTTTATCATTCAATCTCTAATCAAAATCTATCTAGTTAACAATTATATCCATTATTAAATTTGAAGTTAACTAATCTTTATTTCATTTTTTTTGTAATAATCAATTTTATTTAATTTATCTAGAATGAATAATGAACCTGGTTGACTAATCTTATCTTAGTTGTTCTTTAATTTAAAATTTTGAATTTTTTTTTTCAGTATTACAAAATTAATATTGTATTTACAATTCGATTAAAATTCTTTTCTCCTTCAACTCTTTTGGTTTATCTATAGAAATTATTAATTTTGAGACGTACTTCCCTTTTTTTTGTTGTTAAAAGGAAGAGTCAAAATATTGTTTGATGATTGATGTGCGTACATGTATGTGTAGAATATTATTTGAAGATTGATGTGTGTGCATATATTGATGAATGTGTGAATTTTTGTCTGAATGTTCATTCTTTTTCATGTTTTTCTTAGAGTTTGTGATTTTGTTCAAGTTGTTTTTAATTTGGTGTCTGTTTTATATCTAGGTTTGTTCTTTTTTATCTTCATGAGATTCCCTTGTTATTTAATTGGCATTTGTTTAGGCAGAGCTAAGGAGAAAAATTATTTTGAATGTTAACTCAAATAATAATTATTTTACCATCATGAAAAAGAGCGAGATTATTGTAACATAGTTTTCATAACTATGCTTTCATATCATGTGTATTTTTAATGATTCCAAAATATTATTATATTTACTACTATTTCTCCTAACATATATTGGAAATATTGCTTTTTTTGTTTGTGTGTATTAATACTTCAGAAAAATTATACTCCAGGCTGCTGAAGACTTCAAGTCAGATTAAATTAGGATTTATTATTTTTAGAGTATGTACTTTTCATACTTTTCTTGAGTCTGAGAGAGTATGATTGTAATTTGGTAACCGTGCACACACATACTAGGGGAGTGTAAAAAATATGTAAATTTTTAAAATTAATTGTATTGTATGATTTTATATCGTATGGGATGATTTGGCTTGAGCGTACCTCTAGAAAGTAGTTAAATGAACCATGTCATGAAAATTTTCTAAGTCCTGTTCGTACTAAACGAAGTTAGCTTTGTACATTTGCCTTTCATCGTACTAGATAGATACGTATAAGTTCATCCTAATGATCTCCTGACTATTTCTGAATTGTTCGTACTGTACGATCATAGGTTCGTAAAGATGACGTGCAGAGTATGAAATGAATGCATATGTTTTTGTTTTGACAAACAGGTAAATTTTTTTAATTGTTCATACTATACGATCATAAGATCATATAGATAACTTCTAGAATACAAAATGGTTGAGGCTATTTTCAAACCAAATGAAATATGATTTGATTAAAATGGATCATACTATATGATATGGATGTTTAAAAGTGTATTATTCAGAGTATGAAATCGTTTCGTACTGAATCATAACAGATGAATATGTTCAATTTTGAATTGATCGTATTGTACAATATAAGTTTATACCCAGGTCAATTGGACTATGAAATTGGTTCGTACTGTATTGTACGAGCAAATTTTGAACTATTCATACGTACGATTGTTGATCATACTATACGATCGTTTACAGTCAAATTTAAAATTTTCAATTTTTTGGATGTTCTCATGTCTTGCATATATAAGGTCCTATAAACTGACTGTGGATGAGATCCTTCTTCATTTTTCTTTGAAAGAAAGTGTGAGAGTGATTTAGGAGAGTTGTTTAAGAGAGAGTTCTTGCAAGTTAAGAGTGTGAAAGGGATCAGAAGGTTACTCAAAGGTGAGAATCTATTTGTAATTATGATAAATCTCTTTCCTTACTTCTTTGAAGAAGCTTGAGAGAAGATCTTTTGAAGAAGATCTGATTATCTGCGAACACTTGGAGAGTGTGAAAGGATGATGATACTTTGTCGATACTTAGAGAGTGTAAAAGGATGATGGTACTCTACTGACACTTGGAGAGTGTGAAAGGATGATGATACTCTGCTGACACTTGGAGGATAAGAAAGGACGACATTACTCTACCAACACTTAGAGGGTGTGAAAGAATGATGGTACTCTGCCACACTGGGAATTGGTGGAAGATAGGGTAATTATATCATAGATTGTTCATCCTTGCTGTAGGAGAAAAATGAGAGTTACTTTGATAATAGTGTAGTACCTGAAGAGAGAGTCTTCAAGGAGTGGATGTAGGTCTAGTTGGACCAAACCATTATACATTTATATGTTCTTATTTTTACTGCATTTTTACTTTTCTGCACATTTAAATTTTTGTGGATCAAATAATTTTTAAATTGATAAAAATTTTGTTTATGAAAAAAAAAATAAAGAACAATTTTATTTCCAATAAAATTTTAAATAACCAATTCACCCCCCCCCCCCCCCCCCCCCCCCTCTTCATTAGCCTTGGGACAATTAAATTAGGTTTAATAACCTATACAAACTTTTTGAATCCCATAGCCATTGAAACTATTACTCTTACAGAGATGAGAAGGCAAGTGAGGAGAGAAATCTGGGAAAAAGATAAAAAAAATCTCCCAATTAAATGAAAAACTGACTGAGCTGATATGTTAGATGACAACGATGATGGAGATGATGTAGAAGGCCACTTCTGTAGGCCCTATGCTAGCTTAACCCGTTAACCAAGCTGCGAGCAGTGCTGTAATAAACCATTTAAATCCCCAAGCACCCTAGGCCTCATGAGTGAAATGTATACCTGAAGGTGGTAAGGCGATCGATGTTGCAGCTCGTGGACGTACTCTGCAAAATGTGGCAAGCTGCTCCAAACTTGTAACTGTCCGTGCAGTTAGAAGGCTTAATTAGTGAAAAAATTAAGGCCATTATAGCTGTTGAACAGGCTAAGAAATTAGTAGGAAAATGTTCATCCATACCCAACTGAGTCAGTCTATAAGTGTATTTCCAATATTTTAACCTTTTCTTGAGTTAATTGTGAATAAAGTGGATCTTGATGCTAAGTAACCTTGCACACACACACTTAGAGGGAGAATTTCTATAAAATTACGGATTTTTTCTATTTTGATTATCTCATACATGATGATCCAAAATTATCCTAGAGAATCAGTTAAAAATAGAAACCCTAATTAGGTCTTATGTTTAAATTTATTTTCCTGCGTTTTAACTATGAGAACGAAAGGAGCCGATTCTAGTTAGATCGAGTCCGGGTTTCTAGTGAGAGAAAGCTCCTTTTTTCAGTTTGAATTTGTTTTCCCGTGGATTTGCTTCCGGCCGGTGGCGTCGTCGTCGGCAGATCATCGGCGTTCTTGGCTTGATGTCATGGAAGGTCCGCGTCCCCATAGTCCTCTTAAATTGGGTGGTAGAGGTAGAAGTGGTCTGGTAATCAGAAAAGGGGCGAAGATCGGTGATTCGTCCAATTGTGGCTGAAGGCAAGGGCAAGAAGATCTTGAATGAAGGTTCTTCGGGATGGATTGTTGCAGGAAGAGTAGAAATTGATGGGGATTGCAATTTGGGCAATCTTGAATCATCTTTGATGAAGAATACTGTCTTGAAGGTTAAAAGTTTTTCTGGAATGAATTTAGGCTCGCCTGGTTCAGAACGATTTGGATAATATTCAAATCACCAAGGATGACGGAGTTAATGGAAATGGTAATGTCCCTAATAAGGATTTATTGAATAAGAATATCCTGATGGATAATACTTTGAATACCAATGGGCAAGGTGATGTTGGTGAGGTAGTTGGAGCTTGGTCGAAGCTGAAGCATATTAAAATTGATTTTAAAAATAAGCAAGTTGAACTTTCTGATGATGGCATCGTGGTTAAGCTCCAATCCTATTTTGGAAGCCAAGAATTCGGATGTGTTGAAACATTCGGTTGTGATCAAAGTCCTAGGAGGTAACGTGCCTTACTCTGTCTACAGTTTGATTTGAGAAGGCAATGGAATAAGTTTGGTGGATTCCATATGACTTCAATTTGTATGAATTGGATCCTCTGCTCCTTAAAAATGAATGAGGCTGTGTAAGAAGTTCTAAATGGTGGACCCTGGTATGTTAATGGATACATTGTCGGCATGGACAGATGGTCTCTGGCATTTGATTCAGTATTTGTTTAAAGGGATTTCAGCTCCGGTGTTGATTAGACTCCCGTGCCTGCCTCTGTTCTGTTGGGACGAAGATAGTCTTGCGAGAATTGCCTCCCGGTTTGGCACACCATTGTATCTAGATGGGAATACATTTCGGTGGGGAAAGAGAGAATTTGCACCGTATCTGTGTCAAAATCGACCTGGGAAAAGGAACTCCCTAATGGAGTTTGGATTGATGGTCTTGCCAATAGATTCTTCCAACGGGTTGAGTATGAGAAGATCAATTTGCTTTGATACCATTGTGGTCGAGCGGGACATGAAGTGAGTGTGTGCCCTAAGAAGGTGGTTTTGGGTTTCAAAGATCAGGTGGTGGAAAAAACTGAAGCTGTTATTACAGGGGAAGTGAGAAAAGCTGTAGGGGAGGCTAAGTCTATAGTGATTAATGCTGAATATGGGCCTTGGATACATGTCAAGTTTAAGAGCATACGGGTTTTTAAAGGAGGTGATGGTTATAGAAGTAAAAATTCTAATAAGGATAATGGGACTGCTAACTTTGGAAAGACTGAATCAGAAGACTATTTTGCAAGAGCATGATGTTAATGGAAAAGAAACTGATGAACAGATGAAGAAATTGCAATCAATTCCAGTTATTAATGCAGAAAAAGGAATAACGACAGAAAGTTAGTAAATCAGAAATTTGGCTGAACAACTCATTTTCTATTTTAAACGAAGAAAATGATACAGATTGTCTTGGGGAGTCTGGAAGAATCTGTTAAGCAGCTGGATAAGAGGCGGGAAGTTATGAATGTTGATGTTGTGAATGAGGTTAAGCCCTGTATGAGTGGTTCTGCTAGAATCAAACTTGCCGAGGAGCTGAAATCTTTGGGGCTGGTTGATCATGAATTGAAGAAAAAGAAAAGGGATGGACGAATGATGTCCTTAACTGGGGTAAATTCCCCTACTCTTGCTTAATGTCTTCACTCTTATTTTGGAACTACAGAGGGGCTAGGAAGAAGGAGGCTGCTCTGTATTTGAAAGAGGTGGTTAGAGATCATGATGTTTTTTTCGTTGGCCTTATGGAGACTAAGATGAGTAATATTAGTAGGAAGGATGTTGATGGTCTCATTGGTAAGGATTGGGATTATTTCCATTTTCCTGTCCGTGGGCCTCTCTGGTGGTATCTTAGTGTTGTGGAATGTAAAAATTGGGAATTTTGTGGTTAGAGATACTTCTTCTCAGGTGATTGTTGGAGATTTATCTATCCCTAGATTGGGGATATGGAGGATTGCTACTGCTTTATGGAAGTAAATGTTGCAAGGAGCGGGAAAGTCTTTGGAGCATGTTGGGTAACTATATGGTGAGTTCTAATCCCTCTATCATTGGAGGTGATTTCAATTGTGTGCTAAGCAGAAGAAGAGAAGAGAGGTGGAAAAAGGTTCCTTTTCACCAAAGGACCTAGAGACATGAAGGATATTATGACTAGTTGTGATTTTCATGATGTGGGGAATATTCGACCAAGATTTACTTGGTGCAATAATAAGGAAGGGACATCCAGGATTTGGGAGAGGCTTGGATAGGTGTCTTCTGAATTCAGCTTCTCTTCAACTTCTTCCTTCGGCTGCTACAGGACACCTTGCTAGGGTGGCTTCGGATCATAGTCCTATTTCCTTCAAGGTGGATGAAAAGGTGCATGTAAAATCTAGAGTCATTAGATTTGAAGATACTTGGAGGTTGTATCCAGCTGCTAGAAGCATTGTGTATCACTCTTGGATGAAGAATGATTTAGGTGAGGAAGGTATGGTTCTTCAAAGGAAGATTAATAGAACTTTGAAAGCTCTTTTTTTTCTTGAGTAAAAGTAAATGTAAAGACCTTAATGAATTAAAGGAGAAGTTGAAGATGGATATTATGGAGCTTCAACATAAGGAAGCTATGGGTGATGAGTGGTCAGCTCATGACCTGATTTTACTTAGAAGTAAAATCCATGAACTTAATGTAACTTTTAGAAGGTTGTCAACATGGTGGAACCAAAGGGCTAAAGCTAGGTGGCTTGAGGAAGGTGACATTAATTCCAAATTGTTTCACAATTTAGCAACGGCTAGGAGAAACGGCAACAGAGTGAACCAAATTAAAGATATTCATAATGAGGTGCAAATTGAAGAAGAGGAGATTGAAAAGGTGTTCATTCAACATTTTGAAGCAAAATGGAAAGGTAGAGATTGTAAACTCACGGGTTGGCCAGATATCTTGGCACATCAGAAGCTGAGTCAGGAGGAGATCTAGGCCCTTAGTTTAGAATTTTCGGTGATGGAGCTAAAGCAATCGGTCTTCCAGCAAGGGAATAATCGATCTCCAGGTATGGATGGTCTTACTTCTTCTTTCTATAAGTACTATTGGGACATAGTGTGGAAAGATTTATGGAATGCCATCAATAGTTTTCTTACTACTTGTTGTATGAGGAAGGATTGGAAAGATACTTTAATAGTGTTGATTGCTAAAGTGAAGAATCCATTGCTTCCATCCAACTACCATCCTATTAGCCTTTGCCAGACCAATTACAAGGTTGTAGCTACAATGTTAGTAAATAGATTGAAGATATGTATGGCCAAGCTGATTACTGAGGAGCAAATGGCTTTTATCCATGGGAGATCTATTTCTAAGCATTGTCTTTTGGCTCAAGAGATTTTTCACAAGTTCAAAGTTTCTAGAAATAGGAAGGGGATGATGGCTTTGAAGTTGGATATGGAGCAAGCATACGATAGCATGGGGTGGCTAACTCTTCATAATGTTCTCAAATGGTACGGCTTCCCTTATGATTATGCTAATCTTATTATGGAATGCATTGTTGATGTGAGGTTCTCTATTATCATAAATGGGAGGAATTCCAAATGGATCATGGCTCATAGTGGTTTCCGTCAAGGATGTCCACTATCTCCGTTTCTTTACATCTTGTGCTCTCAATTGATATCTAATTCCATTTATCAATGGAGACATAATATTGGTATCCAAATCTCTCCAAGAAGTCCTAGAATTACTCACCTTTTATATGCCGATGACGTTCTTATCTTCTCACATGTCTCTAAGGATATAACAAATGAGGTGAAGGGTATTGTTGAAGACTTTTGTAATTGGACAGGGCAAAGGGTCAATGCTAACAAATCTCAGATTATTTTCAACAATGTTGTTAATAATCCTATGAGAAAGAAGATTGCTAAAGTGTTGGGCTTCAAAGTAGTCAAGGAAATGAATTATCTTGAGATAAAGATATCCCTTAACCGGTTAAGGGCAGCTGATTTTCATGATATTTTATTCAATATGATGGATAGGTTTAATGCTTAAGGGAAGAAGTGTCTTTCTTTGGGTGGTAAGATCACTCTTATCACTAGCTCTCTTTTGTCTATGCCCCATTTCTTAGTTACACGCTCCTTGTTCCCTAAGAAAGTGTTGCTTACTATGGAAAAACTTTGTAGAAGGTTTATTTGGAATAAACCTTATGGCAGCCATAGTATTCATTACATTTCTTGGGATGAGCTTTGTAAGCCGAGAAGTATGGGAGGTTTGGGGTTACAATCTTCTGTGATGAAAACAAGGTCGTTGGGAGCAAATTTGGCATGGAACTTTATTCAAAAACCTATTACCATGTTTCATAGAGCAATGAAAGCCAAATATGGGATGAGTATCATGAATGGTTCTCATAATAAAGTCACTTCTAAGGCTTGGCATATTTTATTAGATGGTGGAAAGCATCTCAAAAATATTACTATATGGAATGTAGGCAATGGCAAGGAGATCAATGTGCTGAATGATATCTGGATTCTTGACAGACATATAAACCAGTGGCCGACCTTTGCTGATTGTGTTGCTTTGGAGGGGATCTGTGTTCAATCGCTGATGTTGGAGAATGGCCAATGGAATTTTCCTTTTCTTCAGGAGATGTTTCATCCAGAACTTATTAAGATGATCAGCCTTATTCAATTTGATTCCAGCAGGGATGATTTGCTGGAATTGCAGAAATTCTATGCTGGTAGGACGGTATCTGCCATGGCCTTTGAGCATGTATTAAAAGGTAGATTCAATTTAATTGATGATGATTATTGTAAGTGGCTGAATAAACTCAAGTTAAGCAAGAAGGTGGAGATGTTTTGGTGGAGACTTGGGAAATCTGTTATTCCTACCAACCTCTTCCTTAAGAACCATAAGCTCTTGGATAATGATTCCTGTGCTAGAGGATGTCAAATGGTGGAGAGCTAAGAACATATTATTGTTCAATGTAAGTATTTGACTGAATTCATTATGCAGATTGTTGGTTGGGGTATCTCCATTCCTGTTTTTCAGTCCTTGGATCATTGTTTCAAAGAGCTTAAGAGAATCTCAGCAAAAAATCTGGGCATTGTGCAAATTTTTTGCACCATTGTTTACTTCTCATGGAAAAATAGGAATGAGGTTAAGCATGGCAAAGCTGCACTTCCTTGCTATGTGGTTGCAACTAATGCTATATCTGTGGCCAATAACATGACAAGTCCGTTTCTTTCTAACAGGGGCACTAACCTCCTTAGGGAGTCTCAAATTTCTTGGTGCCCTCCACCGAAAGAATGGATGAAAATTAATGTTGATGCTTCCTTAACTAGTTCTGGTTTAGCCGGAATTGGTGGTGTTTTCAGGGATTGTAATGGAAGATTCATCCTTGCATTTGGGAAGAAGATGATTCATTGGGACATAGCACAACTTGAATTGGGAGCTATTCTTTTGATCAAGGACTATGTCAAAAGATGGAAGCGGGATTATAAAGGGGTGATTGTGGAGAGTGATAACATCAATGTTATTACTTACATTCAAAACTCTTTGAAGCAGAATAAAGGGATTATGGACTTCAACTTGGTAAGAGATTTCTTATTTGTGAATGATTTCAATAAAACTGTTTTGTTACATGCCTATAGGAAATGTAATAGGGTAGCCAATTTGTGTGCTACTTTGGCATTAGAGAATAGTTTTACTTTGATAGTTTTTCTTTTGGTGATATTCCTCCCTTGATGGCTAATTTAATCAAGGAGAAGTGTCATTCTTTTGAAGTTTGTACTTAGTCCTTTTTTCTCCTTATTGCATATTGCACTTCTTCAAAAAAAAAAAAAGGTCTTCTATGTTAACTCATCAAAATTAAGTTGATCATCTTGGATGATTTAACATCATCCTAAAGATAGGCTCAAACTAGAAAGAATTAGATGCAAAACTCTCTAAGGTATAATTTTATTTTTAGAAATTATACAGGATAATCTCATATTACCCTAGAAGATTCATTACAATCATGCCTAAATTAATCAGGTGGTTAAGAAAAAAAAAACAAAGGTTTAATTGAATAAATCATATCATTCTAGACGATCATGGGATCATCCGGGACCTAGACGAACATAATGATATGTTGTATAATACTTATGATTTTGAACTAATCATACAGGATGATTCAATGATTATATTAGATAATACATTATATTCTTCATTGTCTGATATATATGACTCTTGACGAACATAATGATATGTTAGATGATATTTTTGGATTTGAAATAATCATATATGACGATGTCCATATTATCCTGGATGATATGTTATATTCTTCATCGTCCAACATGTATGACTCTGGATAAATAGAACAATATGTTAGATGATAGTTTTGATTTTGAACTAATTATACAGGATGATGTCCACATCATCATGGACGATTAGAACAAAAAAGGGTTCTAATCATCCAGCCCTACTAAATCATCTTGGCTGAAAGGGCTAAAAATACACTAATTGTACATGATGATATGTCGATCATCCTGGACTATATTTGACAGCTAGTTGCAAATTAGAGAAAAGTTTAAGCCCTTCTTTATAAGATCACTTGATTATTCAATATGAGATCTTTTACTGCTGTCATACCTTGAGAGAGCCTAGAGAAGGAGAGGGAGAGCTAGGGAGATAGAGAGAGAGAGAATCTTATGAGTGAGAGTTTGTGAGGGATTTCACAAAGGCTACTCTAAGAAAGGATTTGAGTTTTCTTCTCCATTCATCATCCTTGGCTCCTCGGTGGCTCTAGGAAGGTTATCTTCAACTATCAATCAAGGTTATTTGCTTACTTCAAGAGGAAATAAAAGGAGGTCGGGATCTCTACCTCACTGGAGTTGGTGGAAAGGAGTTTTATAAAGGTTTATCCACCTTGCTGTGTGAGCAAAAGGAGAGTCACTGAGTTTAGTGCAATAATCGGAGGAGAGGCTCTGGAGAGTGGATATAGGTCAAGTTGAATGAACTACTATAAAATTATGGGCGTTCTTTCTTTTTAAGTCTCTACATTATTTTTTATGCACTTTATTTTCTTGTGGATGATTGTATGATTTAATGTTTTAAGAGATTTCAAAAAGATTGTGCTTTTTGTTTAAGAATTTTTAAAATGACTAATTCACCCCCCTCTTGGTTAGTCTCAGGCTAGTTCATAAGGAATTAACATCCCTAATAAACTTTCAAGTGATATCAGAGTAGAATTGATACAATCTAGTTTTTGAAGACTTTTGAATTCAATCTATGGATTACTTTGATAACCTAAATACCATGGAAGGGTATTCCATTACTCGACCACCATTGTTTGATAATATACCTTTTAATTTCTAGAAAACTCGCATGTCCATATTTTTACAATCTATAGATTATCGTATGTGGATGTTTGTTAAAGAAGGTTATTTTGCGCCATCAAATGAAATCAATGGAATCAAAATTGAACTTCCTCTTAATGAATGGATATTTGATGATAGGGATCTAGCACAACTTAATGCAAAATATTTAAACTATTTTTTCTATATATTAAAATTGAAACATGCGTGTCTCAACTTGCACCACCGGTAAAGAAATATGGGATAGGTTGTGTATTAATTATGAAGGAACAAGTGAAGTTAAGCAATATAGGTTGAATATTTTACTTCATGACTATGAACTCTTTTGCATGAAATCTTGTGAATCAATATATGAAATGTATACTTGGTTTACCCAAATTATCACCTCCTTATATGCCTTAGGAAGGGATCTCACTAACTACGAGAAAGTTAATTATATTTTGAGATGTTTACCTCCTTCCTTTGATGCTAAGATTACTACAATAATTGAATCTAAGGATTTGAATGTTTACTCTATAAATAACTTACTTGGATCACTCATCACTTATGAGCAAGGTGTGAACCAAACACAACTTGATGCAGGTGAGAAAAAGAAAGAGAAAACTATGGTGCTGAAGGCTAATGATACGATTACTAATTTTTTTGGGTCTTAAAGTGATGATGTTGAATTAATCACTAGGCAATTCAAAACCTTTCTAAGGAAGAAAGAAAAGAACCATTAGAAATGGAACAATGGTAAGAGTAGCAAGAATTCTAAAGATTCTTTTGATGTTATTTATTTTGAATGCAGGAAGTCAGGACATGTGAAAGCTTATTGTCTTACACTTAAGTCTCACCCAAGTTAGGAGAATGGTGAAGAGAAACCCAAGTTTAGGAAGCCAATTCAAAAACCTGGTGACCAAGAAGAGGTATATGAACTATCATACGATCAATTACTTGAAGTTTCAAAAAAAAAAATCATTCTTTATATAAAAATCTTAAGAAAGTGCATGCTAACCTAAAATTGGAGTTTTTAAAATTCCAAAAAGATCATGAGGTTTCACTTAACGATCATTCTATACTTGATAGCAATCACATGATATTACTTGATGAATTTGATAAGTTAAATAAAAAGCATTCCGATTTAGTTGTTGAGAATGATTCATTGAAAGGTTTAAATGTTAAATTAGAAATTGCGTACAATGATTTGGATACTCTTGCAAATGATTTAGATAGTAAAGAGCATGCTTTGTAAATATAAATTTCTATTCTTAAAAATTCAAACAAATTTTTAAAAGCTTAATTAACTTCTTATAAAGAGAATAGAAAACTACGCATAATGCTTGAGTTTCACAATCCACCAAATCAGCAGGCATCATTCAAACCTAGAAAGAGGCACTATAACCTGAGTTGATTAGTCAACCCTTTTTCTAGTGTAAGATATTTTTTATATGGAATGCTAGGAAACATCTCCTACACTTACACTATTCATCTTAGTATACATTAGGTGTGGAGATCCAAATTGTATGATTCACAGTATAGCACATATGTATTTTATTCTTCTTTCCATAAGAAGGGACCCAAACTTGCTTGGGTTTCTAAATCCAAGGTTTGATGATTTAACAGGTGTGCTCTCACACAAGGCCTTATGAGAGCATGTGGTACATGGATAGCGGATGCTCTTGCCATATGACTAGAGTTGTTAATCAATTCATTTCACCTGAGGCCAGGGCTGGAGGCAAGTCACTCTTTGAGACAATACCAATAGGAAAGTGGTGGGCGCAAGTATAATTCAAAATTCCAATAACCTTTGTATTGAAAATGCTTTACTTGTTGATGTCTTGCAACACAACTTGCTATACATCAGTCAGCTTTACGATAAAGGCTTTTTCATAAAGTTTTTGGCAAACACATGCATCATTATCTAGAAAAATAATATTGTTTTGTAGGAAAAAGTGTCAACAATATTTATATACTTGATTTAAATAACATTGAATGTGTTGCATCCTTCTTTTCAAAATCTGTTGCTAATGAGTCTTGGTTATGGCATAGGAGGTTATGTCATGCTAGCATGAAAACCCTTAGGAGAGTAACCCAAAATGACTTTATTAGAGGTGTCCCCAAGCTTAAGTTCAGTAAGGACCACTTATGTGATGCCTATCAATTGGGGAAACAAGTCTAATCCTCCTTCCATTC
The DNA here is from genome assembly GCA_016618105.1 of Dendrobium huoshanense. NCBI lineage: Eukaryota > Viridiplantae > Streptophyta > Magnoliopsida > Asparagales > Orchidaceae > Dendrobium > Dendrobium huoshanense. Next base: position 12,428,569 of record CM028350.1, on the reverse strand, counting down.
CATCAAAGGCATTAACACCTCTAAACCTTTAGAAGTCCTTCACATGGCCATTAGCACTACCAGCTTAGGGGGAAAAGTTTATGGGTTTAAGATTATCGATGACTACTTGAGGTTCACTTAGATTAGTTTTCTATTACATAAAAGTGAGTCTTTTAATGAATTTAAATATTTCTCCGCTTGGATTCAAAAAAAGCTAGGTTGTGAGATCCTGACCATCCGTAGTGATCATGGTGGAGAGTTTGAAAATATGAAATTTGGATCTTTCTATGAGGATCAAGGGATTTGTCATAACTTCTCAGCTCCTATTACCCCTTAGTAGAATGGGGTAGATGAAAGGAAGAACCGAACCTTAATAGAAGCCGCTAGAGCCATAATTGTTGAGTATTAACTTCCAAAATACTTTTGGTATGAAGAGATAAACACATCTTTTTATGTGTTGAATAGGATGAATGTTAGATCCAAACTGGATATGACACCCTATGAGATCATTAAGGGTAGAACACCCAACCTTTCTCACCTCCATGTCTTTGGCTATAAGGTTTTCATTCTTAACAATGGAAGTCACTCTTAGAAAAAGTTGACCCAAAATCTAATCGAGTGTTCTTAGGATATTCAAGTGTAGGGAAATATTTTAGAGTGTTTAACAAGAGGACATTAGTGGTGGAGGAGACTACTCATATAGTGTTTAATGAATATGATCCAAAGAAATCTAGAGTTCAGGAAGAATATGATGTTGGAGAGATACCCAAGGAGTAAAAACTATAAATTTGGAGAAAAAGGTGGAGCCTTAAAACACTGATGGAGTAGGTGAGATAACCAAGTAGTAAAAACTTCACATTTTGAGGAAAGGGTAGAACCTCAAATCACTTTTCCTAGAGATTGGAGATATTATTATTCAAGTCATCCTAAAGAATTGATCTTAGGAGAACCTTTTGAAGGTGTTAGAACTAGGCGAGGAATTAAAAAGGAAGTTAACCACTCTACCTTCATATCAATGACTAAACCCACCAACATCAATCAAGCCCTTTTTGATGAGTTTTGGATCTTAGCCATGCAATAGGAATTAAATTAATTTGTTAGGAATGATGTTCGGAAGCTTGTAGAAAGACCTAAGGGCCAACATGTAGTAGGAATCAAATGAGTCTTTAATAATAAAATGAATGATTATAGTGTTTTGGTTAGGAATAAGGCGATATTTGTTTTTAAGGGGTATAATCAAATAAAAGGGATTAATTTCAAGGAGATATTTCCCCCTGTAGCGATATTTGAAGCAATTAGAGTGCTTCTAGCCTTTGCATGTTATAAGGGATTTAAGTTTTTTTAAATGGATGTCAAGATTGTCTTTTTGAATGGTGTAATAAAATAGGATGTGTTTGTAGAGCAACCCCCAAGTTTTGAGACTTCTCAATTTCTAAATCATATTTATAAATTAAAAAATGTCTTATATGGATTAAAACAACCATCCAGAGCTTGGTATAAGAGGCTTAGCAAATTCCTACTAGAGAGGGAGTTTGTTAAGCGGAGCGTAGACACCACCCTTTTTTTGAGAAAAGTAGGAGATGTTTTACTCATTGTCTAGATCTTTATTGATGATATACTTTTTATATAAAGACTTATGTGATGACTATTCTAAAAAAATGAGTAAGAAATTCGAGATGAGTATGATGAGAGAGTTGTTCTACTTTTTGAGATTTAGCATAAGACAAATAGAAGATGGAACTTTTCTTAATCAATTAAAGTACACTAAGAACATCTTAAAGAAATATGAAATGGATAAAACTAAGGTAATAAACAGTCTCATGAGCTCTAGTGTCCAGTTAGATAAGGATTTAAATGGAAAATCTATTGATTAAAAGAAGTACAGATAAATGATTGGATCACTGCTTTACTTGATTGTTAGCTGACCTAATATAATGTTTAGTGTTTGTCTCTGTGCTAGATTTTAAGCTGATTTGAAAGAATCCCACATGACTGCATTTAAGAGAATCCTTAGATATCTCATAGGGACCCAAAACTTCGGAATATGGTATCCTAGATATATCACTTCCTTTAAGATTATTGGACTTTCTAATTTTGAATTTATAGAATGTTGGGTGGATAGAAAGAGCACTTCTAGAATTTGCCAATTCATAGGATAGTCTTTACTCTCCTAGTCTAGTAGAAAACAAAACTCTATAGTACTTTCCACTGTTGAAGCTGAGTATATTGTCTTAGGAAGTTGTGTGGCCCAAGTCCTTTGGTTAAAGCAACAAATTCTGAATTTAGGATTACCTCTTGGCATAATTTCAATTCTATGTGATAATACTAGTGCCATTTATATCTCTAGAAATCATATCCAACATTCTAGAACCAAATAAAATGACATAATGCATCACTTTATTAAAGACCATGTTATCAAAGGAGACATTGAGTTATACCATGTATCAACCGAAAACCAATTAAATGACATCTTTACTAAACCAATGGCCATTAACATATTCAACATCTTTAGGACCAGATTGTCTGTGATTGACATCAATGCATGAACATGATGATTTATGAATTCTGAACTATATATTTTTTTAACTTTTCTCTTTTTTTTTTTGTTATTTTTTTCTTTTGTTTATGATCTTTTTCTTATTTTTAGGTTGATTATATGGTCCTGTTAATTTGTTTTTTTTTATGTTTTTAGTTTTATGTTTTATTTGTCCTTTCAATTTTCTTTTGGTCACTGGTAATTTAATATCTTAGGCCTTATTATTTGTTGACCTCAATTTTGTCAAAATCTAGGTGTAGTGAGTTTTGACTCAGTCAAATCGACCAAGCCAAGACCCAAGACCTCTCTCACTTGATTCAGTAGGTCGAACTGGGTATGTTGAGCCCAGGTCCAGGCCTCGGGTCAACCTGGTTGACCAGGTCAACCTAGGTTGACCTATTTGACCCTTTTAAACTCAAATTCAAATTGAAATCAATTTCAACTCTCCTATAGCTCGATCCTCCACCCACTTAGGTCTAATTGACCATGTTAACTGGATTGACTCATGCCTTAGTCAAATCTAGTCTTGCATGGTCAAATATGACCTATTTTGTTCAAATTCATCCAAATTTAATCTCATTTAAGGCCTTAATTGATTCCAAACGTTTTGGAATTAAGAATCCCGCCCAAATCACTCATCCTTGCTCTGAACTTGGCCCTCAATCTCATCTCCACCGTCCAAGGGAAGGAGAGAGGTTTAAATAGCCAAAATTAGGTTTAAAAAAGGGACTTTTTGCTCTTGCTCGATCTAGAGACCACCTCAGGCTCTGAGATTTTGTGAGAGCACTTCCATGACTTCCCTCCACCTTTTCGAACCGAATCCCGACGATCAGGCCCCGCCGGCGACGTGCTTACGACGAACCCGAGGCTTTTCGCGTTCCAGGATGAATCCCGGCCGATCGAGCGAGCTTCGGATCTCGACGTCAACTAGGAACTTTCTCTTGAGGATCCCACGAGTCCAACGAGCCCAAGATCGTCCGAATCCACCGTGTGGATTGAGGTAAATCTCAAACCCTAGTTAGAACACTTAGGGTTAATTAGCGTCGTCATTAGTGCATATTAACTCGAGTAAAATATCCCCCATGAATGCTCTTTACTATTAGAAGCTAGGTCTAAAGTTTCGTTGCGTTTCGTCCAGCCGTTTGGGAGAATGAAGTAAAAAATCCCCTTAGGGTCTCGGACGCGTTCGCATGCAGGGTGGAGAGATAGGGGCCGTTGATCTTCCGATCGACAGTCACGATCCGCGCCTCTCGCGGTCTGGATTGACCGCGGATCTCCGCCCGCGGTTTGGCCTGCCACGTGCCGCCATCTCGTGCGTCCGCTGGAACCGCGCGGATCGAACGGCGGGGGCGACATCCGACGTGGCTAAGTGGCCACGGGACCGCCGCCGCAATCATTGCCTAATGATTGGCGGCGGCGCCAATCATTGGCTAAAACCGCGAAGCCAATCCGGGTATGCCACATGGCGCACCGAGCCGCCTCCGGGTTAAAATAATATATATTTATTTGTATAACTTTTTTTTAAACCTATTTTTCTTCAAAAAAACCATAGAAAATCCAATTTCGCTCCGTTTTTGACGTACAATATACCGAATTGCTCGGATTTTTATCCTCTTTAATTTAAAATTATTTTTATTTAAAAATAATAATTATATATTTATTTATTTTAAAAACAGTGAAGTGTTATTTTTCTTTTATATTATTTTAATTATTTTTATTATAATATTAATATTTTAATTATAATATTAGTTAGTAGACTATGTTAGCTTAGTTCTATTACTATTATACCTGTATTAGTATTATTATTATTATTATTATTATCATCATATATAAAAGTGTATTTATAACAATTAAACATTATTTTAATTATTTTGATTAGTTAAATTCTTTTTTTTTTTAAATAACATTAATAATTAAAATATTATTATATCATTTTAAATTATTGTTATATTTTAGATATTTTCACTTATTATTATTATTAATATTATTATTAATATCAGTTGGTAGTTATTTAATTATCCATAAATATAATTATTTTAAAGCCTTTAAGTATTTCAAACTTCAAAAAATCCTATCTTTCTCGTTTTTATCCCGCTGTCGACGCACAGCGTCTTGTTTTGAACGTATTTAGATTCTGCATATTCTTGAACTAGTTTTACTCAAAATTTTTGGATCTGTCTGCAATTATTTTTGAAAACAGTAAACAACATTATTTTAAAATTATTTAATTATTGTCTTTGAACTTCGAAATTACATAACTTTGTCATTTTAAGTCCGCTGTCGACGCACAGCACCTTGTTTTGGATGTACTCTGAATTCTGCATATTTTAAAACTATTTTCAGATGAAAATTTTGTATGTACTTTCTGTCATTTTAAAAATAGCAAAACTGTACTAGTTTGAAATATTATTTTATTATATTTAAGCTTGTAAATTTCGTATTTTTCTCGTTTTAAATCAGATTTTTGCGTATAACCCCTCGTTCTTTTCAGAAAAGCGAGCTTTATGTTTTGGAACCATTTCCAGCCCCTGATTTTGGTTGTTTTGACAGATCACTATTTGGATTCGATCATTCGAGTATTTTTTGTATTAAATATTAATTATGATAATTATTTTCAGGATACAAATTATTTTTAAAACGTTTTGAGACTGGTGAGAGTGTTCAGTGGGTCTCCCTATATATATGTATTATGAATTGACTTACTTTTTAATTACTTTATTTTCCAAAAAGGTATACTTATGTTTACAAGTATTTTGAAACTATTTTAAAATTACTTATACATAAATCCTAATTTTGGGAGACTCGCTACTTCGTGAAATTTTGTACATGGGTTATAGATATGAAGAGCAATCATGGGGGAGTGGGTTAGTGAATGGTTGAGTCCCAATCATTCACTAATCCGTTCTTTAGTTGTCTGTCTTTTTATTTTCGTAGATTGCATGTGTAGGTCGCACCACGAGCACTTAGCCTAGGCTCTCCTAGATTTAAGGACATGGTGTGTTTATTTCATTTTTGTAATCCCATGCATTTATTACCTTGAGGGTTAGACAAAACATCACTTCAAACTCCTACAACGTAGTGACACCCTAATGACAAAAATTAAGGACCAGTCTAGCGAACTTAGAAGTTTTATAGGGACTAGGATAGACCCCAGAACGACAAGAAAACCTCAACACTTAAACTTAGTGACATCTAAAACATAACTGAATTTCCTAGGATTTTTTAGGAGCTTTTAGAGCCCTTAATTAACTAACCCTAATTAACTGGTTAAATAAGGCCCCGAGACCTTCCGAAAAATGCAATAAATACATATTAGGTCAGAAAATTACCCATAATACCTCAAACTGACCAGAATTTGATCATTGACCTTAAATAAATAGGGCTTCCTAGTTTGACTTCAGGTTGACCCTTAATTTGACCATAGGTGGAAATTACTATTTTTCCCCTAATAAATCATTAAAAATTATTAAAAATTCTAAATTTTCTCCAAACACTTGGGAACACTTTCTTAGATCATCCCTGATCTTTGGGAGTGATTCCAATCAGTGTGGAGCTTGTTTGGATCAAAATAGTAAAAAAGGCCCTTTATTAAGAAATTTAGAAAATTCCAATAAATACCCGATCTTTAGAAATTCGTAACTAATTGTAAAAAATTCCAAATTAGGTAAACTCACTTGCATTAGACTCCAATTAGGGCCTAGTATTTATTAAAAATCTTAAGTTTCCAAAGATTGGCTTTGATTAGAAAGTCAATATTTTGGTCAACCGTAGTTCATTTAGGGCCCGAAACTTAGAAAATTCATAACTTTGCCTAGAGAACTCCGATTTCAGCCTACTACCTGTCTAACTACTCGTATTAAGGTTTAGTATTTTCCTAAGATGTTAGGAGACTCAGACTTAGCCTTTTTCCCATAGTGACTTTTTGGACCCTTAGTCTAGTTCCTAGGAGGACCCGGAACTTTCCAAAATTGGCTAATATAACTTTAACTTCAAATATCATCACCCTAAGTTCCTAAAATCTATCAACAAACTATATTAACTAAAATACACCCCAATTCACTAATATTTGAATTTCAACAAAAATTTCATTTTCTGGCATTCAATAGACTTGAACTTTAGACAATTTTAACTAACTACCCTGCTTAGGACCTATCCAAACTACACAAGCCTTACACACACATAGAATGGTTTGCTAGGGCACCACTTCTAGACCTAGGGTAGGCCGCTGAGTTTTATTTTTCTGTTGTGTGCCGGAGCTTTCCGTGGTTTTCACTGCATGCTGTTTGAAAAAATGATTGGTGTGTTTTCTTACTTTTTACGCACTCTAGATGTGAGCGTTAGACTTACCCATAGGTTAGGAGCGCTATATATACTGTTCTTCCGTCCAGGTGGCCATGCTCATGCTGATAAAAGGGGGGGGCATTGTTATGATTTATAATATTGTCTTATGCAGGTGCTTGCTCAGCTCCCCCTAAATAAAAATGAGGGCTAAAATTAATAATTATAACTGCACAGATGGAGCTGCTTGGCCCTCATAATTAAGAGCATGGCTTGGCACAGGGTCAATGGGGTTAGTATTTTCATTTTTTTTTATATAAACTACTTGGGATGATTTTTATTAGGATAACCTTGCAGGGCTTTAGAATTTTCTGCTTTCTATTTAATGTAAAATTTGTAACTCTGAGTTGGGATATTCTTATCCAGTTCGGATTCTGAAAGAAGAAGGCATCCCTAAGGGGAGAGTCATCTTCCATTTGGAAGATCGAGCTGGATGGCTTTAGATATCCAAAGAGAAAAGACAATACACCCCTGCTGGGGAGAATTGTCTATTCGTTTGGATGTTCAAGCCACGACGAATCCAAGGAGTCCCAGGAGGAGAGATCTAAGAAGTCCAAGGAGGAGAGTTCCAAAGAACCCAAGGAGAAGACATCCAGAAAGCTAAAGATTTAAGACCCAATATCCCACTCAAAGTTGTTGGCGTCTGTCATAGGCTTAGAAATCCGGGTTGTTGGTAGTGGTGCCCGGCCACTTTACTTTTCTGCATACCCTGGGTTGTAATTAAAGGGCAGTTGGCTTATGGACATTTACTTGATTAGTTTGATTTATATTGATGTGTTTACCTGATTGTGCAGTAGAAATACCTGCTTTTTTAGGTTTATTCATTGCATGCCGATCTTTGTTTTCGCCTGGATTCCGTTAGGCTCATTAAGGACTATAAAATTCTTCTACTCGTAATTAATCTCTAAAAATTTAGGCCTTAAATAATATAGAAACTTAACGAACCTAGGGAATTGCCGGAATCGTCCGAGGTCGCATGCATATTACTGCATCTTCTCTCTCCTTCTAATAAGACATCTCCCTGCCTGCGGGTAGAGTCCGGATAATCTGACCTATGAGGATGAAGTGCCGGACCTAGGGAGACTCAATCTTTTCTAAAAATTATTTTATATTAAGCCTGTTTTTAAAATCCAAAGCATTCATGAGCTGACATTTCAACTAGCATGCATTGCATTAGAAATCAATTTAATTAAAATTTAATTGCACTAGTTAGGGGCATTCACCCAACATAAGTCCCAGACCACTTAGGAAATTCTCTAGATGTCGGTCCTCTTTCTAATAAACTATACCTCCCACCCATCTTTCATAATTGACCTGATAGCATGGTTTTTAAGCGATTAGGTGGTTAGCTGGCTCCCCCAATCCAGGCCGGGATAAGTCCAGATCTTTGCATCGCATTAACTAGGACACTGGTCTTAGTGTGTGTCGAACACTAAGTCCAAACTAGATTTAAGATTCGAGGCTACTACATTCGGTCTCGTAGTATACCCTAAACAGTAGGTAGGTCCCTTCTTTTCAGGGATCCTAAATTCTACTTATCCGCGTCACAGGATGACACCACCTCCATCTTTCTCTCACGCATGTGATCGAATGTCTGACTTTGATTTTCTTCAGTTTCTCTCTAGTACCCTAGAGCCTCCGAATGCTGGTACGAGCCACGCATGTTGATTCAGCCCTTCAGACCTTTCTTCCCTTTGAGTAGGACTTCTTAGTCTATCCCTTGTGTCAATCCCACTTTAGGAGAGGATAATGTATGATCCTTAATCGAGAGTTTTCTCAGGCTCCAGCCTGGGATGTAATTAACCATGGGGGCTTGCGCCCATGGGAAACTCGGTCCCACATCTACTAAACCCCATTCGAGCTCTTGCATCGGATGGGGGAAACCCGTGACTAGGTCGCGTATATTGCTACCCATCAAGATATGTTGGTGAAAGCCTCTATCCACAATGGTCAGTCGTATGCGCGATCCAATCTGTCCCTTCCAATCGACCGGTTCGCGCGGTGCTCTTTCAGAGGTCCACAGGTTTCTGGCGACCACGGTGGGACCAGTTTCTCTCTCCATCTTTGGATTCTATATTATCCTTTCTTATGTGTACTCCGGGATTGGTACTCCTCAGATTAGGTCCGTTCCACTCTTAGTTAGGGTCTTTTCTTAGTTAGTGTTCATTCCCCGTAGTTAGGGTTTCCCCTACTCTACTTCTTTCCAGCCTTACAGGCTATTCCTTTCCTTATCAATTCCTATCTACATTTATCAAATCTCTATCAAATTCTTCACTCTTTCTTGATTTTGATTCTAACCAATTCTTTTCACTTTCTTTTCTTGGCAGCAGCGCCATGGCTCGTTCAGCCCCTTCCGTTACTTTCGCTTTTGGTTCGGACGCACGGGTGACTCTCCCTGAGTCCCTGCTCGCTAGTCCGCCAGTGGGAGGAATCACTTTTGGTTCCTTCACTAACTCGGCCTTCGTCACTCTTGGCGGGCAGACCCCGGCGGAGGCTGCTGCATTCTCTCCTCCCCAGAGGAGAGGACGCGCAGTCATGCGCCCGTTTGGACGTCCTACTGCTCGGCGCCCAGTCCGAGCACCACGTCCTGTTCCTGTGCAGCCAGTGCGCCCTGTGGCTAGGCGACCAGTGCCTAGGCCACTTCCTGTTCCAGCGGTCAGGCGTCCAGTGCCTGTCGCTCCTGCTGCACAGGTTGCCCCAGCCCCTCAGCGCCGGCAGCCTGCTGTAGTTCCCCCCAGTTTTACCGGTCGCCCCAGGTGTGGTCTGGGATATCAAAACCAGTAGTTTGAGTCTAGGTTTTTGAGAGGTGATACTGGGTCCACACCACCCCATGACAGTCAGGTATGGTGATGGAGATCCACTACCTCTAGTTGAGTTTCTTTTTCCTATCAGTCCTGATCTGATAGATATAGCCCCTAATCCATTCATATGAGTTGAATGTGATCAAGGATGCTAGAGCCATGGGTTCAGACTCTTTTTGAGATAGGATACTGGGTCCACACCATCCCACGCTAGATAAATATGGTAGTGTTGATCCTCTATCCTGATGATGGTTTCAGTTGTACATTAATTTCAATATGATTGTGTTCCCCAGTTTCACCTATCGTCCCAGGTGTGGTCTGGATTACCAAAATCATCCACTACCCCCAATTTAAAAATTCATGTGTGATAAAGGAGGGGAGCTCTTAGTAGAGCAAAATTGGTTGCCCTTGTTGTAGGAGGAACCCGGTAAAACTCTCCAAAAGAACACATTTTCCAGTTCTGTTCATGTGGCGAACATAATCTGGGTTACCAAAAACATTCACATAAAAAAAATGTATGTATATGTATACATGTGATAAAAGAGGGAGGCTCTTAAATAGAGCAAAACCGGTTGCCCTTGTCATAGGAGGAACCCGGTAAAACTCTCCAAGAGCCCAAATTCCCCAAATTCTTTTTCTTCTCCCTTGAAAGTACTTTAGTGGTCTCTTCAAGGTTGAACTCTCACTTAGTTGGTTATAAGTCTATGTGATTCAAAAATGCCTCTCTCTGCTAGTGATGTGGTACACTGCATTTTAGATAACAACATCACTACCTTCCGGGCTCAGATCTTTTGAGAAGAGATCGCCCCTGGCTGCTCTCTTTTGGCAGTCTACCTCCCATTCATGAATTACTCTGAGCTGCCAGAGTAGTCCTATGAATGTGGCAGTGTTACCTCCACTTCGCATAGGGTCCTACCTGATTGGGGTAGGTGTTACCACTGTGGTCTTATGATAATCATAGATCTCACTCATGATTTCCAGATTAGGTTTCAGGTGTGCTCCATTGTCACCTCAGAGTTGTGCTGTGATGTAGTACATCTGTTCTCAGGTGTTAGCACCACAGTTTCAGGAGCCCCGATTTTCTATTGGAAGACCGACTCCTGGGTTTCTTTCACCAGCTTACTTTAGCATTCGTTCCCTACTCTTAGCTGCTAGAGTAGCCCCGTGGATTTTGTTTAATTGTTTTCACTTCTCACAGGGTCCTACCCAATTAGAAGTAGGTGTTACCACTGTGACCCTTCTAGTAATCATTGATTTTGATTACTATCATCGGTAGTGAGGATGTCGCCTGACTACCTAGAGTTATTTTCTTAGTTGTGGTGTGGTACACCTATTCTCAGGTGTTAGCACCACGACTTTGGGAGCTTTGATTTTCCAGTAGAAGATCAGCTCCTGAGTTTCTTTGCACCCCTACTCTCCACTGTCATACTCTACTCCTAGCTGCTAGAGTAGCCCTATGGATGTTGTGTTGTTGCTTTTTCTCCCCACAGGGTCCTGCCCGATCAGGGTAGTTGCTACCACTGTGATCCTTCTGATAATACTTCACTTCTATACATGATTACCATACTCGGGTGGTAGGTGTGTCCCCTTCACTACATAGAGCTACTTTTCTCCTCGTGGTGTAGTATACCTTGCCCAGGATACTAACATCACCACTTTGAGAACTTTGATCTTTTAGCAGAAGATCAGTTCTTTTACTACTTTTTCGTGACCCATGTTACCATTCATACGCTAGACTCAATTGCCAGATCAGTCCTATGAATGTGTCGAGGTCACTTTCACTTTTCACAGGGTCCCACTAGTTTGTGTTGGTGTTACTACTGTGAGATTTTACTTACTCAGAATTGTTGTCCTTGGTAGAGAGGATGATCCCTCGCTACTTTGGCTCTTTTTCTTACCTGGTGATAAGGCATCACACCTTAGATGCTACCACCACCGTTTCCTTGAGTTTTGATCCTCTAGTAGAGAGTCGGCTCTTTCAGATGCTTTTACCACTTGTTTTCCCATCGAGACCCGACTCCTAGCTGCCGGAGAGGTCCTTTGGATGTTTTGATATTGTTTCTACCTCTTACAGGGTTCCCATCAGTTAGTATGGGTCCACCACTGTAGCCTATTTGAGGATTATTTTTACCAGGCATAGTCCTGCCTTCTATAGTTGAGGTGCCCCCTTGCTACTCGAGTTCTTTTTACTCATTTGGAATGAGATCGCCCCTTTACACACTTTACAGCGGGTATATCTCTTCCAGCCTTCTGGAGGGATGTCGTTCTGATGTCTTCTCCCCCCTTGTGTAGGGTTAGGGTTCTCTAGGAGATCCTGACAGCATTTGGATACTTATGGCCACGACGATTTGTCCTCTACCATGTGGTTTCCAGGTTGTTAGAAAGGGTTCCCTAGGTGGCTCTGCCCTCAAAATTGTCCCATTTACTTATCTCTTTTCCCTCACATCCCTACACAGATGCGTGTTGAGCTGATGTCGAGGTGACTTTTGACCTTCTATTCTGCTGTTTGAAATGAACAGACAAATAGATGAGTTTACCTGGTAGAGAGGACCTGACAGAGCACCTGGCAGGTACTCCTCGCCATGCTCTCGTTTGCCCTGTCCTGATCAGGCAGGCATCAGAGTCTGACTCTTTATTCACTCAGTTGAAATGACTGGGTGGGTATTGAGCCCTTCTTCATCTGAAAGACCGCACTGGCTACAGCAGATGTTGAAGCTTACCCGTTGAGTGAGCCCGACAGAGTCCTTGGGAGGCGCAATTCCTCAACGTTTCTTTCTTTTATCTCGGATGCCCTGAAAAAGACTAAACAGGCTTCCATTTCGTGGTTTATGAGCTTCTTGCTGAGGTCAGGCATAAGTAGTGGCCATCCCAATCCACTGTTCCGAAAGGAGCAGGAGGGGCAGGATCCTTTTCACCTTCTACCCGCTTTCCAGATACGGTCATCCTGGTAGTTGGTTTTACTTTACCGTTGAGTGAGCCCGATAGAGTCCCTGGGAGGCGCAATTCCTCAACAACCCCTTACTTCGGATGTCCAGTAAAAGACTAAGCAGGCTTCCATTTCGTGGTTCATGAGCTTCTTGCTGAGGTCAGGCAGAAGTAGTGGCCACCCCAATCCACTGTTCTGGAAGGAGCAGGAGGGGCGGGATCCTTTCACCTTCTACCTGCTGACCGGAGACGGTCAGCCTGGTAGTTGGTTTTATCTTACCTGGTTGAGAGAGCCCGACAGAGTCCCTGGGAGGCATTCCTCACCACCCCTTTACTTCGGATGTCCTGTAAAAGACCAAGCAGGCTTCCATTTCGTGGTTCATGAGCTTCTTGCTGAGGTCAGGTAGAAGTAGTGGTCACCCCAATCCACTGCTATGAGAAGAGCAGGAGGTGCGGGATCCTTTTCACCTTCCATCCTGCTGCCCGGATAGGGACAGACAGGTGGTTGGTCTTACCTTACCTAGTTGAGTGAGCCCGACAGAGTCCCTGGGAGGCTATCCTCAATGAATTTTTACTCGGATGTCCTGTAAAAGACTACGCAGGCTTTCACTTTGTGTCTTCTTTACTTTTACTGAGGTCAGGCAGAGGTATCGAGTCACCCCAATCCACTGTTCCGAAAGGATCAGGAGGGGCGGGATCTTTTTCACTTTCCACCCCGCTGTCTAGATACAGTCAGGCGGGTAGCTGGTCTTACTTGGTAGAAAGGGCCTGACAGAGCACCTAGTAGGAACTCCTCGCCTCTTTTCCTGAGTGTCTTGTTCTGATCAAATAGGCACCAGATTTTGTGACTCTTTTATTTGCTGTGCTGAGTTGATCAGACAGATACTGAGTCACCCCAATCCACTGTCCTGAAATAGGCAGGAGGAGATGGGATCTTTTCACCTTCTATCCTGCTGTTTGAAATGAACAGATAGGAAGCTGGTTTTACTTACTTGGTAGAGAGAGCCTGACAGAGAACCTGGCAGGAACTCCTCGCCACCCTTTTCCCTGAGTGACTTATTCCGATTAGGCAGACACCAGGCTTTGTGATTTCTTTGTTTGCTGACCCGATTTGGTTATGCAGATACTGAGTCACTCCAATCCACTGTCCTGAAATAGGCAGGAGGAGATGGGACCCCTTTGCCTTCTACTCTGCTGATTCAATATAGTCAGATAGATAGTTTGTGTGCTTTTGCTACTCTACTTTTGGTTCTCTTTTTAGCTCTGCCCACTCCATAGGACAAGGCAAGGAGAGATACCACCTTACTTTTTCACCCTTAAGGTGATTTTTACCCTTGATTCTCTCTTTGGCTCTGCCCTCGCTATAGGGCAAGGCCAGGGGAGAATTTCTTTACCTTTTTTCACCCTAGTGATGACATTTACTGTTGATTCTCCTTTCTGGTCTGCCCTCGCTACGGGGCAAGGCTATAGGAGAATCCCCTTACTTTGTTTTCACCTTTTTTTTAGGTGATCTTTACCGTTGGTTTTTTCCTTGGCTCTACCCTTATCAAAGAGTAAGGCCAGGAGAAGACCCTACTACCAGTTCACCATTTTGGTGATTCTTGGCTTGTGCACTGCTGCTTCTTTTTCTTCTTTCCTAGGCTCTACCCACGCAATGGGGCAAGGCCAGGAGAATAATCTCTTTCTTTTTCCACAATCTCCTTGATATTCTTTCACTCATGACTTTCACTCTACTTTCTATGGCATAGTCGGTCAACGCCAACACGAGCGGTTCACAAGTTGTTCGCCACTCCTGTTGGGGGTCCGTTTGTTGACCTCGATTTTGTCAAAATCTTGGTCTAGTGAGTTTTGACTCAGTCAAATCGACCAAGCCAAGACCCAAGACCTCTCTCACTTGATTCAGTAGGTCGAACTGGGTATGTTGAGCCCAGGTCCAGGCCTCGGGTCAACCTGGTTGACCAGGTCAACCTAGGTTGACCTATTTGACCCTTTAAAACTCAAATTCAAATCGAAATCAATTTCAACTCTCCTATAGCTCGATCCTCCACCCACTTAGGTCTAATTGACCATGTTGACTGGATTGACTCATGCCTTAGTCAAATCTAGTCTTGCATTGTCAAATATGACCTATTTTGGTCAAATTCATCCAAATTTAATCTCATTTAAGGCCTTAATTGATTCCAAACATTTTGGAATTAAGAATCCCGCCCAAATCACTCATCCTTGCTCCGAACTTGGCCCTCGATCTCATCTCTACCGTCCAAGGGAAGGAGAGAGGTTTAAATAGCCAAAATTTGGTTTAGAAAAAGGACTTTTTGCTCTTGCTCGATCTAGAGACCACCTCAGGCTCTGAGATTTTGTGAGAGCACTTCCACGACTTCCCTCCACCTTTTCGAACCGAATCCCGACGACCAGACCCCGCCGGCGGCGAGCTTCCGGCGAACCCGAGGCTTTTCGCGTTCCAGGATGAATCCCGGCCGATCGAGCGAGCTTCAGATCTCGACGTCAACTAAGTACTTGCTCTTGAGGATCCCACGAGTCCAACGAGCCCAAGATCGTCCGAATCCACCGTGTGGATTGAGGTAAATCTCAAACCCTAGTTAGAACACTTAGGGTTAATTAGCGTCATCATTAGTGCATATTAACTCGAGTAAAATATCCCCCACGAATGCTCTTCACTATTAGAAGCTAGGTCTAAAGTTTCGTTGCGTTTCGTCCAGCCGTTTGGGAGAACGAAGTAAAAATCCCCTTAGGGTCTCGGACGCGTTCGCATGTAGGGCCGTTGATCTTCCGATCGACGGTCACGATCCGCGCCTCTCGCGGTCTGGATTGACCGCGGATCTCCGCCCGCGGTTTGGCCTGCCACGTGCCGCCATCTCGTCCGTCCGCTGGAACCGCGCGGATCGAACGGCGGGGGCGACATCCGACGTGGCTAAGTGGCCAAGGGACTGCCGCCGCAATCATTGCCTAATGATTGGCGGCGGCGCCAATCATTGGCTAAAACCGCGGAGCCAATCCGGGTATGCCACGTGGCGCACCGAGCCGCCTATGGGTTAAAATAATATATATTTATTTTTATAACTTTTTTTTTAAACCTATTTTTCTTCAAAAAAACCATAGAAAATCCAATTTCGCTCCGTTTTTGACGTACAATATACCGAATTGCTCGGATTTTTATCCTCTTTAATTTAAAATTATTTTTATTTAAAAATAATAATTATATATTTATTTATTTTAAAAACAGTGAAGTGTTATTTTTCTTTTATATTATTTTAATTATTTTTATTATAATATTAATATTTTAATTATAATATTAGTTAGTAGACTATGTTAGCTTAGTTCTATTACTATTATACATGTATTAATATTATTATTATTATTATTATCATATATAAAAGTGTATTTATAACAATTAAACATTGTTTTAATTATTTTGATTAGTTAAATTCTTTTTTTTTTTAAATAACATTAATAATTAAAATATTATTATATCATTTTAAATTATTGTTATATTTTAGATATTTGCACTTATTATTATTATTAATATTATTATTAATATCAGTTGGTAGTTATTTAATTATCCATAAATATAATTATTTTAAAGCCTTTAAGTATTTCAAACTTCGAAAAATCCTATCTTTCTCGTTTTTAACCCGCTGTCGATGCACAGCGTCTTGTTTTGAACGTATTTAGATTCTGCATATTCTGGAATTAGTTTTGCTCAAAATTTTTGGATTTGTCTGCAATTATTTTTGAAAACAGTAAACAGCATTATTTTAAAATTATTTAATTATTGTCTTTGAACTTCGAAATTACATAACTTTGTCGTTTTAAGTCCGCTGTCGACGCACAGCACCTTGTTTTGGATGTACTCTGAATGCTGCATATTTTAAAACTATTTTCAGATGAAAAGTTTGTATGTACTTTCTGTCATTTCAAAAATAGCAAAACTGTACTAGTTTGAAATATTATTTTATTATATTTAAGCTTGTAAATTTCGTATCTTTCCCGTTTTAAATCAGATTTTCACGTATAACCCCTCGTTCTTTTCAGAAAAGCGAGCTTTATGTTTTGTAACCATTTCCAGCCCCTGATTTTGGCTGTTTTGACAGATCACTATTTGGATTCGAACATTCGAGTATTTTTGGTATTAAATATTAATTATGATAATTATTTTCAGGATACAAATTATTTTTAAAACGTTTTGAGACTGGTGAGAGTGTTCAGTGGGTCTCCCTATATATATGTATTATGAATTGACTTACTTTTTAATTACTTTATTTTCCAAAAAGGTATACTTATGTTTACAAGTATTTTGAAACTATTTTAAAACTACTTATACATAAATCCTAATTTTGGGAGACTCGCTACTTCGTGAAATTTTGGACATGGGTTATAGATATGAAGAGCAATCATGGGGGAGTGGGTTAGTGAATGGTTGAGTCCCAATCATTCACTAAACCGTTCTTTAGGTGTCTGTCTTTTTATTTTCGTAGATTGCATGTGTAGGTCGCACCACGAGCACTTAGCCTAGGCTCTCCTAGATTTAAGGACATGGTGTGTTTATTTCATTTTTGTAATCCCATGCATTTATTACCTTGAGGGTTAGACAAAACATCACTTCAAACTCCTACAACGTAGTGACACCCTAAGGACAAAAATTAAGGACCTTTCTAGCGAACTTAGAAGTTTTATAGGGACTAGGATAGACCCCAGAACGACATGAAAACCTCAACACTTAAACTTAGTGACATCTAAAACATAACTGAATTTCCTAGGATTTTTTAGGAGCTTTTAGAGCCCTTAATTAACTAACCCTAATTAACTGGTTAAATAAGGCCCCGAGACCTTCCGAAAAATGCAATAAATACATATTAGGTCAAAAAATTACCCATAATACCTCAAACTGACCAGAATTTGATCTTTGACCTTAGATAAATAGGGCTCCCTAGTTTGACTTCAGGTTGACCCTTAATTTGACCATTGGTGGAAATTACTATTTTGCCCCTAATAAATCATTATAAATTATTAAAAATTCCAAATTTTCTCCAAACACTTGGGAACACTTTCTTAGGTCATCCCTGATCTTTGGGAGTGATTCCAATCAGTGTGGAGCTTGTTTGGATCAAAACAGTAAAAAAGGCCCTTTATTAGGAAATTTAGAAAATTCCAATAAATACCCGATCTTTAGAAATTCGTAACTAATTGTAGAAAATTCCAAATTAGGTAAACTCACTTGCATTAGACTCCAATTAGGGCATAGTATTTATTAAAAATTTTAAGTTTCCAGAGATTGGCTTTGATTAGAAAGTCAACATTTTGGTCAACCGTAGTTCATTTAGGGCCCGAAACTTAGAAAATTCATAACTTTGCCTAGAGAACTCCGATTTCATCCTACTACCATTCTAACTACTCGTATTAAGGTTTAGTATTTTCCTAAGATGTTAGGAGACTCAGACTTAGCCTTTTTCCCATAGTGACTTTTTGGACCCTTAGTCTAGTTCCTAGGAGGACCCGGAACTTTCCAAAATTGGCTAATATAACTTTAACTTCAAATATCATCACCCTAAGTTCCTAAAATTGATCAACAAACTATATTAACTAAAATATACCCTAATTCACTAATATTTGAATTTCAATAAAAATTTCATTTTCTGGCCTTCAACAGACTTGAACTTTAGACAATTTTAACTAACTACCCTGCTTAGGACCTATCCAAACTACACAAGCCTTACACACACATAGAATGGTTTGCTAGGGCACCACTTCTATACCTAGGGTAGGCCGCTGGGTTTTATTTTTCTACTGTGTGCCGGAGCTTTCCGTGGTTTTCACTACATGCTGTTTAAAAAAATTATTGGTATGTTTGCTTACTTTTTACGCACTCTAGATGTGAGCGTTAGACTTACCCATAGGTTAGGAGCGCTATATATATACTGTTCTTCCGTGTAGGTGGCCATGCTCATGCTGATAAAGGGGGGGGGGGCATTGTTATGATTTCTAATATTGTCTTATGCAGGTGCTTGCTCAGCTCCCCCTAAATAAAAATGAGGGCTAAAATTAATAATTATAACTGCACAGATGGAGCTGTTTGGCCCTCATAATTAAGAGCATGGCTTGGCATAGGGTCAATGGTGTTAGCATTTTCATTTTTTTTTATATAAACTGCTTGGGATGATTTTTATTAGGATAACCTTGCAGGGCTTTAGAATTTTCTGCTTTCTATTTAATGTAAAATTTGTAACTCTGAGTTGGGATATTCTTATCCAGTTCAGATTCTGAAAGAAGAAGGCATCCCTAAGGGGAGAGTCTTCTTCCATTTGGAAGATCGAGCTGGATGGCTTCAGATATCCAAAGAGAAAAGGCAATACACCCCTGCTGGGGAGAATTATCTCTTCGTTTGGATGTTCAAGCCACGACGAATCCAAGGAGTCCCAGGAGGAGAGATCCAAGGAGTCCAAGGAGGAGAGTTCCAAAGAACCCAAGGAGAAGACATCCAGAAAGCTAAAGATTTAAGACCCAATATCCCACTCAAAGTTGTTGGCGTCTGTCATAGGCTTAGAAATCTGGGTTGTTGGCAGTGGTGCCTGGGCACTTTACCCATCTTTAATAATTGACCTGATAGCATGGTTTTGAAGCGATTAGGTGGTTAGCTGGCTCCCCCAATCCAGGCCGGGATAAGTCCAGATCTTTGCATCGCATTAGCTAGGACACTGGTCTTAGTGTGTGTCGAACACTAAGTCCAAACTAGATTTAAGATTCGAGGCTACTACATTCGGTCTCGTAGTATGCCCTAAATAGTAGGTAGGTCCCTTCTTTTCAGGGATCCTAAATCCTGTTTATCCGCATCACAGGATGACGCCACCTCCATCTTTCTCTCACGCATGTGATCGGATGTCTGACTTTGATTTTCTTCAGTTTCTCTCTAGTACCCTAGAGCCTCCAAATGCTGGTATGAGCCACGCATGTTGATTCAGCCCTTCAGACCTTTCTTCCCTTTGAGTAGGACTTCTTAGTCTACCCCTTGTGTCAATCCCACTTTAGGAGAGGATAATGTATGATCCTTAATCGAGAGTTTTCTCAGGCTCCGGCCTGGGATGTAATTAACCATGGGGGCTTACGGCCGTGGGAAACTCGGTCCCACATCTACTAAACCCCATTCGAGCTCTTGCATCAGATGGGGGAAACCCGTGACTAGGTCGCGTATATTGCTACCCATCGAGGTGTGTTGGTGAAAGCCTCTATCCTCAATGGTCAGTCGTATGCGCGATCCAATCTGTCCCTTCCAATCGACCCGTTCGCGCAGTGCTCTTTCGGAGGTCCACATTATTATTTTTTGAAAATTTGTAATCAATGATTGACATCCCTAAATTAGTTAATAGAAGAAACATCATGATTGTTTCCCTTCCTCTAACTCCTTTAAGCGGTGTAATTCTCCTTTTTAAGAAAAAAATCTTTTTTCAAATTAATAATTGGACTTTGTATTGAGATCTTTTCCATCTTCCTACAGTAATCTATCTCATATGAATAATGTTCAAAGTCATTAAATCACTTTTAAGCTTTCTTAATCATGTTGATGCTTCTATCTTATTAATATGATTTTGCTTTTTTGGTCAACTCCTCCATATGTTAGAGAGTGAGTTTTTCTTCTATAATAATTAGAAGATATTCTCACAAATGAGAGTCTTTAAAGGTTTAGAAAGGTAGAAAGCTTATAAAGATGACAAGAGGCATAAAATGAGCCAAAAAGAAAACTAAAAAGATACACAATGATCACCAAATTGAAAGATACATAAAGTGTATCAAAAATCAAAAGATGCGCAAAGTGCACAAAATTAATTTACAAGAGTCATAAAAATGATCCCATAACAAATCAAGCTTTCCTCTCTTTAAAAAATCTTAAAATCCTAGAAGAGTTCGTTTGTCATTTGATATTTTCAAAGACTTGATTTTGAAACTAATGATTGTGACTAATTACTTTGCTACAATATTCTCTAAGATATTTTTTCTAGAACGAAGTTTTGAATGGATCACTTTTCTTATTCAATTATTTTTTCTGAATTAGATCTTTGTTTTCAAAAGATGTTCCGCCTTGGAAGAAGTCTAAGCTTGAAGTAACAGGATCGGTTGTTCTACCATTTTTTGGACTCAGGCGATGTTAATTCATTTTTTATAAAGTTTTAAATTCAATAAGATGGAAAAGTTATCATATTCTTGTATTAATAAAAAAACTTTTTTTGTCCTTTTTATCATCTTTTGAATAGTTTTATAATTAATTTTTTACTTAGTTTTTTTATGATTTGGGGCACTTTCTGATCATCTATTTCCATCATCCAAATTTTTAATTTTTGATCACATCAACCTTGATGATACCCAAATCATCTTGGATGAGATCTTTAAATCTCTCTTCATCCTCCATCTGATAGCCGTTCTGACTCGATTACTTTAGATCATTCTGGATGATCTACTTCATCCTAGATGATCTGATCAAATTCTTCTTTAATTATTTATGATCGTCCTGGATGATCCAATTGGAAAAAATAGTTAAACATTTTAAATTCGGCTGGTACAATTCATTATTATCGATCGTCCTGGATGATCCATTTTTTTAGTGGTCATACGGCATGACTCCTTGGGATGATCACCTGAGTCTAATCATCTTGGACGATGTCTGATTGTCCTAGACAATCAGATCTCATTTTTGAAAAATTATTCCATATGAAATAAATTCGCCTGATCATCCTAGATGATCCTACAATCATCATGTATGATATGACCGATTCTTTATAAGCTATCAACTTCAAATGGATTTCTCACCCTCACAACCTCAATTTCTTCCTTTCTTTTGCTCATACTCTAAAATTCTTCTCAATCGATGGTGGAAAAAGGTCAAGGATGGTGATCGACAGTTCCTTGAAGGAGTCTATCGACCCTCGATTCACTAAGGCAGCTGATCAAACCTGTATCTTTTTTACAAGACAGCCAGAATCACTCTATCGAGGACTATCAATCCTCAAACACTCACATACCCTATCCTGGATCTTTTCACTCATACCTCTCTCACATTCATTTTGACCCTAGCTTACCCATTCAGTTCTGAACTCCTCTATAAGTTCTTTGCTAGCATTAAGATCAATGTTACCTACGCTACCCTGCAATCCTATGTCCACCGACATCCAGTAGAGATTACATATCAGGATTGCCACGAACTCCTTTGACTTTCTACTACTGGAGACAAGCTTCATATCTTTTCTTCAAATTGTAATTTTGACTAGACTCATATCAACCACCTACTGAGAAGCATAAATATCTCCTATCATGTTAGGACCTCAAGCACATTAGTTAAAAATGCTAGGAAAATCCAATATGTCCTTCACACCTCAGTAATCCCAAAGGCTAGTGACTATATTCACATCACTCCCCTACTCTCAATCACCACCTTTACATCATGGCCCATAAGGAGTTCAATGAGACTGACCTTTTCTTTCACTATAACGAGCACCTGACTAGTATTAGAGATCGAGCACACAAAAGAAAACCTAATCTTGCTTTAGGACATCTCAATGCTTTTGTCTTGAAAACCAAATTTAATCTTCAATATCCTGCCCCACTAGACTTTTAGCCTGCCTTCTACACCAACAGCTCATTCCATTTTCTTCATAGTACTCATCTCCACCCGAAGCATGAGGAGGTTGAGGGAGTCGAGGAGGCAGCTGCTCCTACACCTATTCCTGTACCTATTCAAATATGCTAGCAGTCACATCTAGATTAGCTGGTGGAGAGTTTTAACCAATGGGATGTCAGGTTTGACTTTTATGTTGATGCATAGGAGAAGAAGCATGAGGCATATGTTGCTCGATTTGATGCATACGTGGCACACTAGAAGTAGCACCAGCACGACCAGGATATGGCCTGGTTTGGGGAGTAGTTTGCTTCTATCCATAGTCTTTTTCAGCCACCTATACCTTCTCCTTCGCCTAATCAGGATCCCTCGTACTTATAGTATATTTTATTTTATTTTATTTGTGTTATTTTTTTCTCTTTTTTCTTATACTTCTGTTAGTTTTTATGATTGTTTTTTTTTTTTGCTTCATCCTCATTTTTGTAATGTCAAAAGGGTAGTAGTGTTAGTGTTATTTCATTATATTATTAAATTTTGTAGTACTGTTGTTTAGTGTTTGTTCCACTTTCTTGTTTTCTATCAAATTTGCATTTCTTGGTTCATATTATTCTTATTTATTTTATGCTTCGTTAATATACTTGAGTTGAATTTCCTAACAAATGGTTGCCTTCATAAAAAGGGGGAGATTATTGCGAACAAGGATTCAAGGATTATAATTTTGATGATAGCAAATATTTCTTACATTCCTATTTTCTATTACTAAAACTTTTACATATCTATTTTGGTTTCCCTTCCTACTAATGTTTTAGGTCCACAAAGTGAATTATAATTCAAGCCAGCTCAAGATTGGGTAGATTAGGACTGAGTCAGTCTATAAGTGTATTTCAAATGTTTTTATCTTTTCTTGAGTCAAATGTAATAAAGTGGATCATAATGCTTAGTAACCTTGCACACACACACTCAGATGGAGAAATTCTATGAAGTTAAATTTTTTTGCTATTTTGATCATATCGTATAGGAAGATCCAAAATCATCCTAGACAATCAGTTAAAAATAAAAATCCTAAATAGGGCCTCTTTGTTAAGGTAGATGAATTAAGTAGATTATCCTGGTTGATTTAACATCGTCCTAGATAATAGGATCAAATTAGAAAAAAAACTAGCCTCCAAGCTCTCTAAGGTATGATTTTATTCTAAGAAATCATACAGGATAATCTCATATCATCCTAAACAATTCATTATAATCATGTCTAAATTAATCACGTGATTAAGAAAAGAAATTAAGGTTTGATTGAATCAATCATATCATCCTGGATGATCATAAGATTATCCCGGATGATTAGTTATAGAAACCTTCATGTTCTCCTGGATCACCATGATAAATAGAATGATGTGATTGATGATATATATGATTTTTAACTAATCATATAAGACAATTCAATGATCACCCTGAATAATATGTTATATTCTTCATCATCCAATATATATAGCTCTGGATGAATAGAATGATGTGTTGGACAATATAATTGGTTTTGAGCTAATCATACAGGACGATTCCACATTGTCTAAGACAATAAGTTATATTCTTCATCATCCAATATATATGACTATGGATGAATAAAACAATGTGTTGGATGATAGTTTTTGGTTTTGAACTAATTGTACAGGATGATGTCCATATCGTCCTGGACGATCAGAATAAATAAGGGTTCTAATCATCTAACCCTCCCAGATCATCCTGATTGAAAGGGCTGAAAAATACACTGATTGTACAAGATGATCTGTCGATCGTCCTGGATGATCTTTGACAAATTTTAAGCCCTTCTTTATATGTTATCTTGATTGTTAAAGGTTAGATCTTTTGTTGCTATCCTGACCTGATAGAGCCTAGAGAAGGAGAGGGAGAGCATGTGTCTGTGAGAGAGAATATTATGAGATGGAGTTTATGAGGGATTTCAAAAGCATTGCTCAAAGTAAGGATTCTGGTCATCTTCTCCATTTATCATCATTGGCTCCTTGGTGGATCTAGGAAGGTTGTCTTTAGCAATCGATCAAGGTTCTCTGCCTACTTTAGGAGGAAGCAAAAGGAGGTTAAATTCTCTGCCTCACCGAAGTCGGTGGAAAGGAGTTTTGTAAAGGCTTCTCTGCCTTGCTATGGGAGAAAAAGGAGAGTCACTGAGTTTAGTGTAATAACCGGAGGAGAGGCTCCATGGAGTAGATGTAGGTCAAGTTGACAAAACCATTATAAAATTATGGTGTGTTCCTTCTTATTACATTTCTATATTACTATTTCTGAACTTTATTTTCTTACGGATGATTTTATGATTTAATGTTTTAAAAGCTTTCAAAAAGATTGTGCTTTTTATTTAATTTTTTTTTAAATGACTAATTTACCCCTCCCCCCTCTCTTGATTAGCCTCGAGCTAGTTCATAAGGGCTTAACATCCCTAATGAACCTTCACCTCGAAATTTGGAGAATTTTATATAGAAGTTAAGTTCTATGTAATTGATATAGATATTTCATTCAAGGTGCTTTTAGGTTGCCTATGGTTGCATGAATATGACATTGTCCCATCAATATTATACCAGTGCATGAAGTACCTCGGGGATGAAGAAGAATTCAAGATCTCTAGAGACATCCAACCCTTTGTAGTATATGAAGTAATGATGTATGAAAATGCCAGATATTTTATTCCAAAGAAGCTGAAGCCGTCAAGCTCTTTTGATGCTAAGGCATCAAATTGAAATTTGCAAAGTAGCCCGAAGAGGCAGATGGGAAGAAAGAAGGCAACACCAACTCTTCCGAAAGCATTAACCATTCTCAAAGAAAAGAAACACATACATCACCTTGGGAGTGACATATATAAAGATTATGTCACCCCTATAAAATCCCGAAGGGTATGACAGTCAACGACTAAATGGAGTAGGGAGGTTGACTATTCAAATAATGATTATAACTATGCCTCTATGTATATGAATATGCTGCATTGTGTATTCTCCAGAAGAATAGATAGCCTATCGATCTCAGATAGCATACTGATAGTCATTTGTATTCTCTTATAATAGTTCAAAGAAATCATTCCACATGAGGGGCATAAGATTGAAGAATTGACCACCTATTATCTGCTTCCTCTTAAAAAGGGGACTATGCTAGGAAATGTACTATATTACATAGGAATGTAGAAAGAACAGAATTATGATTAGTGTTATATGCTCCATGATTATGAAGAGTTATTACCTATGAGGCTACCTAGGTTTAATACTAAAGGTATTCAAAGAATGCTAAGAAAGAAAATAAATGTTCCTACCACTAAATGACAACTTCGTACATGCTTGGGCCTCTAGTATGGAAGGAATCCGTATTCATTATGATTGATGGATATAGCTAAGTATAAAGGTATCATATTCATCAATGAAAAAATACCACCAGAATGAGACTTGCTGAGTAATCACATGCAGGGAAATCAAATCTAATGATCATAATGATGAAAAGATGTATGAAGTTAACACCTAATGATTGTCAACTCATAGAAGCTAAGCTTACACCAGAATAACTGGAAGATGGTGGACAGGCTGCTACTATGGATGAGCTAAAGAAAGTCAACTTGGGGGATGAGGAAGACCCTCGCCCAACCTTCATTAGCTCCCTTCTACCTGAAGAGTAAGTGGAAGAAATGAAGAAACTTATTTGTAAATTTAGGGACTGTTTTATCTGGATATATGCTGAGATGCCCGACATATCCCTTGACGTAGCAATTCATAGATTAGCCATCAAACTAGATGCATCACCAATCAAATAAGCTCAATGGAAATTGAAGAACATGTTATTATGGAAACCAAGAAGCTCATAGATATAGGATTTATTCGTGAAGAAAAGTATGTGTTTGAATAGTTGCTATTTGAATGATTTATATTTGTGCAACTTATGTAGTTTTGATGATTCCAAACATTATTGTTCAAATGTATAGTTATCTCCTAACAATTTTAGAAGATTTGCACTTGCTCTTGTGTGTACAAACATTTCAGGAAAATCAGACTCCAGACTACGAAAACTTCAAATCAAATTCAACATGAGATATTTTGTTTATTTAAAGTTTATCTTTTCTTTGAATTAATTTTGAAAGGGAGTGATTGTAATTGAGTGAATAAAATCTCACACAGAAAAATTAGGAGATCTTGAAATTCTATACTGATCGTACAGGACGATATTTATCGTACTGGACGATCTGTCAGTTATCTCCTATAGAGCACTTGGAACGAATAGGAACTTGCTTGAAAAAATTTTTCTAAGTCCTATTCGTCCAGGACGAATTTTATTATCGTCCCGGACGATGGGTTCTCTGTAAAATTTTCCTCCAGAGGATATATTTTATCATCGTACGAGGCGACCAGTCCTCTGGAAAATTTTCGTCCCGACGAAAATAAATATCGTACCAGACGATCAGCTCTCTGGAAAATTTTCGTCCAGACGAAAACAAATTATCGTCCGCAGCGATTGGTCCTCTGAAAAATTTTCGTCCAGACGAAATAAATAATCGTCCAGGACGATCGGCTCTCTGGAAAATTTTCGTCCAGACAAACATATTTTCATCCAAACGATTAACCGACTTAGAACAATTTTCAGCAGTTTCTAGAACCGACCTTGTAATAACCGTTCGTACTGGACGAACCTAGTTCGTACAGGATGATCAGCTGTACGAAGTCATTTTGTACACATATAGAAATTGGGTCGTTTCAGATCGTTTAAGTAAAATCGTCCAGGATGATCAAGGATCGTACAGGACGATCCACTGCGTACAGAATTGGAAACTTGTAGTTTTTGGGCGGTTTTTCATGTCTTTTGTATAAATAGTCCAATTTAGATTGCCACCCAATCTTTTTGTCATTTGATATTCGTGCCTCTTGAGAGAATAGCCAAGGAGAGAGTGGAAGAGAGCATTCAAAGGAGGATTCCTACCACTGGAGCGAGAAGGCTTCACTTGGATTGCTAAGGTAAGAGTCTCTATTTGTGAAATTGGATTTCTTCACTCTTTTCTTTCTTCCTTCTCGATTCTTGTGAGAAGATCAGTCAAGGAGATCCGGTTCTCTGCCGACACTTGGAGAGTGTGAACAGCCGAAGGGTTCTCTGCCCACACTAGGAGAGTGTAAAAGGATGAAGGTTCTCTGCCTACACTTGGAGAGTGTGAACAGCCGTAGGGTTCTCTGCCCACACTAGGAGAGTGTAAAAGGATAACGGTTCTCTGCCAGCACTGTGGATTATGTAAAAGGACGACGGTTCTCTGCCGCAGCGGGTAGTGGTGAAAAGAGTGTTTTGTACAGGCTTCTCCGCCTTGCTGTGGGTGCTAAAGGAGAGTCACTTTATGGTATTAGTGCAATACTCAGAGGGTGCCTCTGAGGAGTGGATGTAGGTCTGGTTATAGACCGAACCACTATAAATCTGGTGTCATTTACTTTATTGCTTTTACGTTTCCGCGCTTTAAATTTCAGTTTTAACAACTCTGTGGTTGAAAAACATTTTTCTACAAACTTTAAAAGAAAATTTTATTTCGGTTCAACTTTATCATTAAGAGGGTTTAAAATTTTTTTAAAACTACCAATTCACCCCCCTCTTGGTAGCCGTGGGACATTTACTTAGGCTTAACAACCTAATTACTGGACTCAACAAGTGGTATCAGAGCTTAGTTTCAAAATCATAAGTTTGAACTACTTTTTGATTAACGTAGATGGCTACATTTGGAAACCGAAACACATCTGAGGGTTACTCTATCACTAGACCTCCACTGTTTGACAATATTCCTTTTGATTTTTGGAAAACACGCATGTCTACTTTCTTACAGTCACTTGATTATCGCATGTGGATGCTAGTCCAGGAAGGTTACTCAAAACCAACTAGATTAGTTGATGGAATTAGGGTAGATACACCCTATGCAGATTGGACTATAGAAGAACGTGACTTAGCACAATTAAATGCGAAATGTTTAAATAGTTTCTTTTGTGCTTTAAAATCTGAAGACTACATGCGAGTTTCCACTTGTAAAAGCGGAAAAGACATATGGGATAGACTTTGTATTACTTATGAAGGGACAAATGAGGTTAAGCAATCAAGACTCAATATCTTGTTATATGACTACAAATTATTTCGCATGAAACCTAATGAATCTATATCTGACATGTACACAAGATTCACTCAAATTGTCACCTCTTTGCATGCACTTGGTAGGGAATTAACAAATGCTGAAATGGTTAATAAGATTCTTCGTTGTTTACCTACTGCATATGATGCTAAAATTACTGCAATTACAGAGTCTAAAGATCTGAACATTTATTCAATTGACAATCTTCTTGGTTCACTCATTGCTTACGAGCAAGGAGTAAGTCAAAGAAAGATTGATGCAGGTGAACCAAGAAAGGACAAGAATATTGCACTAAATGTGGAAGAGTCAGAAAGTGAACACTCACAACCTGAGGATGAAGACAATATAGCACTGATGACTAGACAATTCAAAAGCTTTTTAAAGAGGAAGCAGAAGAGACGCCAGCAATGGAATAGAGGTAAGTATAACAGAAATGGCAAGGTTTCTAATGAAGTGATTTGTTATGAATGCAGGAAACCAGGTCATATAAAAACTGATTGTCCAAAACTCAAAGCCACTCCTAGCAAGGAGAAGGTAGAGGAGAAACCAATGGTAAAGAAGGGCAAGAAGAAGTTTCAAAAGGCTTTTTGGGCGGACTCAGCTTCAGACTCATCTGAGACTGAAAAAGAAGAAGAAGTCACCAACCTTTGCTTGATGGCAGATAAAGCTGAACAATCAGATCAAGAAGAGGTATGTGATTTAACCTATAATGAATTGTTTGAAGTTTCTGAACACATGCATGACGCATATAGAAAAATGAAAAGGATGCATGCTAGTGTAGTTTTAGAATTAGAAGAGCTTAATAAGGAACATGAAATCCTTAGGAAAGATCATGCTTTAATTGATAGCAACCACATGAAACTACTTGATGAATATGATGACTTGAATAAAAATTTTGAGAATTTAAAATCATCCTATGCTGAACTTGAAAAAGAATTTAAGAAATTTAAGGATGAATCTGAGAGCAAGACATATAGAATCAATTATACCAATCGAATCTTGGAGGTTATGAATTCATTTTAAAAACTCACTATAAGAGCTCTCGAGGATAATAGGAACCCCCCTAAACTTGAAGATTTTACAAATCCTAAATATTATCCTAAATTCATGAAATCCCTTAAAAGACAATCATATGAAAGAAAACATAGGAATATTTTTCCTAATGTTAAATGTAACAATTGTGGATTTTTGGGACATATATCTCACACCTGCACTTTAAAGATGAAACCTAATTTGGTGTGGAGAACTAAGATGCATAAACCTAGACATATCATACATGCATCTGATTATAAATTTCATAAAGGTGAACCCAAACTAGTTTGGGTTCCCAGGTCTAACATTTGAGAATTTTGCAGGAATACTCTCACACAAGACCTCGTGAGAGTATATGGTACCTGGACAGCGGATGTTCAAAGCACATGACTGGAGATACTGCTCAATTCATAACGCTGGAAGCCAGGAGTGGAGGCAAGGTTACACTTGGAGATAATACCACAAAGAAAGTGGTTGGATCAGGTATGATTGGAAATTTGAAAAACATTTTCATAGACAATGTTTTATTAGTTGAAGGCTTAAAACATAATTTGCTTAGCATAAGTCAGCTATGTGATAAGGGCTATAATGTAAAATTTTTACCTACTAGCTGCATAATTAGCCTAAATGGAAAAATTGTTTTAAATGGAAAAAGGGTAAATAATGTCTACATGCTAGATTTAAATTGTATTCAATCTCCTACTGTTTTTTGTTTGAAAACTGTTTCTGATGAATCATGGCTTTGGCATAGGAGACTTTGTCATTCTAGTATGAAAAATCTTAGAAGAATTACCCAAAAGAATTTGGTGAGAGGAATACCTAAACTAGACTTTACTAAGGACCATCTATGTGATGCATGTCAATTAGGAAAACAAGTGAAGTCCTCTTTTAAGTCCAATAAAGATCTTAGGACCAGTAAACCTTTAGAAATTCTTCACATGGATCTTTTTGGACCTGTAAGCACTGTTAGTCTAGGAGGAAAGGTATATGGATTTGTTATAGTAGATGATTTTTCAAGATTCACCTGGGTTAAATTTCTTTTTCATAAGAGTGAATCATTTGAGGAATTCAGAAATTTTTCAACTTGGATACAAAGAAAACTAGGATGTGAAATAATTTCTATACAAAGTGATCATGGAGGAGAATTTGAAAATGAAAGATTTGAAGATTTCTGTAAAGAAAAGGGGATTGATCACAATTTTTCTGCACCTAGAACTCCTCAACAAAATGGAGTAGTTGAAAGAAAGAACAGAACATTAATAGAAGCCGCCCGAGCAATGTTAGCAGAATACTCGCTTCCTAGATATTTTTGGGCTGAGGCGGTTAGCACTGCATGCTATGTTCTGAATAGGGTGAATGTGAGATCAAATTTGAATAAAACACCCTATGAGTTGCTAAAAGGTAGAACACCAAATTTGTCTCATTTGCATGTATTTGGTTGCAAGGTGTTCATACATAATAATGGAAAATCTGCCTTAGGAAAATTTGATCCAAAATCAGATGAAGGAATTTTTGTTGGATATTCAAGTGTTGGAAAATCTTATAGAGTATTCAACAAAAGAACTTTAGTCATTGAAGAAACCACACATGTTGTTTTTGATGAAAATGGAAACATGGAAGAGCCAAAAGTTGTTGAAGAAGAAATTGAAGAAAACTCCCAAAAGATTGATAGATTAAATTTGGAAGAAAATGTGGAAGAAAATTTAGAAAGAGAAGACCCTTTGCCTAGAGATTTGAGATTTTCTAAAAACCACCCAAAGGAATTAATCATAGGTGAACCAAGTGAGGGTGTTAGAACTAGGCGTGGATTAAACAAGGAAGTCAATCATTCAGCCTTTATTTCAACTATTGAACCCACTAACATTGATCAAGCACTTTCAGATGAATTTTGGATATTGGCCATGCAAGAAGAGTTAAATCAATTTGTAAGAAATAAAGTTTGGGAACTAACTACAAGGCCAAAAGATCAAAGTGTTGTTGGAACCAAGTGGGTGTTCAAAAATAAAATGAATGACTCAGGAGTAGTCATTAGAAATAAGGCTAGATTAGTAGCTAAGGGGTATAATCAAATTGAAGGAATTGATTTTGAGGAAACTTTTGCCCCTGTAGCTAGACTTGAAGCAATTAGGGTTTTACTAGCCTTTGCCTGTTTTAAAGGTTTTAAATTGTTTCAAATGGATGTCAAAAGTGCCTTTTTAAATGGGGTAATTGAAGAAGATGTTTTTGTAGAACAACCTCCAGGTTTTGAAAATTCTAAATTTCCAAATCATGTTTTCAAATTAAAAAAGGCATTATATGGATTGAAACAGGCACCTAGGGCTTGGTATGAGAGGTTAAGCACCTTCCTACTTGAAAGATCTTTTGAAAAAAGAAGTGTGGATACAACTCTCTTTTTAAGGAAAATTGGAAAGGATATACTTATTGTTCAAATTTATGTGGATGACATCATCTTTGGATCTTCAAATAAACATCTTTGTGATGATTTTTCTAAAACAATGAGTAGTGAATTTGAAATGAGTCTAATGGGAGATTTAAATTACTTTCTAGGATTTAGCATTAAGCAACTTGAGGAAGGTACTTTTCTTAGTCAAACCAAATATATTAAGGACATCCTCAAAAAATATGAAATGGACAATGCTAAACCTGTTAGTACACCAATGAGTTCTTCAGTTCAGTTGGATAAAGACCTTAAGGGAAAATCTGTTGATCAAAAGAAATTTAGAGGGATAATTGGATCTTTACTTTACTTGACTGCTAGCCGATCAGATATTATGTTTAGTGTTTGCTTATGTGCAAGATTTCAATCAGATCCAAAAGAATCACATTTGACAGCAGTGAAAAGGATTTTAAGATATCTACTAGGAACTCAAAACTTAGGAATTTGGTATCCTAAGTTTAGCTCTTCATTTGAAATTATTGATTACTCAGATTCTGACTTTGCAGGCTGTAGAGTGGATAGAAAAAGCACTTTTGGAACATGTCAATTCATTGGAAATTCATTAGTTTCATGGTCTAGTAGAAAATAAAATTCAGTGGCACTATCTTCTGCAGAAGCAGAAAACATTGCATTAGGAAGTTGTGTGGCACAAGTACTTTGGTTAAAACAACAGTTGATTTATTTAGGATTAACTATAGGCACTATTCTAATTTATAGTGACAATACTAGTGCTATTTGCATTTCCAAAAATCTTATTCAACATTCTAGAACCAAACACATTGATATAAGGCATCATTTCATAAGGGATCATGTATCCAAAGGAGAAATTGAACTCATACATGTTTTAACTGAAAATCAACTTGCAGACATTTTTACAAAACCTTTAGCCTTTGATACCTTCAGTACTTTAAGAACAAGGCTTGGTGTTATTGATTTGAATGCTTAACCAAAAAATGTCTTTGCAACATTGATACTTGTTGTGTTTTGTTTTTGTGAATTTTGTGTGTTTTTGAATGAATTGTTTTTGGATTTATGATTTTGTTTTATGTTTTCTGTGTTTTTTAATGTTTTTGTTGATTTTCTTAATTTAAAAAATCAAAATTAATTTTTTTTTGGAGGAAATCGTCAAGGACGAAATTGGTTTCGTACGGGACGATGTGTGAAGGAACAGTTTGCGCGAATTAAACCGTTTTGAGAGCAGTTTTTTAATTAGATCGTCTTTACGATATGTAATCGTCCAGGACGAATGTTTTCTCTCTCAAACGTCAGGACGATTGAATGCAGCGGTTGAGTGGATAAGGCAGTTTTTAATACGAACTTCGTCTGTACAAAATTTTCGTTCGTCCAGACGAACATGTGTCGGTTCATTGTAGGGGACGGTTTTCAAGAGTCATTAAAACGATTCACTTTTTGATCGTCTGTACGAAATTTTTTCGCCTGTACGATCGGTCAAGTCAAAAAGCCTGTACGAAGGGACGCATCGTAAGTTGTGTTGAATATGAAAAGCCGTTACATTTTGGACGAATTGGATCGTCTGTACGAAATTACTTCGTCCAGACGAACGATAATTTTTCGTCCAGGACTAATATTTTCGTCCAGGACGAACGTATCATTTTTCTTTAAATATGAAGTCTTTCAAACTTGACAATCACACTTTCAAACTTCTTTTTCAATCCCTTTCTACATTAAATCAACAATGGCCTCCTCTAGCAAAAGACAAAAGGTTTTGGTGAGGAAACCAAATAGGAATGCCCCAGACAACTTTCTTTCCAAGGCAAATGAGGAATCTTTTCCTCATTTTGCATCCGCAAAAATCACTCCGTCTCGCATTCTTATCCAAACAGAGTTAAAATTTCGGGTATTGCACCTCTTCGCCTCAACCCAATTTCAGTTCATTCTTTCTCTCGTCCACCTCTACAATAAACAAACCTACCACTACTTTCTAGCCAACATGAGTTTCAATTCTGACCACTCTATCATTAGTTCTTATGTTTTTAAACAAAAAGTTGAGATCACCAAGCACGACCTTGGTGCATTTTTAAACTTAAGAACTGAAGGATATAGAGCCCACACCCTAATGTCAGAAAACTCCTTCAAATGGTTTGAAATCAATAGGGTGATTAGAGAGATAGGCATAATCTATCATGTTGCTAGAGTCTCCGGTATGACCCAAGATGCCCGAATCATCCAGCATATCCTTAGATCCTCAATTATTCCTAAAGCTGGTGATAGGATTAACATTACTCCTCTCCTTTCTGTTCTAACCTTTTTAATCATGCAAAGACATCCTATTGACGAAGCCCAACTCATCATAGACCATATCTATGGGCTTTCAAAAATAGGACATGCAGATCAGAAGAGGAAGAAGAATATTTCATTAGGACACTTAATTACTTATATTTTGAAAAAGAAGTACAATATAGTGCATCCTGATGAAGAATATGAAGAGCCAGTTTACTATAACGATGCATCATTCAGATTGCTCTTCAAGGAGGAAAAAGAAAAAGAAAAAGCACATGCCAGTGCTTCAGAAGAAGAAGAAGAAGAAGGAGTGCAAGCTTCTGCTTCTCAATCAGATTACCAGAATCTGATTGAGAGATTTGATAGACTAGAGACTCACATTGATCAAAGGTTTGATCAATTTGATGCTCAACTTACGCAGCTGCAACATGACATTGGTAATATTAAAGATGAAGTTCATGAAATAAATACCAATGTAATGTTGATGGCCTCCTACTTCAACCTCTTTGGCGGCATTCCTCCTCCTCCTCCAGAACAGTAGAAATTGTTTTTATGTCTGTGTCTGTTGTATTTTTTTTGTTTTTATTTGTTTTGTTTTTATCTTATCTGTTTTTATTGTAATGTGTTTGTTTTTATGTTTTTAAGTTCAATGTATTTTTTTTTGTGTAATCCATTCCTTTAATTTTAATGAAAGTTTGTTTTTATTAGATTTGTTTTGAAATGTGGTTAATGTTTGTGAATTTCATTAGTATTATTTAATCTACATAGTGCTTAAATTCGATTGTAATTTGAGATTATCTATATTAGAAAATCTAGACTTTCTTAATTTATAAGTTGTATATAACTTGTTGTAATTAGAACTTTTAAATTCATGTCTATTCATTTAGACTACATAAAAGTTAGTATTACTATTGCAATTTAGATGTTTTCTTATTTTATATTTCTATGCTCAAGAGATATTTATGTACCTAGAAATATTTGAAAGGTTTAGATTATAGATTTTGGAAAGAATTGGTCAAATTACTCTTGAACATTGTACAAATGTACAAAAATCAAAAGGAATTCGCAAAAATTTGCAAAGTGAAAAAGAGGCACAAAATAAGCCCAACCAAAGAAAAATGCACAAAAATGTGCTCCAAAACTTTGAAAAGATGCGCAAAGCTCCACATGAGATAATTCTCTTCTTTCCAAATTCATTCAATCTCTTAATTCAAATTGATCTTATGTTCATTTATATTCTATTGAACTTTGAAATATAGAATTTTTTATACATATCTCTTGTAATGATTTTCAATAGTCAAATGTCTAAATTGAATCATGTCTTTGATAAATTCTTTTTACTTACAATGTTATATCACTTCTTAAATTTTATGAATTTCTATGATTGATCTAATATCCTTAGTTTAAAATTGCATACCCTATGTCAAATCACAATTTAGATTAAATTTTAAAATTGAATTTCATATAATTATTTACATTTCTTGTCTTTTTCTTCTTCACTTTTTGTTGCTGTCAAAAAGGAGGAGAAATTATTATGTTTGTGTTTTGTGTTTTTGTGGTTTGTGTTTTCTATTTTTTATTGTTCTGTTTGCAAGTTTTTTTGTTTGTGTTAAAAATTTTGAAAAACAAAAATATTGTTCTTTAATGCCTCCTTATTTTAATGTACTCATAAATTCAGGGGGAGTTTAGGAGATAAGAGATTTGTTTTAACTTGAAACCATACTAATAATAATTGTTTTGCCATCATAAAAAAGGGGGAGATTGTTTGAATAGTTGCTATTTGAATGATTTATATTTGTGCAACTTATGTAGTTTTGATGATTCCAAACATTATTGTTCAAATGTATAGTTATCTCCTAACAATTTTAGAAGATTTGCACTTGCTCTTGTGTGTACTAACATTTCAGAAAAATCAGACTCCAGACTACAAAAACTTCAAATCAAATTCAACATGAGATATTTTTTTTATTTGAAGTTTATCTTTTCTTTGAATTAATTTTGAAAGGGAGTGATTGTAATTGAGTGAATAAAATCTCACACACACAAATTAGGAGATCTTGAAATTCTATACTGATCGTACAGGACGATATTTATCGTACTGGACGATCTGTCAGTTATCTCCTATAGAGCACTTGGAACGAATAGGAACTTGCTTGAAAAAATTTTTCTAAGTCCTATTCGTCCAGGACGAATTTTATTATCGTCCCGGACGATGGGTTCTCTGTAAAATTTTCGTCCAGACAAATTTTATCATCGTACGAGGCGACCAGTCCTCTGGAAAATTTTCATCCCGACGAAAATAAATATCGTACCGGACGATCAGCTCTCAGGAAAATTTTCGTCCAGACGAAAACAAATTATTGTTTGTGGCGATTGGTCCTCTGGAAAATTTTTGTCCAGACGAAATAAATAATCGTCCAGAACGATCGGCTCTCTGGAAAATTTTCATCCAGACGAATATATTTTCGTCCAAACGATTAACCGACTTAGAACAGTTTTCAGCAGTTTCTAGAACCGACCTTGAAATAACTGTTCGTACTGGACAAACCTAGTTCGTATAGGACGATCAGCTGTACAAAGTCATTTCGTACACATACAAATTGGGTCGTTTCAGATCGTTTAAGTAAAATCGTCCAGGACGATCAAGGATCGTACAGGACGATCCACTGCGTACAGAATTGGAAACTTGTAGTTTTTGGGCGGTTTTTCATGTCTTTTGTATAAATAGTCCAAATTAGACTGCCACCCAATCTTTTTGTCATTTGATCTTCATGCCTCTTGAGAGAATATCCAAGGAGAGAGTGGAAGAGAGCATTCAAAGGAGGATTCCTACCACTGGAGCGAGAAGGCTTCACTTGGATTGCTAAGGTAAGAGTCTCTACTTGTGAAATTGGATTTCTTCACTCTTTTCTTTCTTCCTTCTAGATTCTTGTGAGAAGATCAGTCAAGGAGATTCGGTTCTCTGCCGACACTTGGAGAGTGTGAACAGCCGAAGGGTTCTCTGCCCACACTAGGAGAGTGTAAAAGGACGAAGGTTCTCTGCTTACACTTGGAGAGTGTGAACAGCCATAGGGTTCTCTGCCCACACTAGGAGGGTGTAAAAGGACGACGATTCTCTGCCAGTACCGTGGATTGTGTAAAAGGATGACGGTTCTCTGCCGCACCGGGTAGTGGTGAAAAGAGTGTTTTGTACAGGCTTCTCCGCCTTGCTGTGGGTGCTAAAGGAGAGTCACTTTGTGGTATTAGTGCAATACTCAGAGGGTGCCTCTGAGGAGTGGATGTAGGTCTGGTTATAGACCAAACCACTATAAATCTGGTGTTATTTACTTTATTGCTTTTACGTTTCCGCACTTTAAATTTCAGTTTTAACAACTCTGTGGTTGAAAAACATTTTTCTACAAACTTTAAAAGAAAATTTTATTTCGGTTCAACTTTATCATTAAGAGGGTTTAAAATTTTTTAAAACTACCAATTCACCCCCCTCTTGGTAGCCATGGGACATTTACTTAGGCTTAACAACCTAATTACTGGACTCAACAGTATGTTGATTGGATTGCCAATATTATCACTATAAAGAAGAAGAATGGTCAAATTCGTATCTGCATAGACTTTAGGGACCTTAATAATGCATTTCTAAAAGATGATTTTTTCTCCCAGTATTAGAACATCTAGTTGACAACACATCTAACTATGATATGTTCTGCATCATGGAGGGATCATCAGGCTACAACTAAATTAAAATGGCGCTTGAAGATGAAAGCATACATCATTTAAAATGCCTAGCAGTAAATTTTGCTAAACGATCATTCCCTTTGACTTGAAGAATGTTAGTACCACATATCAATGGGAATTAATGCACATATTTGATGAGTTGATTCATCAAAAGATTGAATGCTACGTAGATGACCTAGTCATCAAGAGTATGGATCAAAAAGACCACCTTAATAACCAAAGGATAGTATTCGAGAGGATCAAAAAACATGATCTGATGATGAACCCCCTTAAGTTTGTATTTGGTATAACCTCAAGGAAATTTCTAGGGCATGTCATTCACCGTCAAGGATTCAAAGTCAATCCCAACTAGATCTCGACAATTATAGAGATGCCACCTCCAAAGAACCTTCGACAACTTTACTCCTTATAAGAAAAACTAGCTTTCATTTGGCAGTTCGTATTGAATATATCAGGTAGATGCCTAATTATCCCAAAGTCATATAAAGCCCCAGGTTAAAGTATAAAGATTATTTCATCAATAAGCACATTATGCACAAAGCTTTGGACTGATGACTTCTTACCATTGACCTAACATAAAACTAAAACTTTTATGTCATTAGCATATACTCCTTCACCAAGCCCGCTAAAGCAAGAAGCACAGGGAAAAAGACATACAAATCTTCTTACAAGTTAGTAAAGAAAAATTCTATAATCCTTCACCAAGTTCACCGCTCAGAGCACTGGGCAGATGGCATCAAAATATCAGGACTCAAGCCAAAGCCACATAATGAGTACTCAAAATGACACTTATAAGTGTCCCTAAAGAGTAAGAATATTTTAAATATTTATTTGAGTTGATATGATATTGCATGTCGAGATACACAAATAAATATTTAAATTTTTATCTAGATAGAACCAGACGAATGAAGAATGTAAAAGATCCTCCCTAAACGAAATATACATTCATCATAAAGTGTATTTTGAGCAAGATACACTTAGTTTATGAGAAAGCAAAGTATTTCCATATGATGAATTTATAAAGTTTGTGTAAATTTTGAACAATGCCTGTATATATATGGCAGAAGTATTATATCCATACATGATTATGGAAAATAAGAATATTGAGCATATATAGAAAGGCTATAAACTAAAGTGTTGATGGTGTCAAAAGAAGACCTAGTGATATAATACTATTTACCATCATCAATTTATGAAGCAATATGTTAGATATTTAAATGTGAAGCAATGTATCACTCTCCTACTAGTCCCTACTCAAGCCAAAATGTAAACTTTCTATGGATTCGTCTAAATATCTATAGAAAAAGAAAGCTATTATGACATCCAAATAAGTTTTTAGAGATCCACTAAATGAAAGCCTTAGTGTGACATCTAGAACAAGTATCTAGAGATCCTTAGGGTCAATCAACATGCAATAAATGTGATTCGCTTTGGAGACATACCTCATACCTAATAAAAAAAAGCATCCCATACTAGTCAGAACATTCGGCCACGAACAACATCGTATCTTGCCATATCTTCTCACGTCACTCGCACATCGATGTCGCTTTTCCCCATGATCTCCCCACTCGCTTCATTAAAAGATCAAATGAGAGGAAGTCTTCTAATCTTCTTCCCTCATTTACAAAATCTTCAACTCTTTTCCTACTCTTTCCCATATGTTTCTTCGCTCATTCATCACTGATCGACTTTGTTCCTTTGACAACATTCTTTTCTAATTGGAGTGGAAGTGATCAAATCTTGATTAGAGGTAAAATAGTTAATTATTAATTAAAATTAATTATAATGAATTATTACAATTAATTCTTAATAATCATTAATAGACTAATTATAAATAACTAATTAATTTTTATTATTCATTATAATTGATTAATTAATTTATTTTAATTGTAATTGATAATAATTTTATTATTATTATAATTATTAATTATAATTAATCATTAATTATAAATAATCATTATTAATTATAATTAAATAATATTAGTTATAATTAATAAATTTTTTATAGTTAACTAATTAATTATTTAAGTATTATTATTTATAATAAATTATATTTAATTATTATTAATTATAATCCATAGTTAAAATAAAGAAGAAAAGAAGAAAAAAAGAAAGAATGAAAAAAGAGAAAAGAAGGAAAAATTAAAGAAGGAAAAAAAAGAGAAAAAAAGAGGGGAAGACAGTAGAGGGGATTCCTTTTGTTTAGTTTCAAATCATGTCCTCGACATGCATGATGTGCCGGTGGACCCCCTATACGTGCTCTTGTAGCATGGTGGAGGGAAATCCAGTGCAACAAGTGCGATGAGTCGGGTAAGTCATATACACGCTCTTGTAGCATGGTGGGGACAACCTTGAGTACCATGAGACCTTCTCTTGCCTCGACCTCAACATCATCATCGTTGATGGCTTCTATGTGTTTTGATTGAAAAAATATATATAAATTTTGAAAAAGAATTAATTTTCTTTGGGAATATTTAATTTTGAATTTTAAAATTGAACACGTCATTATGAACAGTATATCACCTCGAGAGGTGATCATATCGTTCCCTAATGGGTTCAAATTTTAGAATTTTAAATTTACCTGAATTATCGTAGTCAAACTCAAGGGGGAACAGTATATGATCTCGAAAGATCAAAATGACGTTCAATGGATTGTTTAACTATAATAATTTGGATAAGCAATCATTAATTTTATAATCAAAATAATGATAATAAAATAATATATCTTCCCGAAAAAAGATGATATTACCTATTACCAATATTTTGAATATGATGATAACGATCGTGATTTTTTTTTTTTGAATTCCCAAAGATAATTAATTAGAGGTTTTGAAAACTTGATTTTGAAAATCAGGTCTGGGTTTCTAAATCTCCTACGAGCGCAAGCCCTCGTAGTTAATTACATCGTAGGAAAATTAGAATTTTCCTACAAAAACTCTCGATTAAAATAGCGGTAGTAATTTTATTTAGATTTTCAAAGATCGATATCAAAGGAGTTTAAGGGTTGGAATTTTCAATCGTGATTGGTTCAAAATTGAAGACTTATTTCTAGAGTCAAAGGAAGAATGGTAGGAGGTGTTTTGAGATTCTGAATTACTTCAGAAACACCCCAGCCTATCCTAAGTGTTGGTCTCAAATTCGATTGAAAGAGATATTTAATTTGAATGGTCAATTTTATTAAAAAATTGGGATTAAATTCCTGGAGGTTGAGGTCCTATAGCCCAAGCTAGCCTCAGAACCTAAATCTAAATTGGGCACTAGAAATTGGCCCGAACCTAACTAATGCAGTGCAAATCTGGTCTTACCCCGACTTGGATTGGGGAGCCAGCTAAACCACCTAAACGATTTAAAATTATGAGTCTGGTCAATTTATGTAGAGTGCTCGAGATGTTAATTAGATTGAGTTTGAAGAGTTGGGGCTGACATCTAGAGCGGATCCTAATTGGCCCCTTAGACTTTTGTTGGGTATTTGATGTCTAAATAAATGCAATTAAATATTAGACTCTTCTTAATTTGTTACTAATCAATGCATGCTAATTGACTCGATTGAATGCAAAATTGATATGTAGCAGTTTAAAAATTTTGGCTTAGAAAATAGGTTTTCCCTAGAGATTGCATAACATCTCCTTGACAGATTGGCACACTCATAGGCCAGGTGGTCTGCCAGAACCCACAGGCGGGGAGATGCCTAACAAGGTAGAGAAAGTATAATATGAATGCAGTTTGAATTTACTTCTTAAGACCGTTTAGAGTTTCTATTTTATCTTAAAATTTTACTTAATTAAAGTAGAAGAATTTTTGACAAACCCCTAAGAGCCTAAATTAGAATTCCAGGCTAAATCAAATACGACATGCAAGTAAAAAGACTAGAAAAGCATACAGTTCTAATGCACAATCAATTCTAAACAAATCAATTAAATATATTAAATTGAATGTCCGTAGGCAAGTGCCTCTTATTATTACTTCACAGAATTTTTGCAGAAATTCAAAGTGGTCGGGCACCACTGAAAACAACCCGGATTCTATCCTAAGATTCAAATGACTTTGAGATTTGGGATTCTTCTCATCGCCTATTTCTTCATCTTCTCAAGAACATCTTTATTCGTCTCGTCAGTTTCGGATATCCAAATGGAATGAAATTCCCCCTTGATCGGGGTGTTATCTTTCCTCTTTGGATATTTGAGAGGTATCCTAATTTAACTTCCAAATAGAAGAAGACCGTCCCCTTTAGGGATGTCTTCTCCTTTTTGGAATTCAAATTGGATATTCATATTCCAATCTCAAGTCATTTCAAAAGTTTACAACCTTATCAAATTGAATTTACATTAATTGAAAAAAAAAATATAGACTCGAACTTGCAGGGTTATCCTAATAATCAACAGTTATATAAATAATCTCAAGGAGTTATTATATGAAATTTGAAATGCATTTTTTAGCCCCACTTTGCCTTGCTCTTATTATTTAAAGGGGGTCTTAAGCATCTTCTGAAGCACCTGTGCAAAGAGTATATAATTTTTTATTAATTGCCCCCTTTAATTTCAGCTCCTCGTATGAGCATGGCCACCTGCATAAGATTGCACAAGTATAATTCGCTCCTAACCTAGGGGTAAATCTCACACACAATCAATCAGAGAATGCATGAAGTAAGTAAGTAAACACATCAATTCTACATTAGCAAACATCATGCAATGAAAGCTCGAAAAACATGGTACTCGACTACATAAAGTAAAACACCGGCCTATCCTAAGACTAGAGTTGGTTGTCCTATCAAACCATCTAAAGTGTGTGAGGTAGGTCGTGTGATTTTGATATTCCCTAAATAGGATATTATGTTGAAGTTATTTGAGGTTCGATTAGTTGATAGGCTTAAGGGAAATTTAATTAGAGTTTAAGTATTAATGGTTTGAAGTCAATTTTAAGATTGATTCTTAATTGTTTATTGAATACCACCTTTGTTTCACACCGAGGTTGTGAAGTTTATTTCACCTTCCTTGGGGTGAATTTAATTGCCTCATATGCCTGGGTTACCTAATGGTATCCGGTATAATTAAGTGATATGATTTGATTAAGGGTTAAGGGTTAATGGATTTTATTAAAAGTGTTTGATTATAGATTTTAAGGGTTGGTTAATCTTTTTTGGAGTTTTAGGGGAGATTTTGAGTTTTTAAGAATTTTTGGAATATTTTAATCATTTAATTAAAGGGTCAAAAATTGACTTTTTTATTTAGAATGTTTTTTGGAAAGTTAGAATTTTATTAAAATACTAGACCTTAATATGATCAGTTAGATAGTAAGTACATTAAAATTGGATTTTTCTACATTTTATTACGAAGGCTTGAAATTTTGAACTGATTTTGACCTATAATTGACCAAAAAGTTGACTTTTTGATTTTGACAGGTTTCTGGAAGTTTAACATTTTTATTAAATACTAGGCATTATTATGAGTTGAATGCAAGTGAGTTTGGTCAATTTGGATTTTTTTCTTGAATTAGTTAGCTTTGGAGTTTGCCTATTTATTGAATTTTTAAATATTTTAGTTAGAATGGCCTTTTAACAATTTTACTCCAAATGAAGTCTCAACTCCTTGAAATCAGCTCCAAAGGTCCGGGATGACCTAAGAAGAGATTCTCAAGTGTTTGGAAAATTTTTAGAATTTTTAATTATTTATTTTAATTAAATATGGGTTTTCAATTAAAATTAAATTAAATACAGAATTGCTGCCAACTCAAGAGGATTTTAATTTTCATAAATTAAGGGTTTAATTTTGGTCATTTAGAGGGGTTATATGCATTTTTTGGATTTAAAATGGATTTATGACTGTTTTTTGAAGTTTTAGGGCTTAATTAAGGGTTTAAGATTAGGAAATTTGATTAAGGGCCTTAATGATTTCCAAAACCAGTGAAAATTTTCCTAGTGGCTGTACATGTCACTAAGTTCAATTGTTTGAAGTTTCAACTCAAGGGGAAGTGAATCCTAATTATTGGAATTTTTCTATGTTTTCTACATATAAGTCCTTAATTATTGTCCTTAATTGTGTCACTAATTTTAATAGGTTCGAATTGAAGTTTTAACTAACCCTTTTGACAACATGTATTCATCATACATAAGAACAATCAATTCCTAAATCTAGGAGAGCCTAGTCTAGGTGGTGTGTGTGCCTTAAGCATGCAAAGTCTAAACATAAGTTAATTACAAAAAGAATTAATCAATGAACACTTACCAAAGTAATTGTCCATTGATTAACTATCATTCCCCACTAATTTTATTCAAATAGACTCAATCCATGCTTAAAATTTCAATAGATCTCTCAAAGGTTTAAAAGACGTGTAATTTTAAAATGAAAACACACACACACACACACACACACACACACACACACACACACACACACACACACACACATATATATATATATATATATATATATATATATATATATATATATATATATATATATATATATATAAGTATGAACCTATATACATAAATATAAATTTTAAAATAAAATAATTAAAATATAATCAAAATTATCTTAAAAATATTAATGAGAGATCTTCTCAATTTTTTTTAGGTTATTTGAAAATAAATTTCAAGTTTTGAAATATATAATATAACATTCATTTAAATATAATTTAAATATTAAAAGATTTAAGTAATTAATTAAAAATAATTAAAATTTTAAGTCTTGAAAATAAATTTAAATTAAAACTCTAAATTTTCTGAAATTTTTTTATATATTATTTATATTTTTATGAATTAAATAAATTTCTTTTGAATTTTTAAGTTTTGGGTTAAATATGTAATTCGAATTAATTTTAAATTAATTAATACTTCAAACACTTCTCAAGTTAAATCAAATTAAATTTTAAACATTTCTGGAATTTAAGATTATTTAAAATAATACTTAAATTATATTTTAATTAAACAACAATTAAATACTTAGATTTT
The DNA here is from genome assembly GCA_016618105.1 of Dendrobium huoshanense. Classification (NCBI taxonomy): domain Eukaryota; kingdom Viridiplantae; phylum Streptophyta; class Magnoliopsida; order Asparagales; family Orchidaceae; genus Dendrobium; species Dendrobium huoshanense. The sequence goes on along the minus strand of CM028350.1, from coordinate 12,383,844 downwards.
TTTTAATATTTTAAAACTATTTAACACACACATATATATATATATATATATATATATATATATATATATATATATATATATATATATATATATATATATATATATATATATATATATATATATATTATTTTAACTTAATACTGATTTTTAAATTAAAACCTTAAATTTTCTAACAATATTTACATAAAATAAAATTTTTATAATTTTAAAATAAATTTAAATAATTTTCAGAAGAAAACTGTAATTAAAAAGGATTAAAAAAAATAAAATCCTTTTCAATTAACTGGCAGCGCTGACGGACATGTGGCAGGGGCTGGATCAAGCGCGGGGCGGCGGCTGGGGTCCACGCTTTTTTAACTTAAACACGTCAGCATCGCTAAAAAACATCCGATCGAGCACCTTTTAAATCAATGGTCCGGATAGGAGCAGGCGATCTGATCTCGCGGAGAAGGATCAGACGGCTAGACCTTAATCCCGGGGTCTGGATCTACGGCCGAGATGGCGCCAAACGAGGTTTCGATCCTCTGGAGTCCAACGGTAGGACAAGGCATGGAATGCTGTGATCTAAACCATTGATCAAGGGATCGATGGTCTGGAACACGCGAGATCCATGGACGAGCTGGACCAAGACCCTATACTAGAAAATATTTTCATTCTCTCAACACGCTTGATCAAATTAAATAAAATTTTAAACCTGGATTGCTTGAATGAATAGAATTTTTGGGGAACTTTTAAAATGATTAAATAAACATTTAAAGAAAAGCTAATTGAATCTATGTGTCCTAAACTAGGTTTAGGATTTTACCAAGATTTAAAGGATGGTTTACACCATTTTTGGATTCTCTGAGCTTATAGACTGTCCCCGATTAAGTTCCTAGTTGGATCCACATCCTGGAATGTAGCAGATCAAGCAGTAGAAGCGTTTGAACTGGAAATGCTTCGGTTGGCCGAAATGCTCGCCGGCGGCAGCTTTGGACGGGTGATTTTGGCTCAGGAAATGAGGAGGAGATGGTTGAGGGGTTGAATGAGCAAAGAGCTCAACTGGAGAGGTTTGAGGTGGTGAAAGAGTGCTAAGGATCGAACGAGAGGCTCTAGGGCAATTTCCCTTATTCAAATCATCCCAGGTTGAATGAAGGGCTAAGATTGAGTGAAGGGACTCCTAGATGGATGCCACATGTCCCTGGAGTAGTTAGAAAGCTGAGGGAGAGGACAAAGGAAGGACATCCTAGTTGGAAAGGCTCTTTGGTCCCCACTTGGACATATGGATCAATAGGAGTTGTTTGATCAAAATCTGATGGCTAGGGAGGCTTTAGAAAGGTTCTAGAGTCCCCTCAAACTAGTGGATGGGTTTATATTAAGAAGGATTAAAATTAAGGGGTCATTTGACCAACTTTGACCATCCCTAATGCATGGTTTGACAGTTTGACTGGTCCTCCTTCCATCTGGCAGCTGATGTGGCATGGGAGGATATTTTGGGTGCTAGAGTGTTAAGAGCTTAAGGCAATCCACTAGGAGTTTGAGGGTTCATGCCATTTGGACATTTAAAGGGTTGTTGACTAAATGTTGACTTGTAAATACCCAAGTGGACTGCTGATGTGGCAGCCAAGTGGCCTCAAAGATTGATTAAAATGAATCAAAACAAAATCCAAGTGAAGGGATGGAGGTTTGAATTTGATATGGGGTTTGGAATAAATTTAACCCAACCATAGAGTTGACTTGGTCAACTCTTCTTGGATTTGATTTACCAACATCCCAAAACATGGTTATGCCATAATTAGAAGTTGGTTTGAAGCTTAAAATGGATTCAATGGATTAAATGGGTTAAAATAACCCATTAAGGCCTTAAAGGAGTTTTGAGTTAACCTAGGTTGACTGGGTCAACTAGGGTGACCCAAGGGGTGGGTTTGGGCTCAACAAATTTAAAATGACATTTGGAGGCCAATAGAAGTAGTTCCATGGCTAAAAGAGGTTATTTGGGTCAAAACACCTGTTTGGACCCTTAAAGAGCCTCTTGGGTCAAACCTGTTGACTTGGTCATCCAGGTTGACCCAGGGGTTTGGAATGGGTCCAACAGGTTTGAAATGAAATTTGAAATTTGCTGGAAGTGGTTGCATTCAATTTGGAGGTCATTTGGTTTGAAATCACTATTTGAGCCCCATAGGGGTGTTTTGGTCATTTTGGGCTCATGACCACCAGGGGCTGAAATGAGTCCAAAAAAATGCATTTTATTGATCAACATATCAGGATTAATGGTTTGGAAGTGACTAGAGGCTCTGGTGAAGGCTCTAAGGTCAGAATCTTCTGGATGACAGGTCCAGTTGCATAGGCTGTAAATATTTAAAGGTTTTACAGCCTATGGATTCTGATTTAATTTCTGGGGTTAGAAACCTTAGAATGGGCTTAAATTTGGAGGGTTTGCCTCCAGAGACATGTCCCATCAGTATGTAACTAAAAGATTCTTAATCGGAGGTTATTTGATGGGGTTTACAAGTGTTTGAAAAATCCATAAAAATGGCCTTTAGGAAAAGACTTTTGGACTTAGGATTTTGGTTTAAAATTTTCGATTTGAATTGGGCTTTGGATTTTATTGACTAGATGTCTGAATTGACTTATGATCTAGATAAATCCTAAGGTTTAATTATTGAGTCTAGTAATTAGGTTGTTAAGCCTAAGTTAATGTCCCAAAAGCTACCAAGAGGGGGGTGAATTGGTAGTTTAAAAATTTTAAGCCCTCTTTTAAAATTATGTTGAACAGAAATAAAAATTATTTCTTTTAAATTTTGTAGAAAAAGTTTTTTAACCACAGAGTTTTTAAGACTAAAAAAAAAAAAAAAGCGGAAACGTAAAAACTGTAAAATAAATGACACCAGATTTATAGTGGTTCGGTCTATAACCAGACCTACATCCACTCCCCGGAGGCACTCTCCGAGTATTGCACTAATACCACAAAGTGACTCTCCTTTTGCACCCACAGCAAGGCGGAGAAGCCTTTACGAACACACTCTTTTCACCACTACCCGGTGCGGCAGAGAACCATCATCCTTTTACACAATCCCCAGTGTTGGCAGAGAACAGTCCGTCCTTTCACACTCTCCTAGTGTGGGCAGAGAACCCTTCCGTCTTTTCACACTCTCCTAGTGTGGACAGAGAACCATACAGCTGTTCACACTCTCCAAGTGTAGGAAGCGATCCTTTCGGCTATTCACACTCTCCAAATGTCGGCAGCGAACCGGATCTCCTTGACAGATCTTCTCACAAGAAATCTAGAAGGAAGAAAAAAAAGAGTGAAGTAATCCCAATTCACAAGTAGAGATACTTACCTTTCAACTCCAAGTGAAGCCTTCACGCTCCAGTGGTAGGAATCATCTTTTGAATGCACTCTCACACTCTCTCCTTTGCTATTCTTTCAAGAGCCACGAAGATCAAATGACAAAAAGATTTGGTGGCAGTCTAATTTGGACTATTTATTCAAAAGACAAGAAAAATCATCCAAAAACTGCAAGTTTTCAATTCTGTACGCAGTGGATCGTCCCGTTCGATCGTGGATCGTCCTGGACGATTTTACTTAAACGCTTTGAAACGACCCTATTTGTATATGTGTACGAAATGTCTTTGTAAACACTGATCGTCCCGTACGAACTAAGTTCATCTGGTACGAACGGTTATTACTAGGTCGGTCTAGAAAACTGCTGAAAACCATTCTAAGTCGGTTAATCGTCTGGACGAAAATTGGTTCGTCTGGACGAAATTTTTACAGAGAGCAGATCGTTTTCTGACGATAATTAATTTCGTCTGGACGAAAATTTTACAGAGACCAGATCGTCCTAGACGATAATTAATTTTGTCTGGACGAAATTTTTATAGAGACCAGATCGTCCTGAACGATAATTAAATTCGTCCCGGACAAATAGGACTTAGAAAAATTTTCAAGCCAGTTCCTATTCGTTCTATGTGCTCAATAGGAGATAACTGTCTGATCGTCCCGTACGATCTGATATCGTCCCGTACGATCAGTATAACTTAAATATGATCTCCTTATGTGTGTGTGTATGTTTTTATTCACTCAATTACAATCACTCCCTTTCAAATTTAATTCAAAATAAGCTTTAAATTCACAAAGTATCTCATATTGAATTTTATTTGAAGTTTCGTAGTCTGGAGTCTGATTTTCCTGAAATGTTAGTACACACAAGAGCAAATAAAAATCTTCTAAAATTATTAGGAGATAACTACACATTTGAACAATAATGTTTGGAATCATCAAAACTATACAAGTTGCAAAAATGTAAAGCATGCAAATAGCAACTATTTTAACAATCTCCTCCTTTTTGATGATGGCAAAAACAATTATTATTTGTATGATTTCAATTTAAACAAATCTCCTAAACTCCCCCTGAATTTATGAATACATGAAAATAAGGAGGCATTTTGAACCATATAACAAAATTTTTGTTTTTCAAAAAAAAAAAATTTAACAAAATTATAAAGTTAAACACAAAATCAAAATGCAAACAAAACAATTAAAAAAAAACAAAACATACAAACACAATAAAAACAAAAAACATACAAACACAATAATTTCTCCCCCTTTTTGACAACAACAAAAAGTGAAGAAGAAATAGACAAGAAATGTAAGTAATTATATGAAATTCATTTGAAACTTTAATCTAAATGGTGATTGTCATAAGGTATGCAATCTAAAAGTAATAACATTAGGTCAATCATAGAAATTCATAAAATTTAAGAAGTGATATAACATTGTAAGTAAGAAGAATTTATCAAATACATGATTCAATTTAGACATTCGAATATAGAAATTCATTACAAGAGAGATGTATAAAAATTCTATATTTCAAAGTTTAATAGAATATAAATGAACATAAGATCAATTTGAATTAAGAGATTGAATGAATTTGGAAAGAAGAGAATTACCACATATGGCGCTTTGCGCATCTTTTTCAAATTTTTGGGCACATTTTTGTGCATCTTTTGACATTGGGATAATTTTGTGCCTCTTTTTCATATTTGTGAACCTTTGCGCATTCCTTTTGATTTTTGTACTCTTTGTACAATTTTCAAGAGTAATTGAGACCAAATCTTTCCAAAATCAATAATCTAAAATTTCAAATATTTCTAAGTGCATAAATATCACTTGAGCATAGAAATATAAAATAAGAAAACATCTATATTAAAATAATAATATTAACTTTTATGTAGTCTAAATGAATAGACATGAATTTAAAAGTTCTAATTATAACAAGTTATAAACAAGTTTTAAATTTAGAAAGACTAAATTTTCTAATGTAATTAACCTCAAATTACAATCTAATTTAAGCACAATTAAGATTAAATAAGACTAATGAAATTCATAAAAATTAACCACATTCCAAAAACAAACCAAATTTGAATAAAGTACAACATGCATTGATATTAATGAAAATGATTACATATTCATTTCATAATATTAAAACAACTAAGAAAATACACTGAACTTTTTAATAAAGACAAACTAAAACAACCACTAAAAATAAACACTAACACAACAAAATATTTAAAACAAAACACGAGTACAACAAACATAAAGAAATTCATCTCTCATTCTCTATTCTTCTGGAGGAGGAGGAATGCCACTAAATAGGTTAAAGTAGGAGGCCATCATCATAACATTGGTATTGATTTCATGAACTTCATTTCTGATAATACCAATGTCCTGTTGCTGCTGCAAGAGTTGAGCATCAATTTGATTAAATCTTTGATTAACATGAGTCTCAAGTCTATTAAATTTCTCAATCAAATTCTGATAATCTGATTGAGGTGCAGAAGATTGCTCTACTTCTTCTTCTTCTTCAGAAGCACTTGCATGTGCTTTCCCTTTTTCCTTCTTGAAAATTGCTCTGAATGAAGCATCATTGTAGTAGACCGGCTCTTCATATTCATCATCAGGATGCACTAAGTTGTATTTCTTTTCCAAAATGTATGTAACTAAGTGTCCTAATGAGATGTTCCTTTTTCTCTTCTATTCTACATGCCCAATTTCTGAAAGCCCATAATGATGATCTAGGATAAGTTGAGCTTCATCGATAGGCTTACGATCCATAATCAAATAGGTCATAACAGAAAGGAGTGGGGTAATATTGATCCTATCACCAGCTTTAGGAATGATTGAAGATCGAAGAATGTGCTGGATGATTCGAGCATTTCTGGTCATTCCTGAAACTCTAGCAACATGATATGTTAGCCCATTTTCTCTAATCACTCTATTGACTTCATACCATTTGAAGTTATCTTCATTCATACGGGTGTGGGCTCTATAACCTTCAGTTCTTAAGTTCAGAAAGGCACCTAAGTCGTGCTTGGTGATTTCAACTTTTTGTTTTAAAACAAAAGAACTTATGCAGGAGTGGTCAGAGTTAAAAGTCATGTTGGCTAGAAAGTAGAGAAAGGTTTGTTTGTTGCAAAGGTGGACGAGAGAAAGAATGAATTGAAACTGGGGGGAGGCAAAAAGGTGCATTACCTTAAAGTTTATCTCGCTTTGAATCAGAATGCGAGAAGGTGTGATTTTGGCAGATGCAATACGAGGAAAGGATTTCTCATTTGCCTTTGAAAGGAAGTTTTAGAGGCATTTCTGTTAGGTTTCTTAGCCAACACTTTTTGTCTTTTGCTTGAGGAGGCCATTGTTGATTTAAAGTCGAAAGAGATTGAAAGTGAAGTTTGGATATATGATTGTTGAGTTAAAATTCATTCATATTTAAAGAAAATGATACGTTCGTTCTGGACAAAAATAGTTCGTCCTGGACGAAAATTATCGTTTCATCTGGACGAAAAAAGTTCGTACAGACGATCCATTCGTCCAAAATGAAACGGCTTTTCATAATCAACACAATTTACGATGTGTCCTTTCGTACAGACTTTTGACTTGACCGATCGTATAGATGAAATAATTTCGTACAGACGATCAAAAGTTAATTGGTTTTAATGTCAGTTGAAAATCGTCCCCTACAATGAAACGACGTCTGTTCGTCTGGACGAACAAAACATTCGTATGGACGAACTTCACATTTAAAACTGCCTTATCCACTCAACCACTGCATTCAAACGTACCGACGTTTGAGAAAATAAATTTTTCTTCCTGGACGATTATTAGATCGTACAGACGAACTACATTAAAAACTGCTCTAAAAAATGTTTCATATCACGCAAACTGGATTTAACACACATCGTCTAGTACGAAAATTTTCGTCCCGAACAATTTCCACACATTTTTGGATTTTTGAATTTTTTATTGAAGAAAAACAAACAAAACATTCAAAACACAGAAAATAAAGATAAAACTACATACTCTAAAATAAACTCAATCAAAACACTCAAAATCACAAAATTCAAAATAAAAATCAAAGTTAAATAAACTAAGAAAACATAAATATCAATCTTTCAAAAATATTTTTATTTAAGCATTCAAATCAATAACACCAAGCCTTGTTCTTAATGTACTGAAGGTATCAAAGGCTAAAGGTTTTGTAAAAATGTCTACAAGTTGATTTTCAGTTGAAACATGTGTGAGTTTAATTTCTCCCTTGGATACATGATCCCTTAAGAAATGATGCCTTATGTCAATGTGTTTGGTTCTAGAATGTTGAATAGGATTTTTGGAAATGCAAATAGCACTAGTATTGTCACAATAAATTGGAATAGTGCCTATAGATAATCCTAAATCAATCAACTGCTGTTTTAACCAAAGTACTTGTGCCACACAACTTCCTAATGCAATGTATTCTGCTTCTGCAGTAGATAGTGCCACTGAATTTTGTTTTCTTCTAGACCATGAAACTAATGAATTTCCAATGAATTGACATGTTCCAGAAGTGCTTTTCCTATCCACTCTACAGCTTGCAAATTCAGAATCTGAGTAACCAATAATTTCAAATGAAGAGCTAAACTTAGGATACCAAATCCCTAAGTTTTGAGTTCCTAGTAAATATCTTAAAATCCTTTTCACTGCTGTCAAATGTGATTCTTTTGGATCTGATTGAAATCTAGCACATAAGCAAAAACTGAACATAATATCTGGTCGGCTAGAAGTCAAGTAAAGTAAAGATCCATTTATCCCTCTAAATTTTTTTTGATCAATAGATTTTTCCTTAAGGTCCTTATCCAACTGAACTGAGGAACTCATTGGTGTACTAACAGGTTTAGCATTGTCCATTTCATATTTTTTGAGGATGTCCTTAATATATTTAGTTTGACTAAGAAATGTTCCTTCCTCAAGTTACTTAATGCTAAATCCTAAAAAGTAATTTAAATCTCCCATTAGTCTCATTTCAAATTCACTACTCATTGTTTTAGAAAAATCATCACAAAGACTTTTATTTGAAGATCCAAAGATGATGTCATCCACATAAATTTGAACAATAAGTATATCCTTTCCAAATTTCCTTAAAAAGAGAGTTGTATCCACACTTCCTTTTTTAAAAGATCTTTCAAGTAGGAAGGTGCTCAACCTCTCATACTAAGCTCTAGGTGCCTGTTTCAATCCATATAATGCCTTTTTTAACTTGAAAACATGATTTGGGTATTTAGAATTTTCAAAACCTGGAGGTTGTTCTACAAAAACATCTTCCTCAAATACCCCATTTAAAAAGGTACTTTTGACATCCATTTGAAACAATTTAAAACCTTTAAAACAGGCAAAGGCTAGTAAAACCCTAATTGCTTCAAGTCTAGCTACAGGGGCAAAAGTCTCCTCAAAATCAATTCCTTCAATTTGATTATAACCCTTAGTAACTAATCTAGCCTTATTTCTAATGACTACTCCTGAGTCATTCATTTTATTTTTGAATACCCACTTGGTTCCAACAACACTTTGATCTTTTGGCCTTGTAGTTAATTCCCAAACTTTATTTCTTACAAATTGATTTAACTCTTCTTGCATGGCCAATATCCAAAATTCATCAGAAAGTGCTTGATCAATATTAGTGGGTTCAATAGTTGAAATAAAGGCTGAACAATTGACTTCCTTGTTTAATCCATGCCTAGTTTTAACACCCTCACTTGGTTCACCTATAATCAATTCCTTTGGGTGGTTTTTAGAAAATCTTAAATCTCTAGGCAAAAGGTTTTCTCTTTCCAAATTTTCTTCCACATTTTCTTCCAAATTTAATCTATCAATCTTTTGGGAGTTTTCTTCAATCTCTTCTTCAACAACATTTGGCTCTTCCAAATTTCCAGATTCATCAAACACAACATGTGTGATTTCTTCAATGACTAAAGTTCTTTTGTTGAATACCCTATAAAATTTTCCAACACTTGAATATCCAACAAAAATCCTTCATCTGATTTTGGATTAAATTTTCCTAAGGCAGATTTTCCATTATTATATATGAATACCTTGCAACCAAATACATGCAAATGAGACAAATTAGGTGTTCTACCTTTTAGCAACTCATAGGGTGTTTTATTCAAATTTGATCTCACATTCACCCTATTCAGAACATAACATGCAGTGCTAACCGCCTCAGCCCAAAAATATCTAGGAAGTGAGTATTCTGCCAACATTGCTCGGGCGGCTTCTATTAATGTTTTATTTTTCCTTTCAACTACCCTATTTTGTTGAGGGGTTCTAGGTGCAGAAAAATTGTGATCAATCCCTTTTTCTTTACAGAAATTTTCAAATCTTTCATTTTCAAATTCTCCTCCATGATCACTTTGTATAGAAATTATTTCACTCCCTAGTTTTCTTTGAATCCAAGTTGAAAAATTTCTGAATTCCTCAAACGATTCACTCTTATGAAAAATAAATCTAACCCAAGTGAATCTTGAGAAATCATCCACTATAACAAATCTGTATACCTTCCCTCCTAGACTTACAGTTCCTACTGGTCCAAAAAGATCCATGTGAAGAATTTCAAAAGGTTTACTGGTCCTAAGATCTTTATTGGACTTAAAAGAGGACTTCACTTGTTTTCCTAATTGACATGCATCACAAAGGTGGTCCTTAGTAAAGTCTAGTTTTGGTATACCTCTCACTAAGTTCTTTTGGGTAATTCTTCTAAGGTTTTTCATACTAGAATAACAAAGTCTCCTATGCCAAAGCCATGATTCATCAGAAACAGTTTTCAAACAAAAAGCTGTAGGAGACTGAATACAATTTAAATCTGGCATGTAAACATTGTTTACCCTTTTTCCATTTAAAACATTTTTCCCATTTAGGCTAATTATGCAGCTAGTAGGTAAAAATTTTACATTATAGCCCTTATCACATAGCAGACTTATGCTTAACAAATTATGTTTTAAGCCTTCAACTAATAACATATTGTCTATGAAAAAGTTTTTCAAATTTCCAATCATACCTGATCCAATCACTTTCTTTGTGGTATTATCTCCAAGTGTAACCTTGCCTCCACTCCTGGCTTCCAGCGTTATGAATTGAGTAGTATCTCCAGTCATATGCTTTGAACATCCACTGTCCATGTACCATATGCTCTCTCGAGGTCTTGTGTGAGAGCACTCCTACAAAATTCTCAAATGTTAGACCTGGGAACCCAAACAAGTTTGGGTTCTCCTTTATGAAATTTATAATCAGATGTATGTATGATATGTCTAGGTTTATGCATCTTAGTTCTCCACACCAAATTAGTTTTCATTTTTAAAGTGCAGGTGTGAGATATATGTCCCAAAAATCCACAATTATTACATTTAACATTAGGAAAAATATTCCTATATTTTCTTCCATATGTTTGTTTTCTAAGTGATTTCATGAATTTAGAATAATATTTAGGATTTGTAAAATCTTCAAGTTTAGGGGGGTTCCTATTATCCTCGAGAGCTCTTATTGTGAGTTTGTAAAATTAATTCATATCTTCTAAGATTCGATTGGTATAATTGATTCTATATGTCTTGCTCTCAGATTCATCCTTAAAATTCTTAAATTCTTTTTCAAGTTCAGCATAAGATGATTTTAAATTCTCAACATTTTTATTCAAGTCATCATATTCATCAAGTAATTTCATGTGGTTGTCATCTATTAAAGCATGATCTTTCCTAAGGATTTCATGTTCCTTCTTGAGCTCTTCTAGTTCTAAGCTTACACTAGCATGCATCTTTTTCATTTTCCTATATGCATCATGCATGTGTTCAGAAACTTCAAATAATTCATCATAGGTTAAGTCACATACCTCTTCTTGATCTGAGTGATCTACATTGTCTGCCATCAAGCAAAGATTGGTAACTTCTTCTTCTTTTTCAGTCTCAGATGAGTCTTAAGCTGAGTCTGCCCAGAAAGCTTTTTAAAACTTCTTTTTGCCCTTCTTTACCATTGGTTATTCCTTTACCTTTGTAGGAGTGGATTTGAGTTTTGGGCAATCAGTCTTGATATGACCTGGTTTCCTGCATTCATAACAAATCACTTCATTAGAAATCTTACCATTTCTGTTATACTTACCTCTATTCCATTGCTGGCGTCTCTTCTGCTTCCTCTTTAAAAAGCTTCTGAATTGTCTAGTCATCAATGCAATATCGTCTTCATCCTCAGGTTGTGAGTGTTCACTCTCTGACTCTTCCACCTTTAGTGCAATATTCTTGTCCTTTCATGGTTCACCTGCATCAATCTTTCTTTGACTTACTCCTTGCTCATAAGTAATGAGTGAACTAAGAAGATTATCAATAGAATAAATGTTTAGATCTTTAGACTCTGTAATTGCAGTAATTTTAGCATCATAAGCAGTAGGTAAACAACGAAGAATCTTATTGACCATTTCAGCATTAGTTAATTCCCTACCAAGTGCATGCAAAGAAATGACAATTTATGTGAATCTTGTGTACATGTCTGAAATAGATTCATTTGGTTTCATGCAAAACAATTCATAATCATGTAACAAGATATTGAGTCTTGATTGCTTAACCTCATTTATCCCTTCATAAGTTATACAAAGTCTATCCCATATGTCCTTTCCGCTTTTGCAAGTGGAAACCCGCATGTAGTATTCAGATTTTAAAGCACAAAAGAAACTGTTTAAACATTTGGCATTTAATTGTGCTAAGTCACGTTCTTCTATAGTACAATCTGCATATGGTGTTTCTACCCTAACTCCATCAACTAATCTAGTTTGTTTTGTGTAACCTTCCTGGACTAGCATCCACATACGATAATCAAGTGACTGTAAGAAAGTAGACATGCGTGTTTTCCAAAAATCAAAAGGAATATTGTCAAACAGTGGAGGTCTAGTGATAGAGTAACCCTCAGATGTGTTTCGGTTTCCAAATATAGCCATCTACGTTAATCAAAAAGTAGTTCAAACTTATGATTTTGAAACGAAGCTCTGATACCACTTGTTGAGTCTAGTAATTAGGTTGTTAAGCATAAGTTAATGTCCCAAAGGCTACCAGAGGGGGGTGAATTGATAGTTTAAAAATTTTAAGGCCTCTTTTAAAATTATGTTGAACCGAAATAAAAATTGTTTCATTTAAGTTTTGTAGAAAAAGTTTTTCAACCACAGAGTTTTTAAGACTAAAAAAAATAAAATGCGGAAACATAAAAACTGTAAAGTAAATGACACCAGATTTATAGTGGTTTGGTCTATAACCAGACCTACATCCACTCCCCGGAGGCACTCTCTGAGTATTGCACTAATACCACAAAGTGACTCTCCTTTTGCACCCACAACAAGGCGGAGAAGCCTTTACAAATACACTCTTTTCACCACTACCCGGTGCGGCAGAAAATCGTCATCCTTTTACACAATCCCCAGTGTTGGCAGAGAACCGTCCGTCTTTCACACTCTCCTAGTGTAGGCAGAGAACCTTCCGTCCTTTCACACTCTCCTAGTGTGGGCAGAGAACCATACAGCTGTTCACACTCTCCAAGTGTAGGAAGCGATCCTTTTGGCTATTCATACTCTCCAACTGTCGGCAGCGAATCGGATCTCCTTGACAGATCTTCTCACAAGAAATCTAGAAGGAAGAAAGAAAAGAGTAAAGTAATCCCAATTCACAAGTAGAGATTCTTACCTTTGAACTCCAAGTGAAGCCTTCACGCTCCAATGGTAGGAATCCTCCTTTGAATGCACTCTCATACTCTCTCCTTTGCTATTCTCTCAAGAGGCACGAAGATCAAATGACAAAAAGATTTGGTGGCAGTCTAATTTGGACTATTTATTCAAAAGATAAGAAAAACCGTCTAAAAACTGCAAGTTTTCAATTCTGTACGCAGTGGATCGTCCAGTACGATCGTGGATCGTCTTGGACGATTTTACTTAAATGCTTTGAAACGACCCAATTGTATATGTGTACGAAATGTCTTTGTACACATTGATCGTCCCGTACAAACTAAGTTCGTCCGGTACAAATGGCTATTACTAGGTCGGTCTAGAAAACTATTGAAAACCGTTCTAAGTCGGTTAAATGTCTGGATAAAAATTGGTTCGTCTGGATGAAATTTTTACAGAGAGCAGAACGTTTTCTGATGATAATTAATTTTGTTTGGACGAAAATTTTATAGAGACCAGATCGTCCTGGACGAAAATTTTACAGAGAGCAACTCATTTTCTGACGATAATTAATTTCGTCTGGATGAAATTTTTACAGATACCAGATCGTCCTGGACGATAATTAAATTTGTCCCGGGTGAATAGGACTTAGAAATTTTTTCAAACCAGTTCCTATTCGTTCTATGTGCTCAATAGGAGATAACTGTCTGATCGTCCCGTACGATCTGATATCGTCCCGTACGATCAGTATAACTTAAATATGATCTGCTTATGTGTGTGTGTATGTTTTTATTCACTCAATTATAATCACTCCCTTTCAAATTTAATTCAAAATAAGCTTCAAATTCACAAATGATCTCATGTTGAATTTGATTTGAAGTTTTCGTAGCCTGGAGTCTGATTTTCCTGAAATGTTAGTACACACAAGAGCAAATACAAATCTTCTAAAATTGTTAGGAGATAACTACACATTTGAACAATAATGTTTGGAATCATCAAAACTATACAAGTTGCAAAAATATAAAGTATGCAAATAACAACTATTTTAACAATAACTTCTAGAAGGGTCCAAAGATCTATAGTAGATCTTAAGATCTGAAGTCTAAAAGGATCGTAGGATAGATCCTAAGGTCAAGATTCTAGGAGGATCCTAGAGTTTGAATTAATTTTGAAATTAAATTGATTTATGGTTAGGATTGATCCAAGTGACCTCATACAAAAAAGAGGTCAACAAATGGACCCCCAATATGTGTAATAGAATGAAATTCTAATGCACATATTGGCGTTGACCGAGATTAAAGGTCATGCCCGGAATTTTGATCTTAAAGGGAATGAAAAGTTCATCCCTGGGGAATCAAGATTTAAATTTATACTAGGGTAGTGCCACGGAGGGCGTGCTCTACCACTAATCCTCAAGTCAAATACCAGGGTGGTGCCACAGAGGGCGTACTCCACCACTAGCGAGTATGAATTAGGATGGTGCCACGAAGGGCATGCTCCACCACTAATCCTCAAGTCAAATGCCAGGGGGGTGCCACAAAGGGCATGCTCCACCACTAGCGAGTATGAATTAGGATGGTGCCACGAAGGGCATGCTCCACCACTAATCCTCAAGTCAAATGCCAGGGTGGTGCCACCGAGGGCATGCTCCACCACTAGCGAGTATGAATTAGGATGGTGCCACGAAGGGCATGCTCCACCACTAATCCTCAAGTCAAATGCCAGGGTGGTGCCATAGAGGTCTTGTTCCACCACTAGTGAGTATGAATTAGGATGGTGCCACGAAGGGCGTGCTCCACCACTAATCCTCAAGTCAAATGCCAGTGTGGTGCCACAGAGGGCGTACTCCACCATTAGCGAGTATTAATTAGGATGGTGCCACGAAGGGCATGCTCCACCACTTATCCTCAAGTCAAATTCTAGGGTGGTGCCACAGAGGGTATGCTCCACCACTAGTGAGTATGAATTAGGATGGTGCCACGAAGGGCGTGCTCCACCACTAATCCTCAAGTCAAATTATAGGGTGGTGCCACAGAGGGCGTACTCCACCCCTAGCGAGTATGATTTAGGATGGTGCCACGAAGGGCATGCTCCACCACTAATCCTCAAGTCAAATGTCAGGGTGGTTCCATAGAGGGCGTACTCCACCACTAGCGAGTATGAATAAGAATGGTGCCATGAAGGGCGTGCTCCACCACTAATCCTCAAGTCAAATGCTAGGGTGATGCCACAGAGGGAGTACTGCACCACTAGCGGATCTAATCCTAAGGAAAGAAAGAACGATGACTCACATATATCCTTAAGGAAGAGGAAATTGAAGATCTTGTGGGAAGGAAGCATTGCTTCCCATGAGAGATCAGATCTGGATTGATCGTATGTGAAGGAAACTTGCTTCACATAGAGGATCGAGTCTGAATGATCATATATAGAGGAAACTTGCTCCATATAGAGGATCAGGTTTGGATGATCGTACGTAGAGGAAACTTGCTCTATATAGAGGATCGAGTTTGAATTTTAAAATTTGAGATTTGAATGATTTTTTGAATTTGAATTGATTTGATTTTGGATTGAATGTGTTTGAATTTGATTTTTAAATTTGAATTTTAAAAGTTTCCAATGTTTGATTTTGAATTAAGAAATTTCTTTAATCCAGAAAATTCGAAGACTTTTTATTGACTTTGAATTTGACACTCATCTGGCATGGTACTTCCTGAAGAGCCGCCCCGATGTTTGAAATTATCGGGTGAAATTATCCAGGGTTGATCAAATAATATTTGAAATTTTGTCGAAGATCGTCCCTACGACAAAAGGATAGTCTTGAGTTGGTTCAAGCTCCTCCACCGATCTCTCAGTTGGCTAAGATATGCATCCAAAGAACCTAGACCAAGTCTCCTCCTTGGATGGTTCTAAGTTTCTCTATCTTATCACGAGCTTTAACCAATCAGGCTTCAAACAATTCTGAATTTTATTGAGCCGTGAAGACAAAACTCTACAAGGCCTCGAGCTCCTCAAATTGGAGTCGGGCACTCTGCTCAGTCGTGGATTGAACTTGAACGACAATTCCCAGCATTACAAAATACTCCTCTAATGGGGTTTGATCTTGGACCCAGTATAAAGTGTAATTTTGTTGAAAAGGCTTTCAAGAAAAAGATGCCTCTGTGCAAGGACTTATACCCATTTCTAAAGAATAAGATTTGAATTCTTTTCAGGAGTAGAAGATTCAAACTTTTTATTAAAAATTTACTCTAACTATTTGGACCCTTTCGAAATGACAAACGAGAACAAATTTAGAAGTGCAGTGAGAAGCTGAGTGACTCCAACTAACCTTGAAATGGTTTAAGGATTTAGGTTTTGTTGACCCAAACCAAGTTTCGTAGAAACTAAACTAGGTTCTCCCTTGTATAGATTTCGAATTAAAATTGATTTCAAAGTGTTTAAGTTGAAGAGAGAATTTCAATCTTTTCAATTCTCTTGTATATGTTCTTCTATCAGATAGAAAATTCATGCATGTCAAAGAATCTGAATTCAGGATTTTCAAAGTCAAGTATTTAGAATTAATCAAGTTTTTTCTGAGATTTAAGAATTTAAAGGAAGGAAGCCATTTTACTCTTCTTCTCTTTTTCTGGTGACGTATTTTGCGTATATTTTGACTTTTGGTGCACTTCATGCATTTCTTGATTCTTGGTGCATTCGCGCATCTTTTGATTTTTAGCACATTCGTACATCTTTTGACTTCAATTGAATTCAAGAAGAGGCTCCACTTTCTTTAAAGTCTCGAAACAGTTGCTCTATTTATTTTGAATGTTGGGATTATATCTCAAGTATTATAGAAAAAAATTATTCTCTTATACAAGGAAAAGTAATCCTCAAAGCACATCCAATCTTTTTGAAAAGAGTATCGACTTGACTTTTGAAAATCATTAAACAGATTTTATACATGCGAGAATCGCCTATTAAGATAGGAGATTTGCTAGAAAAGCGATACAATTTTCATTTCTAGAATCAACTTGAATTTGAGACAAATCTTAATTCAAAGGTTAATTCAACCCACAGAAGCAGTGGGAGGGAGGGGTATTCAAACATTTGATGGAGTTAACTAAAACTCTCTCCTACTTAAGACTTAAGGTAGAGGTCAATTTCAATTAAAAATAGGAATCAACTTGTCTTGAAAATCAGGATCTAGTAAACATGAGAAATTGGAAGCTTTCCTTAAAGGTTGTTAGTCTAGGTGGCAAGACCCTTGTATTATGGAATTGAATTCTTACAATCTCTTTAGAGGGAGAGACTATTATAGGGTCTGCACTATCTCTAGATACTACGACATTATTGCAATCAAAAGATTTATCGCGATAGGACCCCATTGAAATTTAAATTTTGAGGGTATCACTATATGACACAATCTTAGATTATTTCCCCTCTCAAATTACTACTAAGTTGGTAGTTAAGAGAGTGGCTCCCCGATTGGCAAATACTCCTCCTCCTCTATAGATGATGTAGTGGGACATGTATAATAACACGCCTTAACATCTTCTAGTAGAGTGGACGAATCATAACCCTCAGTTGGGGGCCTATAGCCTATTGCTGGTGATTGCTCAATTCTTACTTGTTTGAGTCTTTCAGTGTAGTAGTCAAGTAAGTGTATTGAAGATCGTGCTCTCATCTCTACAACATCCCTCCTTTGCGAAAGGAGAGGGTACGTAGAAGGAGCAACGAACTCTTGATTTGCCTCGAAGTCAGCCCTCTCTAAGGCTTCCAACTCAGTAGTCTTTCTAGCCTTAAGATTCCTTTTTTTGGCTCTTTGAAGGTAATTCTTCATCTTGTTCCTACCGACGACGGGGTGTTAGAATTTGACCCGATCTCAGATTGAGATGATAGCTCTTCTATCATTATTGACTTTTGATTTTGATCCTCCTAAGTAGAGGGTACAATGGGTACAGGGGCGATAACGACCTCCATCTTGGAGATGGGGGAGTCAACTCCTGACACTAAAGTAACTTCAACTAAAGGGAAATTCCCTTCAGTACAAGAAGATAGATCTAAGATTCTTTATCCATTAACTGAAATCTTGAGGTCTTAAAATTCCATTTCATAATGAATTGAATTGCCACTAAGAATATCTTCTACGGGCACATCTCTATTTAGTGAGAAGACGAGTTTCCCAGCCATTTAAGTGTTTGATTTCCTGGAATTAAGAAAGTGACTTGAATTAGTGATTTAAAGTTGACTTTGAAATTTAAGTTTGATTGATTTTATTTAAAGTTTTATAACTCAATCGTGTTTAATTTACACTAAATATGGTGGTTCATAAAATTAACGAGTGGAGCTTCAGGGTTGAACTCGACTCTGTCGCTACACCAATTGACATGGGGCAAAATGTCAAAGTTTTGAATTTGAGTTTGAAATAAAACTAAGATTGGATCTGAAATGGAAATCAAGTTTGAACTTAAGGTTGAAATTGTGCTTAAACTAAAAGTTGGATTTGAATTTGAATTTGAGATTAAAGTTGAATGGATATTCTTCAAAGTTTATGACTCAACATATTGAGTTTCACTCAATCATGTAGGTTCACAAAATCGATATGAAAAATCCAAAAATTGGGCTCAACTCTTTCATTTCACCAATTGACTTGGGATGAACTGTCAAAGCCCAAATTTTGACTTTAAAATCAAAATTGAATTTATGTTTGAAATTGAATTTTAACTTAATGTTGAAATCAAACAAGAATTCAATTTTATGGTTGAATTTGACTTTGAAGTTGGACTTGAACATATCTTGTTTAAACTTTGAAACTCAACACATTAATTTTTATTCAAATATGCAGGTTTACAAAAATATCCTGAAGATCTGAGGAACTAGGCTCGACTCTTTTATCCCACCAAGTGAATTGGGGGTGAAATGTCAAAGCCCAGAATTGACTGGAAAGTTTTGAATTACTGTTGCATGTGTTCAATTACAATAAAATGTTATAGAAGACACATGACAACAACAGTCGAGGTTGGTTTGAAAGATTTTCCTTCACTTTTGAAACTCAAAAAGTTTATTTTTATTTTCAACAAAATGGTTTAACAAAGATTAGGGATAAATCTAGAGACCTTGACTTGACTCTTTCACTGCACTGACTAGTTTAGAGTGAAATGTCAAAATCCAGGTTTGATCAAGGGTTTGAATTTGTATTACCAATGCTAAACTAAAAAGGGTATTGTATAAAACATAAGGCAACGAAGGTTGAAGTTAGATAATCCTAAAAAGAAATTGAGAGCTTGAAAATCTGGCATCATTCTTCTTTATTTTGAAACTCAATATATTGAACTCGCATTCAACATAAAGGTTAACAAAAATTTGGAGAGGGGAGATTCTTAAAAGTTGACCCGACTCTTTCACCCTGACGAACTGTTCGAGAGTGAAATGTCAAAGCTTGACTTTGCCAAAAAGATTCAAACTCTAGAATCAAATTTGAACTAGAAGTCTGTATTCTATCACACATATCAAATTATAAGAGTTATAATTTCATATGTAATGATAGAATATATGGATTGATTGAGATTTGAAAGTGATTGAATTTTATTAAAGAATTGAAATTTTGATTTTGAAAGTGAAAAGTCTTATGTAAATTGTGAAACTTAGCATGCTAGTTATTTACTCGTATGCAAGTTTGCAACATATACAAAAGGTTTTGGCTTGACTCTTTCGCTCTACAAATTAAGTTGGAGGCAAAATGTCAAAGCCCGACTTCGACAGAGGATTCCTTCGCTCACCTCTCTTTTAACATGTCTTAATTGAGTTGGCCACACTCACCCAAGGGAGAAATGGGAAAGGGACCAACAGAGAGAAAGGTAGTCAAAACTATCGATGCAATAAAATTTAAACCTCTATTAAAGATGGAGAGAGAGATTGTCCCCAGTGGAGTCGCCATTTTTGTTTTAATTGAAAAAATATATATCAGTTTTGAAAAAGAATTAATTTTCTTTGTGAATATTTTAATTTGAATTTTAAAATTGAACACGTCATTATGAACAGTATATCGCCTCGAGAGGTGATCATATCGTTCCCTAACGGGTTCAAATTATAGAATTTTAAATTTACCTGAATTATCATAGTCAAACTCAAGGGGAACAGTATATGATCTCGAAAGATCAAAATGACGTTTAATCGATTGTTTAACTATAATAATTCAGATAAGCAATCATTAATTTCATAATCAAATGATGATAATAAAATAATATATCTTCCCGGAGAAAGATGATATTACCTATTACCAATATTTTGAATATGATGAAAACAATCGTAATTTTTTTGTTTGAATTCCCAAAGATAATTAATTAGAGGTTTTGAAAACTTGATTTTGAAAATCAGGTCTGGGTTTCTAAATCTCCTACAAGCACATGCCCTCGTAGTTAATTACATCATAGGAAAATTAAAATTTTCCTACGAAAACTCTCGATTAAAATAGCGGTAGAAATTTTATTTAGATTTTCAAAGATCGATATCAAAGGAGGTTAAGGGTTGGAATTTTTAATCAGGATTGGTTCAAAATTGAAGACTTATTTCTAAAGTCAAAGGAAGAATGGTAGGAGGTGTTTTGAGATTCTGAATTACTTCAGAAACACCCCAGCCTATCCTAAGTGTTGGGCTCAAATTTGATTAAAAGAGATATTTAATTAGAATGGTCAATTTTATTAGAAAATTAGGATTAGATTCCCGAAGGTTGTGGTCCTATAACCCGAGATAGCCTCAAAACCTAAATCTAAATTAGGCACTTGAAATTGGCCCGAACCTAGCTAATGTAGTGCAAATCTGGTCTTACCCCGGCCTGGATTGGGGAGCCAGCTAAACCACCTAAACGATTTAAAATTATGAGTCCGGTCAATTTATGTAGAGTGGTCGGGACGTTAATTAGATTGAGTTTGAAGAGTTGGGGCCGACATCTAGAGCGGATCCTAATTGGCCCCTTAGACTTATGTTGGGTATTTGATATCTAAATAAATACAATTAAATATTAGACTCTTCTTAATTTATTACTAATGTGATGCATGCTAATTGACTCGATTGAATGCAAAATTGATATGTAGGAGTTTAAAAATTTTAGCTTAGAAAATAGGTTTTTCCCTATAGATTGAATAACATCCCTTTGACAGATCGGCACCCTCATAGGCCAGGTGGTCTGCCAGAACCCGTAGGTGGGGAGATGCCTAACATGGTAGAGAACGTATAATATGAATGCATGAAAAACCCTCGGCGAGTCCGAGCTTACTTCTTAAGACCGCTTAGAGTTTCTATCTTATCTTAAAATTTTTATTTAATTAAAGTAGAAAATTTTTTGACAAACCCCTAAGAGCCTAAATTTGAATTCCATACTAAATCAAATACGGAATGCAAGTAAAAAAACTAGAAAAACATACAGTCCTAATGCACAATCAATTCTAAACAAATCAATTAAATATATCAAATTGAATGTCATAAGGCAAGTGCCTCTTATTATTACATCACAGAATTTTTGCAGAAATTTAAAGTTGCCGGGCACCATTGACAACAACCCGGATTCTATCCTAAGATTCAAATGACTTTGAGATTTGAGATTCTTCTCGTCGCTTATTTCTTCGTCTTCTCACGAATATCTTGATTCGTCAGTTCTGGATATCCAAATGGAAAGAAACTCTTCCTTGATCGGGGTGTTATCTTTCATCTTTGGATATTTGAGATATATCCTAATTTGACTTCCAAATGGAAGAAGAACCTCCCCTTTAGGGTTGTCTTCACCTCTTTAGAATTCAAATTGGATATTCATATCCCAATCTCAAGTCATTTCAAAAGTTTACAACCTTATCAAATTGAATTTACATTAATTGAAATAAAAGAATCTAGACTCGATCCTGCAGGGTTATCCTAATAATCAGCAGTTATATAAACAATCTCAAGCAGTTATTATATGAAATTTGAAATGCTTTTTTTTAGCCTCACTTGGTCATGCTCTTATTATTTAAAGGGGGTCTTAAGCTTCTTCTGAAGCACCTGTTCAAAGAGTATACAATTTTTTATTAATTGCCCCCTTTAATTTTAGCTCCTCGTATGAGCTTGGCCACCTGCATAAGATTTCACAAGTATAATTCGCTCCTAACCTAGGGGTAAATCTAACGCACAATCAATCATAGAATGCATGAAGTAAGTAAGTAAACACAACAATTCTACACTAGCAAACATCATGCAATGAAAGCTCAAAAAACACGGCACACGATTGCAGAGAAAGTAAAATACCAGCCTATCCTAAGACTGGAGTTGGTTGTCCTAGAAAACCATCTAAAGTGTGTTAGGTAGGTCGTGTGGTTTTGATATTCCCTAAATAGGATATTAGGTTAAAGTTATTTGAGGTTCGATTAGTTGATAGGCTTAAGCGAAATTTAATTAGAGTTTAAGTATTAATGGTTTGAAATCAATTTTAAGATTGATTCTTAATTGTTTATTGAATACCACCTTTGTTTCACACCGAGGCCGTGAAGTTTATTTCACCTTCCTTGGGGCTAATTTAATAGCCTCGTAGGCCTAGGTTACCTAGTGGTTCCCGGTATAATTAAGTGATCTGATTTGATTAAGGGTTAAGGGTTAACGGATTTTATTAAAAGTTTTTGATTAATTATTTTAAGGGTTAGTTAATAATTTCTGGAGTTTTAGGGGTGATTTTGAGTTTTTAAGAATTTTTGGAATATTTTAATCATTTAATTAAAGGGTCAAAAGTTGACTTTTTTATTAAGAATATTTTTTGGAAAGTTAGCATTTTATTAAAATATTAGACCTTAATACGATCATTTAGATAGTAAGTACATTGAAATTGGATTTTTCTACATTTTATTACGAAGGCTTAAAGTTTTGAACTGATTTTGACCAATATTTGACCAAAAAATTGACTTTTTGATTTTGACAGGTTTCTGGGAGTTTAACATTTTTAGTAAATACTAGGAATTATTATGAGTTGAATGCAAGTGCGTTTGATCAATTTGGATTTTTCTTGAATTAGTTATGAAGCTTTGGAGTTTGCCTATTTATTGAATTTTTAAATATTCTTAATTAGAAGGTCCTTTTTGCAATTTTACTCCAAATAAAGTCCCAACTCCTTGAAATCAGCTCTAAAGGTCAGGGGTAACCTCAGAAGAGATTCTCAAGTGTTTGGGAAATTTTTGGAATATTTAATTATTATTAATTAATTATTTTAATTAAATATTGGTTTTCAATTAAAATTAAATTAGTTACAGAATTGCTATAAAATCAAGGGGATTTTAATTTTCATAAATTAAAGCTTTAATTTTGGTTCGTTAGAGGGGTTATATGCATTTTTTGGATTTCAAATGGATTTATTACATTTCTTTGAAGTTTTAGGGCTTAATTAAGGGTTTAAGATTAGGAAATTTGATTAAGGGTCTTAATGATTTCCAAAACCAGTAAAAACTTTCCTAGTGGCTGTAAATGTCACTAAGTTCAAGTGTTTAAAGTTTCAACTCAAGGGGAAGTGAATCCTAATTATTGAAATTTTTCTAAGTTTTCTACATATAAGTCCTTAATTATTGTCCTTAATTGTGTCACTAATTTTAATAGGTACGAATAGAAGTTTTAACTAACCCTTTTGACAACATGTATTCATCATACATAAACACAATCAATTCCTAAATCTAGGAGAGCCTAGGCTAGGTGGTGTGTGTACCTTAAGCATGCAAAGTCTAAACATAAGTTAATTACATAAAGAATTAATCAATGAACACTTACCAAAGTAATTGTCTATTGATTAACTATCATTCCCCACTAATTTTATTCAAATAGACTCAATCCATGCTTCAAATTTCAGCATATCTCTCAAAGGTTTAGAAGACGTGTACATATATATATATATATATATATATATATATATATATATATATATATATATATATATATATATATATATATATATATATATATATATATATATATATATATATATATATATAAGTTTGAACCTATATAAATAAATATAAATTTTAAAATAAAATAATTAAAATATAATCAAAATTATCTTAAAAATATTAATGAGTGATCTTCTGGATTTTTTTAGGTTATTTGAAAATAAAATTCAAGTTTTGAAATATATAATATAATATTCAATTAAATATAATTTAAATATTAAAAGATTCAAGAAATTAATTAAAAATAATTAAATTTTTAAGTCTTGAAAATGATTTTAAATTAAAACTCTCAATTTTGTAAAAATTCTGATATATTATTTATATTTTTATGAATTAAATGAATTTATTTTGAATTTTTAAATTTTGGGTTAAAAATGTAATTCAAATTAATTTTAAATTAATTAATACTTAAAACACTTCTCAAGTTAAATCAAATTAAATATTAAACATTTCTGGAATTTAAGATTATTTAAAATAATACTTAAATTATAGTTTTAATTAAACAATAACTAAATACTTAGATTTTTTTTAATATTTTAAAACTATTTAACATATATATATATATAAAATAAATTTTTTATAATTTTAAAATAATTTTAAATAATTTTTAGAAGAAAACAGTAATTAAAAAGGATTAAAAAAAGAAATCCTTTTCAATTAACTAGCAGCGCCGGCGGACACGTGGCGGGCGCTGGATCAAACACGGGGCGGTGGCTGGGGTCCACGCATTTTTAACTTAAACACGTCAGCATCGTCGAAGACTATCCGATCAAGCGCCTTTTAAATCAATGGTCCAGATGGGAGCAGGCAGTCTGATCTCATGGAGAAGGATCAGACAGGTAGACCTTGATCCCGCGGTCTGGATCAAGGGCCGAAATGGTGCCAGATGAGGTTCCGATCCTCTGGAGGATTCCCGCAGTAGGAAAAGGCATGGAATGCTATGATCTAAACCGTTGATCATGGGATCGACGGTCCGGAACACGCGAGATCGATGCACGAGCCGGACCGAGACCCTAAACAAGAAAATCAATTCATTCTCTCAACACGCTCGATCAAATTAAATAAAAATTTAAACCTGGATTGCTTGAATGAACAGAATTTTTGGGGAACTTTTAAAATGATTAAATAAACATTTAATGAAAAGCTAATTGAATCTATGTGTCATAAACTAGGTTTAGGATTTTACTGAGATTTAAAGGATTGTTTACACCATTTTTTGGAATCTTTGAGCTTGTAGACTGTCCTCGATTAAGTTCCTAGTTGGATCCATGTCCTGAAATACAGCAGATTGAGTGGTAGAAGCGATTGAACTGGAAATGCTTCGGCTGGCTGGAATGCTCGCCGGTGGCAGCTTTGGACGGGTGGTTTTGGCTCGGGAAATGAAGAGGAGATGGTTGAGGGGTTGAATGAGAAAAGAGCTTGGCTGGAGCGGTTTGAGGTGGTGAGAGAGTGCTAAGGATCGAATGAGAGGCTCTAGGACATTTTCCCCTATTCAAATCATCCCAGGTTGAATGAAGGGCTGAGATTGAGTGAAAGCACTCCTAGATGGATGCCACATGTCACTGGAGCAGTTAGAAAGCTGAGGGAGAGGACAAAGGAAGGACATCCTAGTTGGAAAGGGTCTTTGGTCCCCACTTGGACATATGGACCAATAGGAGCTGTTTGATCAAGATCTGATGGCTAGGGAGGGCTTTAGGAAGGTTCTAGAGTCCCCTCAAACTGTTGGATGGGTTTATATTAAGAAGGATTAACATTAAGGGGTCATTTGACCAACTTTGACCATCCCTGATGCATGGTTTGATAGTTTGACTGGTCCTCCTGCCATGTGGCAGCTGATGTGGCATGGGAGGATGTTTTGGGTGCTGGAGTGTTAAGAGCTTAAGGCAATCCACTAGGAGTTTGAGGGTTCAAGCCATTTGGACATTTAAAGGGTTGTTGACCAAATGTTGATTGGTCAATAACCAAGTGGACTGTTGATGTGGCAGCCAAGTGGTCTCAAAGATTGATTAAAATGAATTAAAACCAAATCCAAGTGAAGGGATGGAGGTTTGAATTTGATATGGGGTTTGTAATAGATTTACCCCAACTTTAGAGTTGACTTGGTCAACTCTACTTGGATTTGATTGACCAACATCCCAAAACATGGTTAGGCCATAATTAGAACTTGGTTTGAAGCTTAAAATGGATTCAATGGATTAAATGGGTTAAAATAACCCAATAAGGCCTTAAAGGAGTTTTGAGTCAGACTAGGTTGACTGGGTCAACAAGGTTGACCCAAGGGGTGGTTTTGGGCTCAACAAGTTTAAAATAACATTTGGAGGCCAATAGAAGTAGTTCCATGGCTCAAAGAGGTCATTTGGGTCAAAACACCTGTTTGGACCATTAAAGGGCCTCTTGGGTAAAACCTGATGACTTGGTCAACCAGGTTGACCCAGGGGTTGGGAATGGGTCCAACAGGTTTGTAATGAAATTTGAAATTTGTTGGAAGTGGTTGCATTCAATTTGGAGGTCATTTGGTTTGAAATCAGTATTTGAGCCCCATAGGGGTATTTTGGTCATTTTGGGCTCATGACCACTAGGGGCTGAAATGAGTCCAGAAAAATGCAGTTTATTGATAAACATATCAGGATTTATGGTCTAGAAGTGACTAGAGGCTCTGGTGAAGGCTCTAAGGTCAGAATCTTCTGGGTGACAGGTCTAGTGGCATAAGCTATAAATATTTGAAGGTTTTACAACCTATAGATTTTGATTTAATTTCTAGGGTTAGAGACCTCAGAATGGGCTTAAATTTGGAAGATTTCCTCCAGAGACATGTCCCATCAATATGCAACTGATAGACTTTGAATCGAAGGTCATTTTATTCGGTTTTTAAGTGTTTAAAAAATCCATAAAAAAGGCCTTTAGGAAAAGATTTTTTGACTTAAGATTTTGGTTTAAAATTTTGGATTTGATTTGGGCTTTGGATTTTATTGACTAGATGTCTAAATTGACTTATGATCTAGGTAAATCCTAAGGTTTGACTTCTAGAAGGGTCCTAAGGTCTAGAGTAGATCTTAAAGTCTGAAGTCTAGAAGGATCCTAGGATAGATCCTAAGGTCAGGATTCTAGGAGGATCCTAGAGTTTGAATTGATTTGGAAATTAAATTGATTTATGGTTAGGATTGATCCAAGTGACCTCATACAAAAATGAGGTCAACACTATGCAAGGTATAATATTTCAAATCATATTTTTGATGTTTACGACAGATCGGAGAACCACATATATGCTCTTATAGCATGGTAGGATGTAGCCCTGTGTATCATATAAAATGAGATGGGTAAGCCATATACATGCTCTTGTAGTGTGGTGGGGATAGCCATTGGTGTTCTCATACGGGTACTATTAAGGGCCCATACACACTCTTGTAGCATGGTGGAATAAAAAGATGTACGACCCGGTGTCTCCTTGATACCTACCATACACACTCTTGTAGCTTGGTGGGATGGCACAGTTCCCTATATTTCCCGTAAATGGGGGATATACTAGGATGCTACTAAAATTTATATTGAAGTACACAAAACTTAAATAATATGAAGACCTCACTTGAGTAACAATATAGAGGACCCGTACTTGAATATGAATGCACAAAACTTGAACATGTATGTCCGATTATGTTGTTAGACCTATTAAGTTTGTCCATAAGCTAACCAAGAGGGGGGGGGGGTGAATTAATAATTTAAATTTCTTGGTAGTTTAAGAAAACCAATTTTATAATATTAAACACAATATTGAGTTTTTCCAAAATAACTTTTCAACCATAAAATTTAAACTTGAAAAAACATAAAATGTAGAAAATAAAAATAAAGAAAGAAAAATAACACATAAATTTTTTGTTGTTCGGTCCAATATGAGCTACGTCCACTCCTTGAAGATTCCCTCTTCAGGTATTATATTATACCAAAGTGACTCTCCTTTTGCTCCCACCGCAAGGTGGAGAAGCCCTTACACTAAACCTCTCTTACATTAATCCCCAAAGAGATAGAGTATGGTTATCCTTTTTCATCCTCCTAGTGATGGCAGAGTACCGACATCCTTTCACACCCTCCTAGTGTCAATAGAGAACAGTCATCCTTTCACACTTCTCCTAGTGTTGGCAAAAAAATGAATCTTCTCCAAAGATCTTCTCTCAAGTATCTTCAAATAAGTAAGGAAGATATTTTAAAAACTTACATTGATATCCTCACCATTGGGCAACCTTGTGAAACCTTCATAAATTCTACTTAGAAGATCTCTTTATCCACACTTTCAAACACTCTCCAAAATCACTCTCACTCTTGCTCTTAAAAGAAAATTTGAAGAAGGATTCATTTTAGTCAGTTTTTTAAGACATTAAATATGAATGACATTAAAAACTGTCCAGAAAACTAAAAATTTCAATTTATCAATCCTAGATCATACAGTACAATCATACATTGTACGTATGAATAGTTCAAAAATTGCTCGGATGATTCTATATGAAATAATTTTGTACTCTGATTCGCATACATATGAACTCATATCGTATAATACGATAGGTTCAAAATTGAATAGATTTATCTGATACAATTCTATACGAATTGATTTTTTACTCTAGATAATGTACTGTATGAATCCTATATTATACAATATGATCTATTTTAAACAAACCTTGCTTCGTTTGGTATGAAAATGGATGAGTCCATTTCATACTCTAGAAGACATATACGAACCTAAGATTGTATGGTACGAACAGTTCAAAAAGTTTACCTATTCAAATGGACAAAATGCTATGTACCATTTCATACTCTAGATGTCATTTCTACAAGCCTATGATCGTACAATACAATCCGTTTAGAAAAATTTTGAGTTCATTTAGGACGAATTGGTATGTAGCCATTTCTTACTATGGACGTCATATGTATGAATGTAACTTCATACAATACGAACATGACTTAGAAAAAATTTTATGGCATTATTTGATCAACTACGTTCTGGAGGAACAATCGGTCAAATCATCCCGTACGATTCAAAATCGTACAATACGATTAGTTTTAAAAAAAATGCAAGTTTTTTTTACACTCCCCCAACGTGTGTGTATGGTTACCAAATTACAATCTCACCCTCTCATACTCAAGAAAAAATATAACAAAATGTAGAGTTCACTTATATTAAATCGTAATCTAATATATCTTGAAATCTTCAGCAGTCTAGAGTATGATTTCCCTGAAAAGTTAGTACACACAAAGAACAAAAGCAATATTTCTAATATATGTTTAGAGAAGTAGTAATCAATATAATAAGATTTTGGAATCATAAAAAACATATAATATAAAAACATAGTAATCAAAACTAAGTTGTAATATAACCAAATGTGTAGAGGACTTGTACAAATAATAGGGAACGTGACTTGAACTAAACTATAAGAAATGGAATCCCAAATCCTAAATGCACAATCAAGGTAAAAATGTAAATGTCAAATAACAATTTAATGCATTCAAACAAACACAAATAAATAAGCAGGTGACTCATTATGAATAGGACCTCGATGCATACCAGCAATAAATAATAGTCAATTCACAACATATGAATAATCACAAGAAAGCATCAATAATCTAAACATATGAATACATATGACAATGTATATAAAGAATAATGATGATGAATACAATGGACTCCCACAACAGTTCCTAAGAGGTCAAGTGTAATGTACTTACAAGCAATAACAGTCAAATATAGAATGCACGAGTATCTCCTACATATATTGTCAAAATCCCTGATACAAATAATAGTTTTCCTATATATTGAGATGGAAACATTGGAAATTGATAGTGGAAGACCCGTCACCGTAAATAAGTATAATCAACAACCACCTGAGATTGGTGAAAGGCAGATATGATGTAGGAACAATGACTCTTCTACAAATACTTCCATAGATTGTAATGAATACAATCGGTCCCTATAAATAAACAATATCCATTTGTGGATAATAACAATGGGTGCATCGTGGAAGACCCCTATGGACACAAAAATATATAAGAGCATATGACAAATACGAGCATCAACCGACGGTTTGGAAGGAACCCTTCTTTCCAGCAAAATGGAAAAGATGCTTGAACAAATTAGAACTAAACTTCTTGGCATTCTAAAGTTTCTTCTTTGCCTTTTATCTAAAATAAAACATCTCTAACATCAATATTTCTTAGATGTGTAAACGATCTTTGAAGTCTCACATTGCAACACAATATACCATGTACACTGATAGTGCTACATTATCGCCTCTATCGATGTTATTCAACCAAGGAATACAAGTACCTACTCGGACAGAATCCTCCCATAAGAAGGACACTTTCTGTAAAGGTGGAATAGATGTTTGAGAAAATTTGAACTAAACTTTCTAGTGTTCCAAAATTTCTTTTGGATCCTTTACTTGGGAAGAAAATAGTTTTAATATCCATGAACACTAGAAATGATAAGTGTGCCTAGATACCTCTATTTATTTTGAAGGCCAAATATTTGGTTATAGATGTTACATCTTGTTGGTCTATTATATTGTAGATCTTGAAAAGAGTTCATTTCAAGGCAGTATTAACTGATCTAAAGG
This sequence comes from Dendrobium huoshanense, assembly GCA_016618105.1. NCBI lineage: Eukaryota > Viridiplantae > Streptophyta > Magnoliopsida > Asparagales > Orchidaceae > Dendrobium > Dendrobium huoshanense. Next base: position 12,353,337 of record CM028350.1, on the reverse strand, counting down.
TATAAAAAGACCTCCCGGTAAATGAGAAAAGGGAGTCAACATCAGGATAATGAGGTGCCTCATGATATCTAGATAAAAGCGATGTGATTCATCTATAAACAAAAGTAAGGAATCAGTAGTAAGAACCATGGTCCGTTGAAGTGTGATGCCACACCATCGGATCTATAACCTTTGTATAAGTAGACATAAGGCATCAATAAAGCCTAAAATAAAGCCTAATGCATTCAGCAATAATTGTCAATTATGCAGTTGGACACCCTTTCATATTTCATGCAAGCATCTTAAAATGCCCCCACATATACATCATAATTTGTATACACATAAGTAGATAAAAGAGATAAATGCAATCACAAGACCCGCATGGGCCTCGGTGAGTATGTTAAGGGTATACACGTGACATCTAGGGATGATGTGAGGGTAAATAAATGAATATAATTTGAACTCCATTCTTCTATATGGATACATAGGAGTCGACATGACTCAAATTATCAAATTGATATTATCAGGATGTCGACCAGAATATTTATTTTATATGCTCATATAAAGTCTTCCTAGCCTTCAACAAAGAAAATTTATTAACAAAGTCACAATGCCGATGAACCCAATCCCTTATAGGCATGTTAATAGGGTCGATAAGGATTAGTCAATGAAATTAACTCCAAACACATCGATGATGACTATGTTGAATGCAAATCTCAACCAGAGAGGTTCATTCCAAACATTTCAAAATGCCATCCCAAATATCCCCAAAATCCAAACTCCAAGAAAAATTCTAATTCCAAATATTTAAAATTAGAAATCCAATCATTAAAATATTTAAAGCAAAATTCATTCACCCTCCATAATAATTTATCAAGGTGGACAAATTGAAATTCAGTTTAGCTCACAAAGAGCTAATGCCTAGTGAAAAATGTCATTAGGATCCATTCACAAATAATGTCTTGCCATTAAGGATGTGGTACCTGTCCTTTGACCGGCAATTTTGCTAGTAAATGGCACCGCAGGATAAATAATTATGACTCAGGGCCCTCTGAACCGAGATGTTTTGCTGCCAAATGGAACCATTAAATTAGGTTATGGCTAGATCCAATACATTCATTAATGATATCAAATCCTTGAGATATGAATTAATAGGATATGATCAACAGGGCACAAAGCCCTTTATCAGCTAAGGTGGATTCAAATTTGTTCATTTAGGCAAATATTCACCCTAGTTCTACAAGGTACTCTTGGATGAAGCAACCCATGGCTGCCGACAAGGATCCTTCTATCAGGTTGGGTCGACTACCTCTGAATAAGTATACCAGGGACCATGATGGTCCGGGATGACGGAACCATGAGATCTTGATTGGGCCCATCATCCAATCCCCCACCATCCGCTTTAAGTGCAAGATGGTGAAAATTATCAATTCTAAATATCAAACTTCTCAAATATCTCAATCTAAATTTCCAAAATCCAAAATTTTTAAATACCTATGCTCATGCTGCTACTATATATTGGATACCGCGTATCTAAGGGTACAACATATTCATCGATGACTCACCTTAATAAAAAGTTCTCTCTCGTGATTGGGAGGGGTAATTAACTATAGGGGCTTGTGCCTATAGGAAACCAGAACTCAAATCATAAAGTCCTCATAAAATTAGGGTAAAATATCTGGGTAGTACCTTATCTACAAACTCATATGGCTTCTCAAAATTTACCCTGAAACTTAATTATGTTAAAACTTCCCAGAAGAAATTGTAGAGAGAGTTGCTATTTGTATGTTTTACATACTTGCAACTTGTATTATTTTGATGATTTCAAATATTATTGTTTTTATATATCTCATAACACTTTTTGAAAGCTTTATTTTTGCTCTAGTGTGTACTAACATTTCAGGAAAATCAACTCCAAGCGATGAAGACTTCAAATTATTATTTTGTAAATTACAAGTTTTTTGAAATGAAAGGGAGTGGTTGTAATTGAGTGAAAAATCACAACACACACTCTTGGGGGACAAATTTAATGAACTGATCGTACGGGATGAACTTTGTTCGTACGGGACGATCATATCAATTAACCCTCAGAAGAGCAATGAATCGAACAGGCAAGGAGAAAATTTTCTAAGTCTTAATCGTCCAAGACGAATTTAATATTCGTCCCGGGATGAACGTTTCAAGAATCTCACTTTCATTGTTCGACAAAATGAAATTAATTTTCATCCCAGGACGAAGCTCTCTGGATGAGATCGTACAGGACGAAATTAATTTTTGCCCCAGGACGAAGCTCTCTGGATGATATCGTACAGGACAAAATTAATTTCCATCACAGAATGAAGCTCTCTGTATGAGATAGTACATGACGAAATTAATTTTCATCTCAGGACGAAGCCCTCTGTATGTGATCGTACATGGCGAAATTTATTTTCATCCCTGGACGAAACGCTCTGTATGAAATCTTCCTAGGACGAAACCTGTTCGTCCCAGAACGAACCAAACTGACTTACGTCAGTTGATTACGTCCTGTAGAATTTTGGGGAACCGACCTATGAAATAACCATTTCGTACCGGACGAACCTAGTTCGTACGGGACGATAAGCGTGTACGAACATAGTTCATACTAATATAAATTAGGTTCATTTCCGACACTTTAAGTAAAATCGTCCAGGATGATCCACGATCGTACGGGACGATCCACTGCGTACAGAATTGAAAACTTACAATTTTTGGGCAGTTTTTCTTGTCTTTTGTATAAATAGTTCAAATTTGATTGCCACCCAATCTTTTTGCCATTTGATCTTCGTGCCTATTGAAAGAAAAGTCAAGGAGAGAGTGTGAGAGAGTATTCGAAGGAGGATTCCTACCACTGGAGCGTGAAGGCTTCACTTTGTGTTCAAAGGTAAGAATCTCTACTTGTGAATTGAGATTACTTCACTCTTTTCTTTCTTCTTTCTAGATTTCTTGTGAGAAGATCTTTCAAGGAGATCTGGTTCTCTGCCGACACTAGGAGAGTGTGAACAGCCGAAAGGGTTCTCTTCCCACACTAGGAGAGTGTGAACAGCCGAAAGGGTTCTCTGCCCACACTAGGAGAGTGTGAACAGCCGAAAGGTTCTCTGCCTACACTAGGAGAGTGTGAAAGGACGGTCGGTTCTCTGCCAACACTGTGGATTGTGTAAAAGGATGACGGTTCTCTGCCGCACCGGGTAGTGGTGGAAAGAGTGTTTGTAAAAGCTTCTCTGCCTTGCTGTGGGAGCAAAAGGAGAGACACTATTGGTATTAGTGCAATACTCAGAGGGTGCCTCTGAGGAGTGTATGTATGTCTGGTTTAGACCAAACCACTATAAATCTTGTGTCATTTACTTTACTGCTTTTTATTTTCCGCATTTTTCTTTTGTTTTAAAAATTTTGTGGTTGAAAAACTTTTCTATAAAATTTCATTAAAAGTTTAATTTCGGTTCAACTAAAATTTTAAAAGAGGGTTAAGTTTCTAAAACTACCAATTCACCCCCCATCTTGGTAGCCTTGGGACATTAACTTAGGTTTAACAACCTAGTCAGTAGACTCAACAGAAATGAAGCAGCGGGTGGAGGCTGGGGCCGAATTTTCGGAGCCCACACTAAGCAATAGAAATGGAGCTTTTTTTACTGAAATTATGGATCAAACTTCAGAAAAAAATATTAAAAATGTTCTACAAAAGTTTTAGAGTAAATCTCTTGAGATAATTTTCATTGCAGCAATCCATATATTCTGATCATATCAAATTCACCTCAGCAAACCAACAATGCTCTTTTTTTATTATCATTAATTATTTAATAATTTATTTTTAATTTCAATATTAATAATTGTTTATTTATTTCTTATAAATATATACTTCGTTTCACAGATTAAAGGAAAAATAAAATTCAAAATTTCTATTATATTATAACTAATTTTATATGATATCACGCAATACAATTTTTTTAAACCCTTATAATCGAAGCTCTCCTGAATCGGAGTAACATCTAGTCCGACCTATCATCCCATAAAGCCAAAGCCTTTATTCCCAATCCTTTAAGATTTCGTTTGGGATAATTTTCTAACTGCATATATTTTTTTTTTCAAAAAAAAATTTTGTATTAAAAAAATTGTTAAAAAAAATTATCACAAATGAAGCCAAATTCTTTTTACTCTATCACCAAACAGCCCAAACAAGCCAAAGACTCAAATGCCTTTGGGACGACAAATTATTAGGTCTAGTCACCGGACCTAAAAATAGGTTCGGACATTCAATTAAAACTTGCCACGTGGATTGCTCTTTGGCTGCGCTTTAGGTGCACCTTAAGTGCGCTTTGATTGCGCTTTACCTGCGCTTTGACTGCACTTTTTGACTGCGCTTACCTGCACTTTACCTATGCTTTACCTGCTCTTTGCCTACGCTTTTGACGCGTTCGACTTAAAATTTTGTGGACACGTGTACATTCTACATGTTAGTATTTTATTGATGTTTGGACCTATCTCTAGGTTCGGTGACCGGACCTAATAATTATCCTTTGGGACATTTCCCCTTACATCAACACTCATGGCACATGGATATTTGAAGCTATTTTTTTATAATAATTTCTTATATTTTTATTTAATGAATTTTTAAGCTAGATAATAATATTATTTCTTTTCTTTTTTATTTTCTTATAATAGTTTTACTACATATTTTGGTCTTTTGAAAAAAAAAATTTAAAATTTGCAATTTTTTATTTATTTTGTTAATATGATATGCATAACACATTTTTTTTCTTTTTTGGATTTGATTATTCTTATTTATTTTAATATTTTATCTTATTTCTTTTTTTTTTAAAGAGACTAATATAGGGTGATGTACATTATAAGTATCCAATTGTATTTTAATTCATATAATAAAAATAATAATAATAAATAAGTGCATGTTTATTGCAACATCATGAAGCCTAATCAAATTATGATATCATTGGATTCTTCTTTCACGTCATGCAAACGGTGATTGTGGAACAATTATATAAATACTTACAAAAGAACCTATCATGTCGGTACATTTCGATGTGCCAATTTAAGCATTCAATTGAAAACATACACCACAATTATTTGCATTATTTCATGTCAATGGTGTCTTACAACTTTTCAAAACAAATTTTTTTTTTTTTGATAAAACTCATTATAGGGGTTTACGCGTTAATTCAAAACATTGGTAGGAATTCTTAAGGAATTAAAAGCATTCTAAAATACATCATTAAAAAAAAAACCTAGAAACCTTAGTTTCAGTCTAAATAAAAATCTAACTGATTCTCTACATCTCTCCAATGTTCTGAATGTGAGCCTATTATCTTAAATTTCCTTCTATTTATGATTGAATTAAGTTTAAAATTTGTAACTCTAATTTTTTTTTATTTGTGGATTCATAGATGTGATGATATGTTGTTTTTATGATACTTAAATTTTATTTACTTATTAGGTATTTTAAGATTTATTTGATTGTTTCTTTTATTTGATTTGATTTGAGCTAGGCTTCATTTAATATAGCTTTTGACGAATATCTTTTCATTGTTTTTAAGAAATTTATGTACTAAAAAATTGCTTTAGAAAGTCACAAAAAAGCTATCCCAAGTAAAATTTTAGGCTTCTTTTAGGACGACTTTCTTAATGCTTCTTAAATCATCTTTTTAGTAAAAATATTTTATTTGTCGTACTAGAAAGCTGATTTAAGAAGTAGTAAGAAAACTATCTCAAACGAAGCATTTATATATATATATAAATGCTTCGTTTGAGTATATATATATATTTCTTTTTCTTTTTGTAGACAAGAAATTTAATATGTTCTTTTTTATTTGAGGTTAGAAAAGTTCACAAAAAATCATTTATGTTGCAATTTTGTCTGGTTCAATTATATTCAATTTAGCAAAGCCTAAAAAAAATTTAGTTTATTTTAAAAAAAAAATTAAGCAAGCTACTTAATATTAGTTAGACTTGGCCAAAATATCAAAATTATTTTTAAGGGAAGCCTTTACTTGCACATTTTGAATAAAATCATATCAAATTAAACTTAAGAAAGAGTGTTCATATAACTAAAATCACTTCTTTTTTAATCATTTAATAGCCAAGTGGCATATAAACATTTTTTTATATTACTTTGTATTAAAAAAGGCGATATGGCATCAAATATAATTGTTTCGTTCTGGAGTATTCGTGGTGGTAGATAAATATAAAGTTTAACGTCATAGCATTATACGAAGATCCAGCACACAATCAGATAAGCGAGATGATGTAGCATTCATAAGAGACAACAGAGTTTTTACGTGGAAACCCCTAAAAAAGGGGAAAAAACTACGGGGCCTGGCCCAGTTTGAATGAATCCAGTAGTATTTGCAATCGATTACAAATGAGGCCCTTCTTAGAGAGAAGGCATTGACTTGATGTTACAAATGTACGTCATGTAGAACGCATTACATGGTGGGAGTTACAATAATCAACATAGACATGTTTGTTTAGTTGGAAGGGTCATTGTAGGTGATGGAGGTCGGAAGGACCGTAGTCGACAGGAGACAGAGGTTGGAAAGACCATTGTCCGCCGATGTAGGTCGGAAGGATCGTAGTAGGTGATGGAGGTCAAAAAAACCGTAGTCGGCAGGAGACAGGGGTCCGAAAGATCGTAGTTGGCAGAAGATCGGGGTTAGAAAGATTGTTGTTTGTTGATGGAGGTCAGAAGGACCGTAGTAGGAAGGAGACCGGGGTCTGAAAGTCCATTATAGTAGGGCAGTACTCTCGTAGAAGTCCGGGCATCAAGTGATGGTTCAGAAGAAGTCCGTGCATCAGGTGGTGATCCGATAGAAGTCTTAGAGTCAGGTGGTGGTCCGGCAGAAGTCCGGGCATCAGGTGGTGGCCTAGTGAAGCATGGGGCCTTAAGTAGTGGTCTGACAGAAGTTAGGGCCTCAAGTGGTGGTCCGGTTGAAGTTCGAGCCTCATGTGGTGGTTAGATGGAAGTCTGAGCCTTAGTTGGAGGCCTGGGAAAGCACAGGGCCTCAAGTAGTGGTCCGGCGGAGCAACGGCATAAGGCGGTGGTCCGGCGGAGGTGAGGGACTCAAGTGGTGGTCCGGCGGAAGTCCGAAGATGGTCAAGGAAAGTGAAGGCCTCAAGTGGTGGTCTGACGGAGCAACGGCGTTAGGCGGTGGTCCGATGGAGGTGAGGGCCTCAAGTGGTGGTCCGGCGGAGCAACGGCATCAGGCGGTGTTCCGGCAGAGATTCAACGGTGGTCAAGGAAGGCGAGGGACTCATGAGGTGGTCCGGCAGAGCAACGACGTCAAGCGGTGGTCATCTGGCGGAGGTGAGGGCCTCAAGTGGTCGTTCGGCGGAGGTGAGAGCCTTAAGTGGTCGTCCGGCGGAGCAACGACATCGAGCGGTGGTCTGGCGGAGGTGAGGGCCTCAAGTGGTCGTACGATGGTGGTCGAGGAAAGCGAGGGCCTCAGGTGGTGGTCCGGCGGAAATCCATCGGTGGTCGAGGAAGGCGAGGGCCTCAAGTGGTGGTCCAGTAGAGCAACGACATCAGGCGGTGGTCCAGCATAGGTCAGGTCCTTAAGTGGTGATCCGGCGGAAGTCCGGCGGTGGTTGAGGGAGAGCGTCTTCCTTCTCTTCTTTCTTCTCCTCTTCCTTCGGTCCCCTTTCAAGGGAAATGAGGAGTCTATTTATAGATTTCTGGAGTGGCATGGCCCGTAAATAGGTGAGAGATCAAGGGTAAATGGGGAGTGGTTGGATGGACGACTGATATTGAATCTCTTGATCATGCACCGTTTGTCAGAAAATTAAAGGCCTTAATGATGTTGGAATTCGACAATCTTGGGCTCGTTGGATTTGCCTCGTCGATCCTCTCGATTCGACTATAAGCACTTAATGTTTGAAAACCATTTGGTAATCCAAATTGTGGTATGAAGCTTCCAACAGTGCTTTGGGTTCTTAATTTGTACTCATTTGGGCTCGAATTGAGTCGAATTTGGTGTCGTTGGGTTCGTATTTCCGGGACGCTTAGTTCGACTGTAAATTTGCTGAAATCAGAGTTCGGATGGTCCCAATTTTAATTTCGGAAGTTTCCAACTTGATTTTGAATCGAGATTCGTGCCCGATCAAGATAATATTTTGAGGACGTATCAATAATGATATTTTAAAACAATTTTATCAAGCATCAAACACTATTGTAGTGCCTTTGGTAATTGTTTGGGCTTAATTGAAGACCTAAACGTTGGCTTTATTTTGGATTTACACCCGTTGTGCTTAGATGCTCCTGCTGCTGATATCCATCTTGGTATCATTTTCCTTTGATTTTTATTTTATCTTTATGCTTTGATACCTTTTGTAGGCTCGATCACATCCTTTATATTCTCATGCTTTAGGGCTGCTGTCTTGGAGTCGTCCTAGGAGGGAAAGCCTGCTTTCTTAAGGACAGTTCATGTTACGGATAGTTGACAATCTTTGGTGGGAAGGCGGAATGGCCTGCTGTCTTGAAGCTAGAGTAGGAGACCAACTGCTTCCATCTTGAAACCAGCTCCAGGCTTGTGGGATCAAACTTTTCTATGTGAAGGGGCTTCCGTTTTCTACCTCAACTCATTCAGGCAAAGTAAGGTTGTTTATACAATTTTCAAGCCACAAGAAATCTCCCTTATGCATCTTTTCTTCTATCCATCCATATGTTGTCCATCTGTAGCTTAAAAGCCAAGAAGTGATAAGAATTCTTCTGTCGGATCCTTCCTCTACAACTACCAGATCCTACGTCACAATAGTTGTCCACTTTATTACTGCCGTGTAAGACAACCACCTATTAGGAACTATGCATCTAGAGAAATTCCAGTGAACCTCTCCAAGAAGCGATAATAATTCTTTCCTCCCTCCTTGAATCTTCATCACGGGCATCAGATTGAGCCTAATACCACCTGCAAGACTCTAGACTACTTTCTGTACTAAGCATTATATTGTGCACTTTTTATTGGAAGAAATGACGAGGAAGCAGCAAGAACTAGCATAATTTCTCCACTAATACTTATTTTTTTCGTCCAAAGAAAAACTGAGGAATACGCCGCCTAGATGGAATTCATAAAGACCAGTACAAGGAGCGGTGATTGAAGAACTACAAAGAGAAATATAATAGGTGCAACAAAGATTGATAAGACTTGAGCAAAGATAAGCAAGTGAACATCAAGAAAAGGAAGAAGACATTCATCTTTTTTCTCAAGATCGTTCGTGTCGGGAAGAGGGCATCTCAGACGATCAGATCTCTTCTACCTACGAAGACATGTTTGAAGGGTCACCTCATCATTCTTATGCCTCACCCTCGATCAAGTCTAGTTTCAATCAATTTATAGATCCATGGTCGAAATCATCGTCTTTGTCTGTCTATAATAAGCCCGTGTATGAATTGTATGATGACAACATATTCGTTAGAAATCTTTATATTGATCAGCAAGCATATGATGATGACGAGAGCAAGGTGGTTGCCCAGTCAGAGTTATTCATGTATATCACTCCTGACAAGGCAACAAATGTGCTCTCCATCATTGATAATGAAATTAGTATGACCTGTTGAGTCCAGTAATTAGGTTGCTAAGCTTAAGTAAATGTCCCACGGCTACCAAGAGGGGGGTGAATTGGTAGTTTTAAAAATTTTAAACCCTCTTAATGATAAAGTTGAACCGAAATAAAATTTTCTTTTAAATTTTGTAGAAAAATGTTTTTCAACCACAGAGTTGTTAAAACTGAAATTTAAAGTGCGGAAACGTAAAAACAATAAAGTAAATGACACAAGATTTATAGTGGTTCAATCTATAACCAGACCTACATCCACTCCTCAGAGGCACCATCTGAGTATTGCACTAATACCACAAAGTGACTCTCCTTTAGCACCCACAGCAAGGCGGAGAAGCCTTTACAACACACTCTTTTCACCACTACCCGGTGCGGCAGAGAACCGTTGTCCTTTTACACAATCCACAGTGCTGGCAGAGAACCGTCGTCCTTTTACACTCTCCTAGTGTGGGCAGAGAACCCTACGGCTGTTCACACTCTCCAAGTGTAGGCAGAGAACCTTTCCGCTGTTCACACTCTCCAAGTGTAGGCAGAGAACCCTTCGGCTGTTTACACTCTCCAAGTGTCGGCAGAGAACCGGATCTCCTTGACTGATCTTCTCACAAGAATCTAGAAGGAAGAAAGAAAAGACTGAAGAAATCCAATTTCACAAGTAGAGACTCTTACCTTTGTAATCCAAGTGAAGCCTTCTCCCTCCAGTGGTAGGAATCCTCCTTTGAATGCTCTCTTCCACTCTCTCCTTGGCTATTCTCTCAAGAGGCACGAAGATCAATTGACAAAAAGATTGGGTGGCAGTCTAATTTGGACTATTTATATAAAAGACAAGAAAAACCGCCCAAAAACTGCAAGTTTCCAATTCTGTACGCAGTGCATCGTCCTGTACGATCTTGGATCGTCCTGGATGATTTTATTTAAACGATCTCAAACGACCCAATTTGTATATGTGTACGAAATGACTTCGTACAGATGATCGTCCTGTACGAACTAGGTTCATCCAGTACGAACGGTTATTACAAGGTCGGTTCTAGAAACTGCTAAAAACTGTTCTAAGTCGGTTAATCGTTTGGACGAAAATATGTTCGTCTGGACGAAAATTTTCCAGAGACCCGATCGTCCTGGACGATTATTTATTTCGTCTGGATGAAAATATTTCAGAGGACAAATCGCCACGGACGATAATTTATTTTCTTATGAACGAAAATTTTCCAGAGACTTGAACGTCCGGTACGATATTTAATTTCGTCTGGACGAAAATTTTCCAGAGGACTGGTTGCCTCGTACGATAATAAAATTTGTCTGGACGAAAATTTTACAGAGAATCCATCGTCCGGGACGATAATAAATTTTGTCCTGGACGAATAGGACTTAGAAAAAATTTTTCTAGCAAGTTCCTATTCCTTCCATGTGCTCTGTAGAAGATAACTGGCGGATCGTCCAGTACGATAAATATCGTCCCGTACGATCAGTATAAAATTTTATGATCTCCTTATGTGTGTGTGTAAGTTTTTTTTTTATTCACTCAATTACAATCACTCCCTTTCAAAATTAAATCAAAGAAAATGCAAACTTCAAATAAACAAAATATCTCATGTTGAATTTGATTTGAAGTTATCGTAGTCAAGAGTCTGATTTTCCTGAAATGTTAGTACACACAAGAGCAAATACAAATCTTCTAAAATTGTTAGGAGATAACTATACATTTGAACAATAATGTTTGGAATCATCAAAACTACATAAGTTGCACAAATATAAATCATTCAAATAGCAACTATTCTAACAATCTCTCTCTTTTTGATGATGGCAAAATAATTATTGTTTGTATGGTTTCAAGTTAAACAAATCTCCTATCTCCTAAACTCCCCCTGAATTGATGAGTACATTAAAATAAGGAGGCATTAAAAACAAAATTTTTGTTTTTCAAAAATTTTAACACAAACAACTACAAAGTCAAAAACTGCAAACATAACAATCAAAACAGAAAATACAATAATTTCTCCCCCTTTTTGACAGCAACAAAAAGTGAAGAAGAAATAGACAAGAAATGTAAGTAATTTTATGAAATTCATTTCTAAAATTTAATCTAAATTGTGATTGACATAAGGTATGTAATTTTAAACTTAAGATATTAGGTCAATCATAGAAATTCATAAAATTTAAGAAGTGATATAACATTGTATGTAAGAAGAATTTATCAAAGACATGATTCAATTTAGACATTTGACTATAGAAAATCATTACAAGAGAGATGTATAAAAATTCTATATTTAAAAGTTCAATAAAATATAAATGAACATAAGATCAATTTGAATTAAGAGATTAAACGAATTTGGAAAGAAGAGAATTACCTCATGTGGCGCTTTGCGCATCTTTTTCAAAATTTTGGGGCACATTTTTGTGCATTTTTTCTTGGTTGGGCTTATTTTGTGCCTCTTTTTCACTTTGCAAATCTTTGCGAATTTCTTTTGATTTTTGTACATTTGTACAATGTTCAAGAGTAATTGAGACCAATTCTTTCCAAAATCTATAATCTAAAATTTCAAATATTTCTAGGTGCATAAATATCTCTTGAGCATAGAAATACAAAATAAGAAAACATCTAAATTGCAATTGTAATATTAACTTTTATGTAGTCTAAATGAATAGACATGAATTTAAAAGTTCTAATTACAACAAGTTATAAACAACTTATAAATTTAGAAAGTCTAGATTTTCTAATATAGATAATCTCAAATTACAATCGAATTTAAGCACTATGTAGATTAAATAATACTAATGAAATTCATAAACATTAACCACATTTCAAAACAAATCTAATAATAAAAAAACATAACAACTTTCATTGATATTAAAGAAACGGATTACATAAAAAAAAACAAGAAGAAAATACATTGAACTTAAAAAGAAAAACCAACATAAACACAAACACTTAACAATTAAACAGACACGATAAAAACATAAAAAACAAATACAACAAACATACATAAAATCATTTCTACTGTTCTGGAGGAGGAGGAGGAGGAATGCCGCCAAAAAGGTTGAAGTAGGAGGCCATCAACATTACATTGGTATTAATTTCATGAACTTCATTTCTAATATTACCAATGTCTTGTTGCTGCTGCGTAAGTTGAGCATCAAATTGATCAAACCTTTGATCAATGTGAGTCTCTAATCTATCAAATCTCTCAATCAGATTCTGGTAATCTGATTGAGGAGCAGAAGCTTGCACTCCTTCTTCTTCTTCCTCTTCTGAAGCACTGGCATGTGCTTTTTCTTTTTCCTCCTTGAAGAGTAATCTGAATGATGCATCATTATAGTAAACTGGCTCTTCGTATTCTTCATCAGGATGCACTATGTTGTATTTCTTTTCCAAAATATAAGTGATTAAGTGTCCTAATGAAATGTTCTTCTTCCTCTTCTGATCTGCATGTCCTATTTCTGAAAGCCCATAGATATGGTCTATGATAAGTTGGGCTTCGTCAATAGGATGTCTTTCCATAATTAAAAAAGTTAGAGAAGAAAGGAGAGGAGTAATGTTAATCCTATCACCAGCTTTAGGAATGATTGAGGATCGAAGGATATGCTGGATGATTCGGGCATTTTTGGTCATTCCAGAAACTCTAGCAACATGATAGGTTATGCCTATTTCTCTAATCACCATATTGACTTCATACCATTCGAATTTCTTTTCACTCATTAGGGTATGGGCTCTATATCCCTCAGTTCTTAAGTTTAAAAATGCACCAAGGTCGTGCTTGGTGATCTCAACTTTTTGCTTAAAAACGTAAGAACTAATGGTGGAGTGGTCAGAATTGAAACTCATGTTCGCTAGAAAGTAGTGGTAAGTTTGTTTGTTGCATAAGTGGACGAGAGAAAGAATGAAATGAAATTGGGTTGAGGCAAAGAGGTGCATTACCCGAAATTTCAACTCAGTTTGAATAAGAATGCGAGAGGGAGTGATTTTTGCGGATGCAAAATGAGGAAAAGATTCCTCATTCGCCTTAGAAAGAAAGTTGTCTGGGGCATTCCTATTTGGTTTCTTCACCAACACCTTTTGTCTTTTGCTTGAGGAGGCCATTGTTGATTTGAAGTAGAAAGGGATTGAAAATTAAGTTTGGAAGTGTGATTGTTAAGTTAGAAAGCCTTCATATTTAAAGAAAAACGTTACGTTCGTCCTGGACGAAAATATTCGTCCTGGACAAAAAATTATCGTTCATCTGGATGAAATAATTTCGTACAGACGATCCAATTCGTCCAAAATGTAACGACTTTTCGTAATCAACACAACTTACGATGCGTCCCTTCGTACAGGCTTTTTGACTTGACCGATCGTACAAACAAAAAATTTTCGTACAGACGATCAAAAAGTAAATCATTTTAATGACTCTTGAAAACTTTCCCCTACAATGAACCGACACATGTTCGTCTGGACGAACAAAAACTTTGTACAGACGAAGTTCATATTAAAAACTATCTTATCCACTCAACCGCTGCATTCAATCGTCTCGACGTTTGAGAGAAAAAAAATTCATCCTGGACGATCATCAGATCGTACAGACGATCTAATTAAAAACTGCTCTCAAAACGGTTAAAATTCGCGCAAACTGTTCCTTCACACATCATCCCGTACGAAACATTTTCATCCTGGACGATTTCCTCAAAAAAAAATTTTTAATTTTGAATTTTTAAATTAAGAAAAACAAACAAAATATTTAAAAACACAGAAAACATAAAACAAAACCATAAATCCAAAAACAATTCATTCAAAACACACAAAATTTCACAAAATCAAAAAACAAAACAAAACAAATATCAATGTTGCAAAGATATTTTGTTTAAGCATTCAAGTCAATAACACCAAGCCTTGTTCTTAAAGTACTGAAGGTATCAAAGGCTAAAGGTTTTGTAAAAATGTCTGCAAGTTGATTTTCAGTTGAAACATGTATGAGTTCAATTTCTCCTTTGGATACATGATCCCTTATGAAATGATGCCTTATATCAATGTGTTTGGTTCTAGAATGTTGAATAGGATTTTTGGAAATGTAAATAGCACTAGTATTATCACAATAAATTGGAATAGTGCCTATAGTTAATCCTAAATCAATCAACTGTTGTTTTAACCAAAGTACTTGTGCCACACAACTTCCTAATGCAATGTATTCTGCTTCTGCAGTAGATAGTGCCACTGAATTTTGTTTTTACTAGACCATGAAACTAATGAATTTCCAATGAATTGACATGTTCCAGAAGTGCTTTTCCTATCCACTCTACAGCCTGCAAAGTCAGAATCTGAGTAACCAATAATTTCAAATGAAGAGCTAAACTTAGGATACCAAATTCCTATGTTTTGAGTTCCTAGTAGAAATCTTAAAATCCTTTTCACTGCTGTCAAATGTGATTCTTTTGGATCTGATTGAAATCTAGCACATAAGCAAACACTGAACATAATATCTGGTCGGCTAGCAGTCAAGTAAAGTAAAGATCCAATTATCCCTCTAAATTTCTTTTGATCAACAGATTTTCCCTTAAGGTCCTTATCCAACTGAACTGAAGAACTCATTGGTGTACTAACAGGTTTAGCATTGTCCATTTCATATTTTTTGAGGATGTCTTTAATATATTTAGTTTGACTAAGAAAAGTACCTTCCTCAAGTTGCTTAATGCTAAATCCTAGAAAGTAATTTAAATCTCCCATTAGACTCATTTCAAATTCACTACTCATTGTTTTAGAAAAATCAACACAAAGATGTTTATTTGAAGATCCAAAGATGATGTCATCCACATAAATTTGAACAATAAGTATATCCTTTCCAATTTTCCTTAAAAAGAGAGTTGTATCCACACTTCCTTTTTCAAAAGATCTTTCAAGTAGGAATGTGCTCAACCTCTCATACCAAGCCCTAGGTGTCTGTTTCAATCCATATAAAGCCTTTTTTAATTTGAAAACCTAATTTGGAAATTTAGAATTTTCTAAACCTGGAGGTTGTTCTACAAAAACATCTTCCTCAATTACCCCATTTAAAAAGGCACTTTTGACATCCATTTGAAACAATTTAAAACCTTTAAAACAGGCAAAGGCTAGTAAAACCCTAATTGCTTCAAGTCTAGCTACAGGGGCAAAAGTTTCCTCAAAATCAATTCCTTCAATTTGATTATACCCCTTAGCTACTAATCTAGCCTTATTTCTAATGACTACTCCTGAGTCATTCATTTTATTTTTGAACACCCACTTGGTTCCAACAACACTTTGATCTTTTGGCCTTGTAGTTAGTTCCCAAACTTTATTTCTTACAAATTGATTTAACTCTTCTTGCATGGCCAATATCCAAAATTCATCTGAAAGTGCTTGATCAATGTTAGTGGGTTCAATAGTTGAAATAAAGGCTGAATGATTGACTTCCTTGTTTAATCCACGCCTAGTTCTAACACCCTCACTTGGTTCACCTATAATCAATTCCTTTGGGTGATTTTTAGAAAATCTCAAATCTCTAGGCAAAGGGTCTTCTCTTTCTAAATTTTCTTCCACATTTTCTTCCAAATTTAATCTTTCAATCTTTTGGGAGTTTTCTTCAATTTCTTCTTCAACAATATTTGGCTCTTCCATGTTTCCATTTTCATCAAAAATAACATGTGTGGTTTCTTCAATGACTAAAGTTCTTTTGTTGAATACTCTATAAGATTTTCCAACACTTGAATATCCAACAAAAATTCCTTCATCTGATTTTGGATCAAATTTTCCTAAGGCAGATTTTCCATTATTATGTATGAACACCTTGCAACCAAATACATGCAAATGAGACAAATTTGGTGTTCTTCCTTTTAGCAACTCATAGGGTGTTTTATTCAAATTTGATCTCACATTCACCCTATTCAGAACATAGCATGCAGTACTAACTGCCTCAGCCCAAAAATATCTAGGAAGCGAGTATTCTGCTAACATTGCTCGGGCAGCTTCTATTAATGTTCTGTTCTTTCTTTCAACTACTCCATTTTGTTGAGGAGTTCTAGGTGCAGAAAAATTGTGATCAATCCCCTTTTCTTTACAGAAATCTTCAAATCTTTCATTTTCAAATTCTCCTCCATGATCACTTTGTATAGAAATTATTTCACATCCTAGTTTTCTTTGTATCCAAGTTGAAAAATTTTTGAATTCCTCAAATGATTCACTCTTATGAAAAAGAAATTTAACCCAGGTGAATCTTGAAAAATCATCTACTATAACAAATCCATATACCTTTCCTCCTAGACTAACAGTGCTTACAGGTCCAAAAAGATCCATGTGAAGAATTTCTAAAGGTTTACTGGTCCTAAGATCTTTATTGGACTTAAAAGAGGACTTCACTTATTTTCCTAATTGACATGCATCACATAGATGGTCCTTGGTAAAGTCTAGTTTAGGTATTCCTCTCACCAAATTCTTTTGGGTAATTCTTCTAAGATTTTTCATACTAGAATGACAAAGTCTCCTATGCCAAAGCCATGATTCATCAGAAACAGTTTTCAAACAAAAAGCATTAGGAGATTGAATACAATTTAAATCTAGCATGTAGTCATTGTTTACCCTTTTTCCATTTAAAACAATTTTCCCATTTAGGCTAATTATGCAGCTAGTAGGTAAAAATTTTACATTATAGCCCTTATCACATAGCTGACTTATGCTAAGAAAATTATGTTTTAAGCCTTCAACTAATAAAACATTGTCTATGAAAAAGTTTTTCAAATTTCCAATCATACCTGATCCAACCACTTTATTTGTGGTATTATCTCCAAGTGTAACCTTGCCTCCACTCCTGGCTTCCAGCGTTATGAATTGAGCAGTATCTCCAGTCATGTGCTTTGAACATCCGCTGTCCAGGTACCATATACTCTCATGAGGTCTTGTGTGAGAGTATTCCTGCAAAATTCTCAAATGTTAGACCTGGGAACCCAAACTAGTTTGGGTTCACCTTTATGAAATTTATAATCAGATGCATGTATGATATGTCTAGGTTTATGCATCTTAGTTCTCCACACCAAATTAGGTTTCATCTTTAAAGTGCAGGTGTGAGATATATGTCCCAAAAATCCACAATTGTTACATTTAACATTTGGAAAAATATTCCTATGTTTTCTTTCATATGATTGTCTTCTAAGGGATTTCATGAATTTAGGATAATATTTAGGATTTGTAAAATCTTCAAGTTTAGGGGGGTTCCTATTATCCTCGAGAGCTCTTATAGTGAGTTTGTAAAATGAATTCATATCCTCCAAGATTCGATTGGTATAATTAATTCTATATGTCTTGCTCTCAGATTCATCCTTAAAATTCTTAAATTCTTTTTCAAGTTCAGCATAGGATGATTTTAAATTCTCAAAATTTTTATTCAAGTCATCATATTAATCAAGTAGTTTCATGTGGTTGCTATCAATTAAAGCATGATCTTTCCTAAGGATTTCGTGTTCCTTATTAAGCTCTTCCAATTCTAAAACTAAACTAGCATGCATCTTTTTCATTTTCCTATATGCATCATGCATGTGTTCAGAAACTTCAAACAATTCATTATAGGTTAAATCACATACCTCTTCTTGATCTGATTGTTCAGCATTATCTGCCATCAAGCAAAGGTTGGTGACTTCTTCTTCTTTTTCAGTCTCAGATGAGTCTGAAGCTGAGTCCGCCCAAAAAGCCTTTTGAAACTTCTTCTTTCCCTTCTTTACCATTGGTTTCTCCTCTACCTTTTCCTTGCTAAGAGTGGCTTTGAGTTTTGGACAATCAGTCTTTATATGACATGGTTTCCTGCATTCATAACAAATCACTTCATTAGAAACCTTGCCATTTCTGTTATACTTACCTCTATTCCATTACTGGCGTCTCTTCTGCTTCCTCTTTAAAAAGCTTCTGAATTGTCTAGTCATCAGTGCAATATCGTCTTCATCCTCAGGTTGTGAGTGTTCACTTTTTGACTCTTCCACATTTAGTGCAATATTTTTGTCCTTTCTTAGTTCACCTGCATCAATCTTTCTTTGACTTACTCCTTGCTCGTAAGCAATGAGTGAACCAAGAAGATTGTCAATGGAATAAATGTTCAGATCTTTAGACTCTGTAATTGCAGTAATTTTAGCATCGTATGCAGTAGTTAAACAACGAAGAATCTTATTAACCATTTCAGTATTAGTTAATTCCCTACCAAGTGCATGCAAAGATGTGACAATTTGAGCGAATCTTGTGTACATGTCAGATATAGATTCATTAGATTTCATGCGAAATAATTCGTAGTCATGTAACAAGATATTGAGTCTTGATTGCTTAACCTCATTTGTCCCTTCATAAGTAATACAAAGTCTATCCCATATGTCTTTTCCGCTTTTACAAGTGGAAACTCGCATGTAGTCTTCAGATTTTAAAGCATAAAAGAAACTATTTAAACATTTCGCATTTAATTGTGCTAAGTCACATTCTTCAATAGTCCAATCTGCATAGGGTGTTTCTACCCTAATTTCATCAACTAATCTAGTTGGTTTTGAGTAACCTTCCTGGACTAGCATCCACATGCGATAATCAAGTGACTGTAAGAAAGTAGACATGCGTGTTTTCCAAAAATCAAAAGGAATATTGTCAAACAGTGGAGGTCTAGTGATAGAGTAACCCTTAGGTGTGTTTCGGTTTCCAAATGTAGCCATCTACATTAATCAAAAAGTAGTTCAAACTTATGATTTTGAAACTAAAGCTCTGATACCACTTGTTGAGTCCAGTAATTAGGTTGTTAAGCCTAAGTAAATGTCCCACGGCTACCAAGAGGGAGGGTGAATTGGTAGTTTTAAAAATTTTAAACCCTCTTAATGATAAAGTTGAACCGAAATAAAATTTTCTTTTAAAGTTTGTAGAAAAATGTTTTTCAACCACAGAGTTGTTAAAACTGAAATTTAAAGTACGGAAACGTAAAAACAATAAAGTAAATGACACCAGATTTATAGTGGTTCGGTCTATAACAAGACCTACATCCACTCCTCAGAGGCACCCTCTGATTATTGCACTAATACCATAAAGTGACTCTCCTTTAGCACCCACAGCAAGGTGGAGAAGCCTTTACAACACACTCTTTTCACCACTACCCGGTGCGGCAGAGAACCGTTGTCCTTTTACACAATCCACAGTGCTGGCAGAGAACCGTCGTCCTTTTACACTCTCCTAGTGTGGGCAGAGAACCCTACGGCTGTTCACAATCTCCAAGTGTAGGCAGAGAACCTTTCCGCTGTTCACACTCTCCAAGTGTAGGCAGAGAACCCTTCGGCTGTTTACACTCTCCAAGTGTCGGCAGAGAATCGGATCTCCTTGACTGATCTTCTCATAAGAATCTAGAAGAAAGAAAGAAAAGAGTGAAGAAATCCAATTTCACAAGTAGAGACTCTTACCTTTGTAATCCAAGTGAAGCCTTCTCGCTCCAATGGTAGGAATCCTCCTTTGAATGCTCTCTTCCACTCTCTCCTTGGCTATTCTCTCAAGAGGCACAAAGATCAATTGACAAAAAGATTGGGTGACAGTCTAATTTGGACTATTTATATAAAAGACAAGAAAAACCGCCCAAAACTTGCAAGTTTCCAATTCTGTACGCAGTGGATCGTCCTGTACGATCCTGGATCGTCCTGGACGATTTTACTTAAATGATCTGAAACGACCCAATTTGTATATGTGTACGAAATGACTTCGTACAGATGATCGTCCTGTACGAACTAGGTTCGTCAAGTACGAATGGTTATTACAAGGTCGGTTCTAGAAACTGCTGAAAACTGTTCTAAGTCGGTTAATCGTTTGGACGAAAATATGTTCGTCTGGACGAAAATTTTCCAGAGACCCGATCGTCCTGGACGATTATTTATTTCGTCTGGATGAAAATATTTCAGAGGACCATTCGCCACGGACGATAATTTATTTTCGTATGAACGAAAATTTTCCAGAGACTTGATCGTCCGGTACGATATTTAATTTCGTCTGGACGAAAATTTTCCAGAGGACTGGTCGCCTTATACGATAATAAAATTCGTCTGGACGAAAATTTTACAGAGAACCCATTGTTCGGGATGATAATAAATTTCGTCCTGGACGAATAGGACTTAGAAAAAAAAATTTCGAGCAAGTTCCTATTCCTTCCATGTGCTCTGTAGGAGATAACTGACGGATCGTCCAGTACGATAAATATCGTCCCGTACGATCAGTATAAAATTTTATGATCTCATTATGTGTGTGTGTAAGTTTTTTTTTTTTTTATTCACTCAATTACAATCACTCCCTTTCAAAATTAAATCAAAGAAAATGCAAACTTCAAATAAACAAAATATCTCATTTTGAATTTGATTTGAAGTTATCGTAGTCTAGAGTCTGATTTTCCTGAAATGTTAGTACACACAAGAGCAAATAGAAATCTTCTAAAATTGTTAGGAGATAACTATACATTTGAACAATAATGTTTGGAATCATCAAAACTACATAAGTTGCACAAATATAAATCATTCAAATAACAACTATTCTAACATGACCAACTAGACATGGTAACCACCTTGGTACCTTCGCGCATTTTGACACAAAATTCATGAAGGCACTCATTGTGGATGCTGATATTTGCATGGTTGATCCATTTGGTGTCAAGTTCAATTCAATTTTTAAAGAGTGTCATTTGAAGGTGCTAATAAAGACACATTCTAAGTTTTTCTGCTATCCCATTTTTCATTGACTCCATCTTATGTTGAAGTCTCTCCTAACTGGGGAGAATTACACCGAGTGGACCTATCCATACCAGTTTAGCCAACCAAACCCGCTTCCTTATTGTGGCAACCCGGACATCTTACTATGAGCATGAAGTATCACCTACCCCGATAGATAGACACTGGAGCTAAGCTACTTAACCTTGTTAACTTTAAGCCAGATTAATTCCATATGGCGGTTAGTATGGCTATATATGTGCAATGTTCCATATGTTTGTTGTAGCATATTATGTTGCTACATTTGTCTATAAATATAGCTAATACTTGAAATAGAGGATAATTAATAAAATATGAGTTGAGATTTGTTTCATTTCTGTATTCAGGTGGTGGCCTTTCTTTCTAAGAAAGAGTTCTTGTAGTGTTGCTCAGCTATGATCACTAGATCATCGATGAGGAGTTAAGCCCCTCTTATCTGGTGTCACTACACGTCTCAGTTTGTTAAGGATTTGTGATTTGCATAAAAAATTTTAACTCAAAACTGTTAAATTGCACCTGTTCCATAGCAGATTGATCCCACAACAAGGATGGGGATCCGTGGGAGGCTCATTTGGATCACGCCAATCCCTTTCCATAGTAGGTGGTTGATTTATGAAGGATTATATTAGGGTAATAATCCTTGATTATGTAAGTTATTTGTTTCTTTATTTGATATTTTGTATAGGATATATTTATGTAATAAAGCCAGGCTTTTTCCCTCTAAAATCTTTGAATTCAACATGGAATCAGTGCCATGGTTGGGCTTCATTATCATTATGCAAGAAGCTGAGAGGAGTATGGGGCCTTCATTGTCGTTGAAGATTGATTGTAGAGCAGGAGATAGAGCTTCCCACAAGCATTTTAATCAAACACATATGTGCAAGCCAAACACTACAAGAAAATCACCTATTACCAGTGTTTTTCTAACGATCATATTTCTCTCAGTTTTTTAATGGAATACTAATGAGTTAACTTTTTCCACAAAAATTTATGGCATATTTCTTTCCGTCAGAATTTTGTGGTGGCTTTTGTATCAAATTTAAATTTAACAATTTAAAAATTTATTTTTAGTAATTAGAAATTTTAATAGTTTATTTTAATTAATTTCTAATTTAATACTTTATTTAAATAAAATTTTAAATTTTAATACTTTATTTAAATAATTATTAAAGGTAATTTTCAAGTAAAATTATTTTTATATTTTAATTTTTATTTTTAACTTGATTATTAATTTTACACATTTTTTATATAGTTTAAAACTTTATTATAATTAAGTACAAATTTAATAATTTATTTAAATAACTTTTAATTTTATATCTTAGTTTAATTAATTATTTATTTATTAATTTATTTTAAATAATTATAATCTTAATATTTTATTTATATAAGCTTTAAATTTTAATTTTTGTATAAGTATATTTTTAATATAAAAGGGTATGTTTTTTTTATGTTTTCTTTTTCATTCCTATCAATGGCTGGGTGTTTTATGTTCTTTGATAGGAGTTTAAATCCCACTACAGATAGGTCGCTGGCAATGAGGCAGTGTAGGCGATAGGGCAGGGGCAAGCCAAGCTAGAAGAGCAAGGGCTGCGCTAGCTGGTAGGGCAGCAAGGGAAACCACTGGTGGTTATGACCGCTAAAAAACCACCAGAAATAAATTCGACCAGAAATAAACAACAGATTTTAGTTTCCTACAAGGTTTATATCAGTAGAAAAAAATTCGTCAGAAAGCCAATTGAAAACCTCTTTACCTCCAGAAATTTGCCAAGTTTTGCCAGTAATATCCAATTTTTATGTAGTAAAACACATGTGAGCTTTCATCCTTATGTAACTGAGCATGAGATAGTTCTTCCTACAAGCATACAAACTAAATGCCTTCGAGCGAGCAAAACACCTACGTGTGAGATGAATGCCTAGATATGTACTTGAGCTTTCATGGGTTGATCAAGAGAATCAAAGGATTCAAATGATGTCTGCATACGAACAACTAGAAGAGTCAATCGATCAAGGGAGATCAGACTTGTGCGTGTCTTATGAAGGAATCAATTGATGTCTTGAACGTCTAAACATAATAAAGCATATGACTAAAAGACTCAGCCTGATGTGTAAATCTTTTTATGAATTTGAACTGAACTAAATATGATCTTATAGATAGCCTTTATTGCTATCATTTGACACCTTAATATCTAAAATTAATTCCTCCTAGAGTATAGATCAAATTGAGTATTCTATCATAGAAGATGAGGTGATATCCAAAGTATGCCCTTTCTTATAGTGCAAATGGGAAAAACTATCTAAAGTGGTCTCAATTTGTGAAGACCTACTTGAAAGGAAAAGGAAAAATACATCATCTCCTCAAAAGAGGACCAAAAGAAGAGGATGAAGTGAACTCTATAATTATGTCATGGTTTTGGAGTTCCATGACTCTAAAATTTAGTAATACATTTCTGTTCCTATCAATTGCAAAGGATATATGGGATACCGCTAGACAAACGTTCTCAAACGCTCGAGATGCTTCCCCAATCTTTGAAATTAAGGTCAAGGTGGGAAGCACAAAACCAGAAAGTAACATTATGATAGAATATGCCACTCCCTTCAAAACTTATGGAAATAACTTGATCACCACATATGCAGAAAGAACAAGTGTTCAAATGATGTTTTTATCCTAAAAAATGTTATTGAGAAAGATAGAGTATATGATTTTCTTGTAGGACTAAATGTAGAGTTTAATCAGGTTATAGTCTAGATCCTTGACAAAGAGGAGACATCATCATTAAATGAGACCATTTCTCTTTTTTTAACTGAAGAAAATGATGATGGGTAATGTTAGAGACAAAAGTTAATGAATGCTCAACAATGTTGATAACCCGAGAAGCACTATGGAAGGAAAAAGATAATTCTCCTCAAAATTTAAAGATAAAGACTCCCTTTTGTGTATTTATTGCAAGAAATCAAGACATACAAAATAAACATGCTGAAGATATATAGAAAACCCCAGTAAAGAATGGGATAAAACAAGTGCACAAAAGAACACATCACAAGCTAACACTGCAACAAGTCAACCCACCCTAAAAATGCAATTTAGCTTCAGAGATCTTAATAAAAAAAAGATATTAATAAGCTAAAATAACTTATGGTATCCTTTGAAAAAACCTCCTACATCCTCATATTTTGCACTTTCAGGTAAGTTTGGTATATCCATTAGATTAAGTGCCTCTAGAAATCATTTGAAATGTTTATGGATCATTGACTCAAGAGCGATCGATCACATGAAACTCCACTAACCACCTCATTAATTATACTCCTTACCCAAATGATAAGAAAATCATCACTATTAATGGTTCTCTATCTACTATAGTTGGCTAAGAAGATATACCCTTATCTCCATCCCTCACTCTAAAAAAATTGTGCTCTACATACCTCAATTATTCACAAACCTAATCTCCATTAAAAAAAATTAGCAGTGACCATAATTATCAAGTATTATTTAACCCTACTTGTTGCTTATTTCAGGACCAAAGATCAGGGAAGAATATTGGACTAGCTAAGAAGAGAGCTAGACTGTATTACATAGAAGAGCTGAACAAATGTAAGAGCATCAATAATGACTACTATATATTCTCCCTAGTTGATTAAAAACCTACTACTTAGCTTCATCATTTTAGATTAGGACATCCATCTTTTGATGTCATAATATATATATATATATATATATATATAAAATTATAAGTTGGAAAATAAACATTTTCATTGTGAAACTTTTGAGTTAGCCAAACATAAACGAGTTTATTTTCCAACTAAAAATGTGGGATGTGATACCTTTTTTATTTCTTATTCATAGTAATATTTGGGTACCCTAAAAAATCTCTAACATCTATGGGGCTTGATGGTTTGTATCCTTCATTGATGATTATACTCAAATCTCCTGGATATATCCCCTCAAAAATTTATCTGATGGTATCAATATTCTTCTCATTTTCACACCATAATCTAGAACCAATTTTAGGTAAAAATTAAGAAATTTTATTTCGATAATGTTAAAGATTACTTTAGCCAAACCCTATCTTCCTACTTTCAAAAATAAGGTATCATTTATAAGTCTTCATGCATTTATAGCCCATAACAAAATGTGGTCATATAAAGGAAAAATGGCCACCTTCTAGTGTCCACCCTTGATTTCCTACTCCACCATATTGTTATAAACTGGCTATCTTAAAAAATATTGGGACAAAAAACACCAATGGATATTCTATCATCCTTTTACATGAGTTTTAAACCCATAATAATCTTACACCTAGATGAAAGTTTGTTAGGGTTGTTAAGCCCTAATGAACTAGCCTGAGGCTAATTAAGAGAGGGGTGAATTGGTAGTTAAAAAAATTCTTAAACTAAAAGAAAACTCTTTTTGAATATTTTAAAACAAACAAAATCAACCCCTGATACCAAAGTAATTAACAAAAAAAATCAGAGATTTTAACCAAATAATCAACCACAAAAAATTAAAGTGCAAAAATTAAAATGCATAAAAGTAATAAGAAAGAACATATGATTTATAATGGTTTGATCAACTTGACCTACATCGACTCCTTGGAGAAACCCTTTCTAAGTATTATACTAAACCTTCAGTGACTCTCATTTTTCTCACAAAATAAGACAGAGAAGCCCTTACAAACTCTTTCCACCATCCCTATGAGGTAGAGAACCTTGAATCCTTTTTCACCCAGCTGGTGAAGGCAGAGAATCTGAAATTCTTTTACTCCATCCTAGAGAAGGTAGAGAAACTTATCGGATGCAGATGATCATCTCCCTAGAGCCACCAAGGGACTAAGGATGAAGCTTGAAGAAGACGGATGAATCCCTGCTTAGAGTAACCTTTGAAAGTTTATTAGGGATGTTAGGCCCTTATAAACTAGCCTAAGGCTAACCAAGAGGGGGTGAATTAGTATTTTAAAGAATTATTTAATCAAAAGAAAATCACAAACTCAAACCAAACCAATAATTATGACAAAAGAAACTAACTATGAAAATTAAATACGTAAAAATAATCAGATATAACACACCAGATTTATAGTGGTTCGGTCCAACCTGAGTTACATCCACTCCTCAGAGGCACCCTCCGAGTATTATACTAAACCTTTAGTTTCTTTTCTTTAGCTCCCATAGCTAGACGGGGAAGTCCTTACAGAATCACTTCCACCTTCCCTGGTGTGGTGGCGTAGCTAGTCTCTTTGCACCCAAGAGATCTTCTTCTTCCCGAAACTTCCCTCAAGATGAACCTTGAATCCGATGGTACTAAGATGCAAGCTCGTCGGAGCAATCATGTGAACTCCCCTCCACACTCCCTTGAAACCCTCTCTAAGGATCTTCTCCCTCTCTCAAACTCTACCCTTTAGTCTCTCCCTTTTAAGTTCTCTCCTCAAGTTTCCTCCAGAAAAATGAAGCTTCAATGGTTGCAAAAAGACACATTCAAAGTCTTTGATAAGGCTTAAGTAGAAGAGATCTAAATTTGCTCTTAAAAGCAACAAATCAACATTATCGTCCATGTTGATATAAATATCATCCTGTATGATCAGTACAAATTTAGCTCAATCAGCCAGAATGATTTGGGATGATAAAAAGATTTTTGTTCATATCATCCAAGCTGATAGGATATTATCATGTACGATTAGTACAAGTCATTGAATATCTTCTAGAATATCGCCCTGAATGGATGTCTAGATGATAAAAAAATAACTTGATCGTCCAGCAGGCCAATCTCACGATTATCCCGAATAATTAGTTTAATTAAGTGCATATTATCCAGAGCATCACCCTGAATAAATGCAGGCTGATGTTTGATTGTCCAGGAACAACTAAGGTTTTTGAACTAATCGTCCTGACCGATCGTGCAATCTTCCAAGACAATATGATCGAGCAATCAAACATTAATTGCTTTCCTTAATTATCAGATTAAATTAGACATAATTATACTGCATCATCCAAGATGATATCCTTGACGATGCCAAAAAATAACAGATACCTAAATAGATGTGGTAGAAGATTGTTTTTTATTTGAACATATCATCCATGCCGATACAAATATCATCGAAGATGATGCCCTTAATGATGGATGCCTTAACCAGGATGCCCTAATTAAGGTTTCAATTTTTAGCTAATCATCCAGGCTAATTTTTGGATCATCCCGGATGATGTGAGCAAAAACAAAAAAACTCTAAAATAGATAGAAATTTTCTTAAGTGTGTGTGTGCAAGGTTACAAGCAAATGAACATCCTTACAGGACATGACTCAAGAAATAAAAAAAAAAAACATCAATGAAAAATATAATTCAAACTTGATCAACTAAATCTTGAGTCTTGAATGGTGCACCATAATCCTAAAAAGTTAGTAAATACATAAAAAAAGATATTATAAATACAAGTAAACAACAGAAAGTGAACCACAATATTTGTTATTATAAAAAATATAAATTCATAAGCCCGAGTTGTAATAATCTCTCTCTTTTTTATGATGGCAAATATTACTGGTTGAATTTACAAAAATGAAAATATTTTCTCCTAATCTCCCCCTCAATAGAATAAAAATTAAAAATAAGAGAAATAAATTTTTTTGTTATTTTTATTTTATTATTATTATTATTATTATTTAGAAAAAAAATATAAATATAAAAATACGTTCTCCCCCATTGATATTATCAAAAAGAGGAGGTGCACAAAAAAAAAGATTAAACAATAAAATGATCCCTGATCTTATAAAGAGAAAAAAAGTTAAATATTCTTAAAAATGAGAAAGTTACCTCTTAATTTTATATGAAAACTTAGTAAGGATTGTATTGACACCACATAACCCATAAAATATTAGAAATTATTAATCCATGCTCAAGTTCTTTTAAAGGCAATTTTTTTTTTTAATTCAATATCTAAATCAAGGAACAAATTGGAGAAAGAAACACCAATTTTTTTAAAACTCCTCCATAAAACATATCAAATAGAAGATTAATATAAAAATTGGTGAATAAGGAATCATGATTTTCAAGCTCAAGTACCAAAAATATCAAGTGTTTTCTTAAGCTTTTAAGAAGTACAAGAAAGGTAAGCTTACTTTTTGTGGGCTCATTTTATGCCTCTTGTTAGTTATTTGGTGTACATTGCGCATCTTTTAATTTTTGATACACTCTGTGTATCTTTCTCAATTTGGCTTCATTGTGTATCTTTTGATTTGGCGTCATTGGCCATTTTTTTCTTAATCAAATATGCTACCTTTCTAAAATTTTAAGAACTAAAGCAAACTATTCTATTGACAAAATGAACTACTTGATTTAAAAAAATTATGAGGTGAATTCAACAATTTGCAAAATATCCCTATGCGATAAACAAAATATAGGGAGATGAAAAAGTTCAGTTTCAAAATCTAATTTAAAATATGATAAAGATTTTGTATCAAAAGTAAAATAACCTCTTTAAAAAAAGTGATAGAGAGACAAAATTATAAGTTTCCTTCCTTCGATTATTTTTAAAGAAGTCAACCACAACTTTACATAAGAATTCATGAAAATTAGGAGGTAGATTCGTCATCATTTCTTTTTTGAAAAAATGATCTTTAGAAAAGATTTGATTTTCTAAAGTGTATACGGAACAAACAATATGATATGTTTTTATTGATTAGAGAAAACATCACAAAAAAAAAGTAAAGACAAATTTAAAAATTTAATGAATAAGAGGAAAAAAAAGGAATGAAAATGAATAAAACAAAGAAAAAACTTATAAAACAAACAAAAAATGAACAAAAAACATGAATACACAAATAATTAAACATACAAACAAAGGTTTAAACATCATCTTGCTCCTGGTCTGATGATTCAGAAGCTAGGTCTGCCTAGGAGATTTTTTGCTTTTCATTATTTGTCCTTTTTACAATTTGTTTAGCTTTACCTTTTTTTTTTTTGCAGGAAGGTTTCTCAAATTAGGGCACTAATTTTTCATATTTCTAGTTTTCCTACGTCCAAAGAAAATAACGTTGGAAGAAATCTTAACATTCTTACCATTCTTACATTTATTCCACTTTTATTGATGCTTATATTTTAGTGGGCTTTCCAATTTGCTTATTAATTCATTGCTCTTGTCACTAACTAAGCCACTTTTCTCTAAGTCTTCAGCGTTTAGTACTATCGTTTCACCTGTATCCAAAAGTCTTTGGCTCAAACTGCTCGTAGGCAATGAGTGAGCCAATCAAATTATCAATAGATTATTCATTTAAATTTTTTGATTCACAAATAACAATAACTTTGGCATTAAACTTATCAAGTAGATAATGCAGAATTTTATTGACTTTTTTATAGTTTAAAAATTCTTTATCTAAAGCATGTAATAATGTCATATTTTGAATAAACCTAGTATACATGTCTTAGATCGTCTCATAAGATTTCATGCAAAATAGTTCATAATTAAGCATTAAAGTATTCAACCTAGATTGCTTGATTTCACTAGTACCTTTGTATATAGTGTGTAATTTAACCCAAATCTTCTTGCTAGTAGTACACGTGGATACAAACAAATAATCATCAAAATTTAAAGCACAAAAAAAAGTTTAACAATTTAGCATTTAATTAAGCATTGATTTATTCTTTTCTACTCTATTGATTAAAAGAAATATTAATTTTAATTTCATCACGTGACAATACAGAATAATCAGTTAAAATTATTTGCCATATTCGGTAATCAATTGAATGCAAGAAAGTAGATATGCAAATTTTCCAAAAATTAAAAGTAATATTTTCAAACAAAGGTGGTCGAGTGATTGAATAACCTTCCGTAATTTTATGATTATAAAAATTAGTCATGGATCAAAATTCAAAATTTTCAAAAAATTAAATTTTATGAATCCCACTCAGATACCACTTAAAAGTTTGTTAGGGATGTTAGACCCTTATGAACTAGCCTAAGGCTAACTTAGAGGGGGTGAATTGATATTTTAAAGAATTCTTTAATCAAAAGCAAAACACAAACTCAAACAAAACCAATAATCACCAAAAAAGAAACTAAGTGTAAAAATTAAATATGAAAAAGTAATAAAAAAGAACACACCAGATATATAGTGGTTTAGTCCAACCTGACCTACGTCCACTCCTTAAAGACACCCTATGAGTATTGCACTAAATCTTTAGTGTCTCTTTTTTAGCTCCCACAACTAGGTGGAGAAGCCCTTACAGAATCTCTTCCACCTTCCCCGGTGCGATAGAGTAGTCAGGCCCTTTGATACCAAAAGGATCTTCTTCTTCCCAAAACTTCCTTCAAGACGAACCTTGAATCTGATGGTACTAAGGTGTAAGCTTTCCTGATCAACAATGTGGACTCCCCTCTACACTCCCTTAAAACCCCCTCCATGGATGTTCTCCCTCTCTCAAACGCCACCCTTTCCTCTCCCCCTTTCAAGTTCTCTCTTCAAGTTTTCTCCAGAAGAACGAAGCTTTAATTGCTGCCAAAAGGCACATTCAAAGTCTTTGATAAGGCTTAAATAGAATAGCTCCAAATTTTCTCTTAAATATCATCCTGTACGATCAGTACAAATTTAGCTCAATCAGCCAGAATAATTTGGGATGATCAGAAGAATTTTGTTCATATCGTTCAGGCCTATAGGATATCATCCTGTATGATTAGTACAAGTCATTGAATATCATCCATAACATTACCTTGAATTGATGTCTGGATGATGGAAAAATAACTTGATCATCGAGGCTGATCTCATAATCATCCCGGACGAGTAGTTCAATTCAATGCATATCATCTATAGCATCGCCCTAAATAGAAGTAGGATGATGTTTGAACATCCAAGAATAATTAAGGTGTTTGAACTGATCATCCAGGCCAATCCTGCGATCTTCCAGGAGGATATGATTGAGCAATCAAACCTTAATTGCTTTCCTTAATTACCAGATTAAATTAGGCATAATTATATTGTATCATCCAAGATGATGTCCTGGATGATGTCAAAAAAAAAAAGATACCTAAATAGATCTTATGGTAGATTCTTTCTGATTTAAGCCTATCATTCCAGTCGATATAAATATCATCTAGAACGATGTGCTTAATGATGGTTACCTTAACCAGGATGTCCTAATTAGGGTTTCTATTTTTAATTGATCATCCATGCTGATTTTTGAATCATCCCAGATATTGTGAGCAAAAATAGAAAACTTTAAAAATAATAAAAATTTTCTCAAGTGTGTGTGTGCAAGGTTAAAGCAAGCAAACACCCTTACAGGACATGACTCAAGAAATTAAAAAAAAAAAAGCTTCAATGAAAAATATAAATCAAATTTGATCAACCAAATCTTAAGTCTTTAATGGTGCACTGTCATCCTGAAAAGTTAGTAAACAAAAAAATAAAAATTTATTGCAAATACAGGTAGACAATAGAAAATGAGCCATAATATTTGTTATCATCCAAAACATAAACTCATAAGCTCAAGTTGCAATAACCTTGGTGATTTCCCTCACAAACTCCCACTCATAAGATTCTCCCTCCCTCTCTCTCACAAACTCACCTTCTCCTTCTCTAAGCTCCCTTAGGTTAGAACTTCAGCAAAAGTTATGTCAAAGGATAAATACTTAAGCTTAAATAGAAGAGCTCCAAAATAGCCCTAATTTTCAATTATGAATAAATAAACATCCAGGACTATCGGGATATCATCTTATACGATTAGTTCAAATCCCCCCTCCCAATCATCCTGTACGTTTAGCCATGCTGTGTATGTTTTGTTCAATAATTTATACATATCATCTTGGACGATTATGCAATCATCTGGGATGATTAGTTCAATATGGGTGGCAATCGAGAAATTGTCCCATAATAGTCTCGGTACACCCAAGATAATCAAAATGGATGATTAAAGGAAAATTATGGTTTTCATCCTAGATGATGGGTATCGTCCAACAGAAATATAATAGATCATCCAGGTCAATCATAGTGGATCGTCCTATACGATCAGATTAAATAAATTAACCATAATTACTCTCATAGACATTGGATCAATTTAGGCATGGTTTTCTTGCATCATCTAAAATGATGTCGATTATTTGAGATGATTAGATAAAAATTATAATTTAAAAAACATGCTAAAATATGATTGGAAACTGAATTTCATACATATAATTAATCGTCTTAGACGATTTGGATTGTCCAATACAATTAGTTAATTATCACATCTTAACAGGGTGCCCTAATTAGGGTTTTTATTTTAACTGATCATCTAAAATGATTTGAAACTGTCCCATATAATATGATCAAAAATAGAAAAACTCTAACTCACCGAAATTCTCCCTCTGAGTGTGTGTATGGAAGGTTACTTATCTTCTGGATCCATCATAGTACATTTGACTTAAGAAAAGTTAAAAGATGCATTCAAATAGAAATTATAGAGTGACATAATCCTAGTCTACCAGATCTTAAGTTGATTGACGTTCCAAGTGAACTTGTGGGCCTGAAAGGTGAGCGCGCAAGGCAAATAAAGTAGATATGTAAGAATAGCAGTAGCCAAGAAACAATAATGTTTGTTATCATCAAAATCATAATACATGGATCTAAATTTGCAACAATATCCTCCTTTTTAATGATGACTAGCATTGTTGTTAAAATTTTTAAAGTAAGGTAAATGGTTTGTTTTTTAAATGAGACATAAAAAAATAAATAAATCAAATTTCACTAAAATATAGGCAAACAAAAACAATATACTACTCTATTTCTTAACATCACAAAAAGGAGGAAACAAAAAATGTGGTAAAGAAAGTAGAATAAAGTATAAAAGGAAATAGCAGTATAAACACATAACCAAAAAGTCTGACAAACAAGAAGGAAAAAAATGATAAATTTCCCTTTTGATTGAATTAAAAAATAACAAGAAATGAAATAACAATGCTGAAATTTAAAAAATGGTAGAACAATCGATCTTGTTAACCCCAACTTGGACTCCTTACTGGATAAAAAATCTTTTGAAATAAAAGATCTAACTTAAAAAAGAAATCAGATAAGAAAAGTGATATGCTAAAAGTTTCATTTTAGAAAAATATCTGATAGAATAATATATCAAAGTAATTAGTCAAAATTATAGGTTTCAAAAATCAATGGTTTGAAGATATCAAGTGACACATGAATTCTTCTAAGATTTAAAAGTTTGGAAGTAAAGGAAGCTTATTTTTTGTGGACTCGTTTATTGCCTCTTGTCAATTATTTGGCACACTTTGCGCATATTTTAATTTTTTATATACTTTGTGTATCTTTTAATTATTTGATGACCATTGCTCATCTTTTTAGTTTTCTTTTTGGGCTTAGTTTTGCCACTTATTATTTTTGTGAGCTAGCTCCCTTTCAAAATCTTTAAAAACTCTCAGTTGCGAAATATCTTCCATATATAAGAGAATAAAAGTCCCTCTCTAATATAAGGAAGATTAACTCGTAAATCAAAATTATATTCATATGATAAATGCAACAACATGATCAAAAAATTTGAAAGTGATTTAATGATTTGAACATTACTCATATGAGATAGATTACTATTAGAATATAAAAAGATCTCAATTTCAAAGTCCAACTTTTAATTTGAAATAGATTTTTGCTTCAAAGAGAAAATTAGACTACTAAAGGAATTAGAGGAAGAGAAATAATCAACGGTGTTTCTTCCTTTAACTGATTTAGGGAGGTCAATCATTAATTATAAATTTTCAAAATAAGAAGCAAGGCAAAAATTTCATTTAAGAAATCAATAACAGCTGTGACCATTAAAAGTAACTGAAGGAAAAGATAACAATAAAATGAAAAATTAAAAATAATAGTATATAAATAGAAACAAACATGCAAAAAAAATAAAAAAAGATAAAAAAATAGAAAGCAACGATTTCAAGCATTAATATATATGACACCTTATCTAGTTCTCAAGATGCAAAAAATTTCATAGGGCAGTAGTTTAGTCAAGATATCATGAAGTTAATTTTGAGTGGCTACATGGTGTAGCTCTATATCTCATTTAGTAACATGGTCCCTAATAAAATGATGCCTTATGTCAATATGTTTGGTCATGGAGTGTTGGATTCAGTTCTTTAAAATGCAGATAGCACTAGTGTTATCACAGAAAATTAAAATTAAGCCTACATGCAATCCTAAATCTAGAATTTATTGTTTTAACTAGAGGACACTGGTCACAAAACTTCTTAAGACAATGTACTCAGCTTTAGCAGTGAACATGGCAACTAAGTTATATTTTCTACTAAACCAAGGGACTAAGGATTGTCCTATGAATTGATAAGTTCCAGAAGTTCTTTTTATATAAACTTGGCATCCTATAATATTAGAATAAGAATATCCTATGATTTCAAAAGAGGTGTTATGCCTAGGATACCAGATTCCTAAGTTAGGGGTACCTAAGAGATACTTAAGAATTCTCTTAACCGCAAACAAGTGAGACTTTTTTATATCAACCAAAAATCTTGCATAGAGACAAACACTAAATATAATATCATATTTACTAGTAGTCAAGTAAAGATGTGATCCAATTATCCCTTTATAATTCTTTTGATCAATAGATTTACCATTTGAATCCTTGTCTAACTTAACAGTGGAACTCATGGGAGTGTTGTCTGGCTTGGCTTTATCCATCTCATATTTCTTAAGGATGTCCTTAATGTATTTTGACTGACTAAGAAAAGTCCAATCATCCTTCTTCATTATGCTAAACTCGAAAGAGTAAGTCAGTTCTCCCATCATACGCATTTCAAATTCTTTACTCATTGTTTTTGAGAATTCATCACATATATTTTTATCAAAAGATCTAAATAGAATATCATCAACATAAATTTAAATAATCAGTAATTCATCTCCTACCTTTTTCAAAAATAGCATGGTGTCTATGCTCCTCTTAACAAAAGATCTTCCTAGTAGGAATGTGCTTAGCCTTTCGTACCATGTCGTGGGTGCTTATATAGACTTAAGTCTATATAATGCCTTTTTTAATTTGAACATATAGTTGGAAAATTTTGAATTTTCAAAGCCTGTGGGTTGTTCAACATACAAATATTTCTTTATTATCCCTTTTAGAAAGGTACTCTTAACATCCATTTGATACAGTTTAAATCCCTTAAATAAGCAAAGGCTAGTAGCACTCTAATAGCTTCTAATCTAGCTATAGAGGCAAAAGACTCTTCAAAATCAATCCCTTCTATTTGATTATATCCCTTAACCAATAATCTTGCCTTATTCCTCACAACTAAAACAGAATCAATCATTTTATTAATTTTTAAAAAACTATTTAGTTCCAACCACACTCTGGTCCTTAGGTCTTCCAACTAGCTCCCAAACAATATTCCTTATAAATTGATTCACTTCTTCTTGCATGGATAAGATCCAAAATTCATCATATAAGGCTTGTTTTAGGTTGGTGGGTTCAGTCATTGAAATAAAGATAGATTAATTTTCCCCTTTTCTAAGTCCATGCCTAGTTCTAACACCTTTAGATGAGTCTCCTAAGATTAGTTCTTTAGGATGACATGAAAATATCTCCATTCTCTAGGCAAAGTATTTTCAAACTCTATTCTTTCATCTAAATTTGTAGATTATAATCCATTACTGACTTCTATAAACACCTCTTCTTCTACCCGATACCCTCCATAAATATTAAATTCATCAAACACAATATGAGAGGTCTCCTCAACTACTAATATTCATTTATTGAAGACTCTATAGGATTTCCCAACACTTGGGTAACCTAGAAATACTTGTTCATTAGATTTTTGGTCAAATTTTCCTAGTTCAGTCTTCCCATTATTCAAAATAAACACTACACATCCAAAGACATAAAGGTGAGAGAGGTTGGGTGTCCTACCCTTTAAAATTTTATAGGATATATTGTTCAGTTTAGATATAAGATTCACCCTATTCAAAATATAACAAGATGTATTCACCACTTCTCTCAAAAGTATTTTAGAATTGAGTATTCAGCTAGTATGGCTTTAGCGATTTCTACTAAGGTCCTATTCTTCCTTTCAGCTACCCCATTATATTAAGGGGTCCTAAGAGCTGAAAAGATATGGTCCATCTCTTGCTCCTTACAGAAAGAATCAAATTTTTCATTCTCAAATTCTCCATCATGATCACTATGAATTGTCATAATTTCACATCTAGCTTCCTTTGAATCCAAGTGGAAAAAGACATAAACTCCTTGAATGATTCACTTTTATGAGATAGGAATATAATCTAAATAAATCTTGAATAATCATTAACAATCACGTACCCAAAGACTTGCCTCCTAAGCTTGTAGTGTTGACAGGTCCAAAGATATCCATGTATAGGACTTCTAAGGGTTTGCTAGTGGAAATATCTTTAATTGAAGGGAAGGAGGAGTTGACTTGCTTTTCTAACTAATAGGCATCACACAGGTGATCCTTAGTAAATTGTAGTTCTGGTATCCTTCTCACTAAATCTTTTTGAATGATCTTGTTGTGAATCAGGATTCGGGAATTTATAATTTTGATGATAGTAAATATTTCTGACATTTCTATTTTTCTATGACTGTCTTGTCTACTAATGTTTCGGGACACAAGATCAAATCACAAATCAAGACAGCTCAAGATTGGGTAGATTATGAATGAGTAAGTCTGTAAGTGTACGTTAAGTGTCTTTTCCTTTTCTTGAGTCAAATGTAATAAAGTTGATCCTAATGCTAAGTAACCTTGCACACACACACTCAGGGGGAAAAATTCTTTCTATTGAGAGTTTTCTTTTTTTGATCATATCATCCGGCACAAATCCAAATCATCCTGGACGATCGATTAAAAATAAAAACTCTAATTAGGGCATCCAGGTTAAGGCAACCAAAATTAAGGAAATCATAGGAGTCTTTATTGTGGAACAAAGGTTTTATCATGCTATCATGAAAATCCTTAAGAGAGTGACAAAAAAGGATCTAGTTAGAGGTGTCCCTAATCTTAAGTTTACTAAAGACCACCTATGAGATGCCTGTCAACTAGCGAAGCAAGTCTAATCCTCTTTCTAATCCATTAAGGACATTAGCACATCTAAACCTTTAGAAGTCCTTCACATGGATTTCTTTGGAACCATTAGCCATGCCAACTTAGGGGGAAAAGTCTATGGATTTGTGATTATCGATGACTACACGAGGTTCACTTGGATTAAATTTCTATCACATAACAGTGATTCTTTTGATGAATTTAAATCCTTTTCCACTTGGATTCAGAAAAAACTTGGTTATGAGATCTTGACCATCCATAGGGACCATGGTGGAGAGTTTTAAAAAAAAATATTTGGAGGCTTTTGTGAGGATAAAGAGATTAGTCATGACTCCCCAGCTCCTAGGACCCCTCAGCAGAATGGGGTAGCTAAAAGGAAGAACAGGACCTTAGTTGAAGCTGCTAGAGCCATGCTTGCTGAGTATTCACTTCCAAATACTTTTGGGCTGAAATGGTAAACATAGCTTGTTATTTATTATATAGGGTGAATGTTATAGCCAAACTAGATAAGACACCATATGATATCATTAATGGGAGGACACCCAACATTTCCACCTCCATGTCTTTGGATGTAAGGTTTTCATTCTTAATAATGGGAAGTCAACTTTAGAAAAATTTGATAAAAATCTAATGAAGGAGACCTTTGCCCCTGTAGCTAGATTAAATGCCATTAGAGTGCTACTAGCCTTTGTTTGTTATAAAGAATTTAAGCTCTTTCAAATGGATGTCAAGAGTGCCTTTTAAATTGAGTAATAAAAGAGGATGTGTTTGTAGAGCAACCCTCAGGTTTTGAGAGTTCTCAATTTCCAAGTCATAATTACAAATTAAAAAAGGCCTTACAAGAATTAAATTATATTCCTAGAGCTTGGTATGAGAGGTTTAGCACATTCTTACTAGGGAGGGAGTTTATTAAGGGGAGCGTAGACACCACCCTTTTTACGAGGAAAGTAGGAGATGAGTTACTCATTGTTTAGATCTATGTTGATGGTATATTTTTTTGATCTTCTGATAAAAATCTATGTGATGATTTTTGTAAAATAATGAGTAAGGTATTTGATATGGGCATGGTGGGAGAGTTGTCCTACTTTTTGTGGTTTAGCATAAGATAGTTGAATGATAGAACCTTTCTAAATCAATCAAAGTACATTAAGGACATCTTGAAGAATTATGAAATGGATAAAGTCAAGCCAATAAATACTCCCTTGACCTTCAGTATTCAATTGGATAAATATTCAAATGGAAAATCTATTGATCAAAAGAAGTACAGAGGAATGATTGGATCGCTGCTTTACTTGACTGCTTGCCAACCTGATATAGTGTTTAATTTTTGTCTCTATGCTAGATTTCATGTTGATCCTAAAGAATCCCATTTGACTATAGTTAAGAGAAGGGACCTAAAACTTAGGAATCTGGTATCCTAGACACTACACTTCTTTTGAGATTATTAGATATTTTGATTTTGATTTTGTAGGATGTAAGGTGGATAGAAAGAGCACTTCTGAGACTTGCCAATTCATAGGACAATATTTAATCTCTTGGTCTAGTAGAAAATAAAATTTTGTTGCACTTTTCACTACTAAAGCTGAGTACATTGCCCTAGGAAGTTATGTGACCCAAGTCCTTTGGTTGAAGTAATAAATTTTAGATTTAGGATTGCCTGTAGGCATAATTTCAATCCTTTTTGACAAGACTAGTGTCATCTGCATCTCTAAGAATCCTATCCAACATTCAAGGACTAAGCACTTTGCATAAGGCACCACTTTATTAGAGACCATGTGACCAAATGATATATTGAGTTATACCATGTGGCAATTGAGAATCAATATGTTGACATCTTAACTAAACCACTAGCCTTTGACACATTCAGCATCTTAAGGACCAGATTGGGTGTGATTGACATAAATACATGAACTTGATAATAATTGTATTCTAAATTTTACGTTATGTTGTTTGTTGTTATTTTGTACTCTTTCTTTTATTTCAGATTTTTTGTTTTACTTTTTTACTATTTATTGTTTTTCATATTTTTATTTCTGTTGTTTTAGT
The DNA here is from genome assembly GCA_016618105.1 of Dendrobium huoshanense. Classification (NCBI taxonomy): domain Eukaryota; kingdom Viridiplantae; phylum Streptophyta; class Magnoliopsida; order Asparagales; family Orchidaceae; genus Dendrobium; species Dendrobium huoshanense. The sequence continues at coordinate 12,314,013 of CM028350.1, read as the reverse complement.
TTTCTTTCCTTTTCCTTTTTCTTTTATCTTTTGGTAATTGCTAAAATGATATTTTATGCATTGGTTTTTTTATAGAAAATTTGTAGTCAATATTTGACATCCCTAAATCAATTAAAGGGAGAAACACCAATGATTGTTTTCCTTCCTCTAACATCTTTTAGTGGTGTAATTTTCTTTTCTAAATAATAGTCTATCTCAAATTAATAAATAGACTTTGTGATTGAGATCTTTTCTATCTTGCTACAGTAATTTATCTTATAAAAATAATGTTCAAAGTCTTTAAATCACTTTCAAGCTTTCATAATCTTGTCGTTGTATTTATCGTAAGAATTTGATTCTATTTTGTGGTTTACTCTTCCTTATATTAGAGAGTGAATTTTTCTTCTCTAACATATGAAAGATATTCTCACAACTAAGAGTATTTAAAACTTTTGAAAGGGATCTAGCTTGCAAAAATAACAAGGGTATAAAATGAGGCCAAAAAAAAAAAAGAAAAACTAAAAAGAAGCACAATGACTGGAAAAAAAATGACAGATACACAAAGTGTATCAAAAAATTAAAAAATGTGCAAGGTGTGCCAACTAATTGATAGGAGGCATAAAATATGCCCATAATAAAGCAAGCCTCATATTCTTTCAAACCTTTAAATCTTAGAAGACATTAATTGTCACTTGATATTTTCAAAGGCTTAATTTCGACATTTATGATTGTGACTAATTACTTTGGTATATTATTCTATAAGATATTTTTTTGGAACCAAGTTTTTAATGGATCTTGTTTTCTTATCCAATTAATTTTTCTGAGTTAAATCTTTATTTTCAAAAGATGATTTTCCCTATGAGAAGTTTGAGTCAAGGCTAATATGAATGTTTGTTCTACCATTTTTTTTGGGATTTTGACGAAGTTAACTCATTTTCTTACAAATTTTTATTTTAATTACATGAATTACTTATCATATTTTTTTCTTTGATAAAAAAAACTTTATTTTTGATCTTTTTGTCATTTTTATCATCTTTTTCATTACTTTGTTTTTATTTTTTACTGATTCTTCTTTTTTTTTTTGGACCTTCTTTGATCACCTCCATCCATCCATAAAATTTCAATTTTTGATCACATCATCCTGGATAATATTCCTATCATCATGGTTGATATGACTTTTATGTTTAAGATCATCATGGATGATCCATTATCGTCTCAAACGATCTGATCATATTCTACTTCAATTATTTGTAATCGTCCTGGATGATCCTCTTTATCTTGGACAATCTTCTAAAATTTTGTTAAATTATTGGTGATCATCTTGGATGATCCACCTGTTTGTCCTGGATGATCCACATGGCAAAGATATTACAAGTTTTAAATTTGGCCGATACAATCAATTATTGTCAATTGTCCTAGATGATCCACCCAATTATCTTGGATGATTTGTTTTTCAACAGTCATCTGACATGACTCCTTGAGATGATCACCTATGTATAATCATCCGAGATGATATATGATCATCCTGGATGATCTAACTAACTTTTTGATCATTCATCCCAATTGCTATAATTTCACCAGATCATCTTGGTTAATTATGTGATCGTACTAAATGATCAGGCCATTTATTTATAAACACCAGCTTTCAAATAGTTTTTTCACCCCAAATCCTTCTATCCCTCTTTTCTCTCACTCATTCTCTACTTTTCTTATTCATGGTGGGTGGAAAGCGATCCAGAATGCCGGTTGGAAGTTCTTGAAGGACTACTGTTGACCCTTTTTCACCGAGGAGGTTGACCTATCCTCCTACCTTCACTGTAAGATAGCTAGGATTATCTTGTCTAGGACTGTCAATCTACATACGCTTACTTACCCTGTCCTTAATCTTTTTATGTACACCTCCCTCACCTTCATCCTCATCCTCACCTTCCCCTTTAATTCTGAACTACTCTTTGAATTTTTTGCAGGTCTTAGGATTAAATCTTTTTACACTGCACTTCAATCATGAGAAAGTTGCCTTAGATGGTTTGGTCACATAAAACGGCGGCCTTGCGATGACCCGATTAGAAGAGTAGAGGTATTAGATTTGACTTATGTTAAGAAAGGTAGGGGTAGACCTAAAAAGACTTGGTTAGAAAATATTAGAAATGACCTTTCTTTATTAGATTTAAATGAGTATTTGACTTTTAATAGGACACAATGGAGAAAAAGGATTCATGTAGCCGACCCCACGTAGTGGGATGAAGGCTTGATGTTGTTGTTGTTGTTGTACACTGCACTTCAATCATACGTCAACAAATGTTCTATTGAAATCACTTATCAAGACTATAACGAACTCCTCCAATTTTCCACTACTGGAGACAAGCTTCACATCTTATCTTAAGATCCTAATTTTGACTGGGCTCCTACTAATCACCATTTGAAAAACACTCTTGTCTCCTATCATGATCGGGCTTCTAGCACCTTAGTCAAGAATGTTAGGCCAATCTAACATGTCATTTGTACCTCAGTTATTCCCAAGGCTAGTTATTACGTCCATATCACTCCTCTCCTTCGGTTATCACCTTCTATATCATGGTCAATAAGAAATTCAATACTGCTAATTTTATTTTTTGTTACATTAAGCAACTCACTAGCATTAGGAATCTAGGGCACATAATGAAGCCCAATCTTGCCTTAGGACACATCATATCCTATGTCCTGGAATCCAAGTACAACCTTCAATATCCTGCCCCACCTAACTTTCAACCAGCCTTCTACACCAACATCACCTTCCACATTCTTCACAGTACTCGTCTCCACCTGGAGCATGAGGAAGCTAAAGGAGTTGAGGAGGAAGCTACTCCTATACTTGTTCCTGCACCTGCTCCAATCTGTCAGCACTCACTGCTGGATCAGTTGTTGGATTGATTAGATAAAAAAGAGGCTAAATTCCAGTCTTATGTTGCTGTACAGCAGCAACAACATACAAAGAACATCGTTAGATTTTATGCTTACGTGATTCACTAGTAATAGTAGCACGATCAGGACATGACCTATTTTTGGGAGCAGTTCGCTGCTATCTCTAGCTTCTTTCAGCTACGACCACCACCTCCTTCTAATGATCAGGGCCCAACATACTTATAGTTTATTTTTCTTTTGTCATTTTTTTTATGTAGTTTGTTTCTTTTTTGTAGTTTTTGTTCAATTTTTTTCTTTTATAGTTTCCTCCTTTTTTTGATGTCAAAAGGGGGAGTAGTGATAGTGTTTTATGTTATTTTGTTTTGTTGTTTTCTATTTAGTGTTTGTACCATCTATTTGATTTTAGTAAAATTTGAACTTCTTGATTCACATTATTTATTTCAATTAAACAACTTAAATTGATTTTTCTATAAAATATTTTCCATCATAAAAGGGGGGAGATTATTACAAATTTGGATTCAGGATTTTATAATTTTGATGATAACAAACATTTCTAACACTTCTATTTTTTTATGACTATCTTGCCTGCTAACATTTTAAGTCCACAAGATAAAATTATAAATCAAGCCAACTCAAGATTGGGTAAATTATGACTGAGTCAGTCTGTAAGTGTATGTCAAGTGTCTTTTCCTTTTTCTTGAGTAAAATATAACAAAGTGGGTTCTGATGCTAAGTAACCTTGCACACCCTTACTCAGGGGAAAAAACTCTATCTATTTAGTGTTTTCTATTTTTAATCATATCATTTGAGACGATCACAAATCATCTTAGATGATCAGTTAAAAAAGAAACCCTAATTAGGCCATCATGGATAAGGCAGACAAAATTATGCAAATCATCATAAACGATATTAACATCGTCTTGAACGATAAGCTCAAATAAGAAAGATTCACCCAACAACTTTTTTAGGTATGTTATTATTTTTGGACATCATCCAGGACATAATCCAGGACATCGTCCTAGATGATGCATTAAAATTATGCCTAAATTAGTTAGATGATTAATGAAAGCAATTAAGGTTTGATTGATAATATCATCCTAAACTATTCCTCGATCATCCAGGATGATTAGTTAAACAAACCTTAGTTTCTTGCTGGATAACCAAACTGATGTTCTGGATGATATGTATTGATTTGAACTAATCATCCATGACTAGCCCAAATCATCCTAGACGACCAGTTATTTTTTTATCATCCAAACTTATAAAGTCTAGCAAAATAGATTGATTTTCTGGATGATATTTGACGTCTTAAACTAATATAAGATGATCATGAAATTATCCTAGACGATCAGTAATTTTTTCCATCATTCAGAAATGTAAAGTCTGGCAAAATAGAGCAGTTATCTGGATGATAGTTGACATCTTGAACTAATTATACAGGATGATCAGAATAAAGAAACTTTTTAATCATCTAATCCCCCTCATATCATCCTGACTGATTGAGCTGAATTTGTACTGATCATACAGAAGTATCCGGTGATAATCCTGGATAATCTTTATCGATTAATTATAATTTAGAGAAGATTTAAAGCCCTCATTTAAAAGATATATTGTTTACTCAAGAGGTGATCTTTTACTATTGTCCTGACATGAGAGAGCCAATAGGAGAGGGAGAGTAAGGGAGAGAGAGAGAGAGGATCTTATGAGGGGGAGTTTGTGATGGTTTCATAAAGGTTACTCCGATCAAGGATACGAGTCATCTTCTCTGATCATCATCCCTTGTTCCTTAGAACTTTGAAAGATGCATACTTCAGTAATTGATAAAGGTTCTCTACCTACTTCAAGAGGAAGCAAAAGGATTTGGGTTCTCTGCCAAACCAGAGTTGGTGGAAAGGAGGTTTATATAGGCTTCTCCGCCTTATTGTGGGAGCAAAAGGAGTGCCACTGAGTATTGTGCAATACTAGGAGGGGAGACTCCGAGGAGTGGATGTAGGTCAAGTTGATTGAACCACTATATAATTTTAGGTGTTCTTTCTTATTGCTTTTCCGCATTTAATTTCCACACTTTAATTTTTATGGTGAATGTTGGTTGGGTTTAAGATGGTGAATTCTATTTGAAAATTTTTTAAAACACCAATTCACCCCCTTCTTGGTTAGCGTCGGGCTAGTTCATAAGGGCTTAACATACCTAACAAACTTTCAGATCTTCCTAAGGTTTTTCATGCTTGAATGAAAAAGCCTTCTCTGCCACAACCAAGATTCATCGGCAATCTTTTTTAAGCAAAATAAAGTAACACATTCAATATTATTTAAATTAAGTAGGTAGATGTTGTTGATCCTTTTTCTCTCTAAAATAATGTTTTTATTTAAACTTATAATGTAGCTATTTAAATAAAAAATTTATGATGAAGCCTTTATCTCAGAGCTGATTGAAACTGAGTAGGTTATGTTTTAATCCATCTACAAGTAAAATAATTTCAATTATGAAATTATTTGAATTACCAATTATACCTGACCCCACCGTTCTCCTGGTGTTGTTATCTCCAAGTGTTATCTTACCTCTTTCCCTGGCCTCCAATAAAATGAATTGATTAATTTGTAGCTCCAGTCATATGTTTTAAACATTTGCTATCCAAAAACCACATGCTCTCATGACACCTTCTAGGAGAGTACCCTTACAAAATCATCAGATGTTAGATTTGGGAACCCATACAGGTTTTGATCCCATCTTACGGAAAGAAGAATGAAGTATATACATGTTATACTATGAATTCTGAACTTTATGCCTCCACACTAAATGTGTTTTACAGTGTATGGTGCAAGTATGGGAGATATATCCTCACATGCAACAAGAAAAATATCTAACACCAGGAAAAGGGTTAACTAATCTACTCAAGTTATGGCGCCTCTTCTTAGGTTTTAATGATGCATGCTGATCTGATGGATTATGAAATTAAAGCATTGTGGGTGGTTTTTTTTTATTTTCTTTGAAAGTAGTTAAATTAGTATATAAAACTTATTTGCATTTTTAAGACTTGGATTTTTTATTTTCAAAGCATGCTCCTTACTATCTAAATAAGTTGCAGGAGTATCTAATTTCTTATATTCATTTTCGAGCTTAACATGTAAACTTTCCAATAAATCATGCTCATTTGTTAACTTAAGATGCTTTGCATTCAACAAGTCAAATTCATCCAACAAAGTCATATGATTTCTATCCAGAGTAGAATGATCATTCCTTAGAATTTCATGCTCTTTTTACATATTTAAAAATTAAATTTTGAGGCTAGCATGTAATTTCTTGAACTTCTTATATGAATAATTATATGTTTCAAAAAGTTTAAGTAATTGATTATAAGTAAGCTCACATACCTCTTCTTTGTCATAGTTATCAATATGTTCATGAACCATTAAACACAGGTTTGTTACCTTCTCTTCAGCTTCAGTTTCAGAGGAGTCTAATGTTGAGTCCACCTAGAAAGTCATTTGGATATGTTTCTTGTCCTTCTTGAACTTAAGATTTTCTTCACCAGTCTCATTGCTTAGGCAAGCTTTTAGAGTTGGGTAGTTAGTGAAAGTTCGTTAGGGATGTTAAGCCCTATAGAATTTGCCCAAGGCTTAACAAGAGGGGGGGGGGGGGGTGAATTGGTATTTAAAAAATTTCTCTAAGCAAAGCACGAATACAAACCAAATCACCACAAAAAATAAGTGCGGAAGATGATGAATGAGGAAGCAGTAAAAAAATAAGAACACAAGGGTTTATAATGGTTCGGTCAACTCGACCTACGTCCACTCCCCGGATGCGCCCTCCGAGTATTGCACTACAATAGTGACTCTCCTTTAGCCCCCACAGCTAGGCGGAGAAGCCTTTACAAACACCTCATTTTGTCACACCCGACAAGGCAGAGAACCTTCCTGCTTTTGCTTCCTTCTGAAGCAGGCAAAGAACCTCGATCGCTTGCTAGAACTTACCTCTCTCAACCCTTCCAAGGACAAGAGACTCTAGGGAATAAGAAGTGGAACTATGCTTGGAGCAACCCTTGTGAATCCCCTCACGAGCTCCCCCTCACAAGATCCTCTCTCTCTCTCTCTCTCTCTCTCTCTCTCTCTCTCTCTCTCTCTCTCTCTCTCTCTCTCTCTCTCTCTCTCTCTCACACACACACACACACTCCTTTAGGTTTTCTCAGGTCAAGATAGCAGCCAAGGATGTTCAAAAAATGTTGAACAAGAGATCTTAAATAGAAAAGCTTCAAAAGAGCTTATTAATTACAAGTTGCCGACTATATCGTCCAGGATGATATGGAAATCGTCCTGGCCGATCTGTACAAATCCTATGAGATCGGCCAGAGCATCGCCTTGAATGCAATCTGGTTGATTGAAAATTGGCTTGATCATCTAGGAAGATCTCATGATTGTCCCGGCCGATCATTTCAAATTAGAGGAAAATCGTCCAGAGCATCGTCCTGAATTCAAGCTATCTGATCCAGATCGTCCAGCACATCGCCCTAAATTTGTTCTGGCCGATATTTATCATCCGGGAGCAACTAAGGATTTTAGAATAGATCATCCTAGCCGATCTTGCGATCGTCCAGGACGATATGATCGTATCAATCTTCTTTAATTATCTCCTTGATTGTCTGATCAATTAAGGCATAATTGTGAATATCGTCCAGGCCGATCGTAGATCGTCCCGGCCGATGACCAAAAGTACAAAATATCTTAATTATTTATGACGGAAATTTCTTTATGTTTTGAGCCTTTCATCCTGGCCGATACAAGTATCGTCCAGGCCGATTGGCTAATGAAGGCTGCCTTAATTAAGAACCCCTGATTAGATTTTATGTTTTAAGCCTGATCGTCCAGGATGATGTAAATATCATCTTGGCCGATTTGAGTAAAAATAGAAATTCTAAGTCTCTCAAGTGTGTGTGTATAGGGTTACTTTGTATCAGTCACACCAAAGATTACAATTGACTCAAGGAGAGAAAAAAATAAAATTACATACTAACTCAACTCTAATCTACCCATTCTTGAGTTGGCTCCATTTTTTCCGTTCGATCTTTGATTCCTGAAACATTAGTAGTAAAATACAGTCCAGGACAAGTAAGAGTATTTGGCAATCACCAAAACATAGTTCATAGACCTGAATTTGCAATAATCTCTCCCTTTTTGATGATGGCAAAACACTTCGACAAATATTTAAAAAATAGTAGCGTAACACACGGAATCGAAAGAGCAAGAACCATCCTAAAACTACTCCCCCTTTTGACATCTCAAAAAGGAGGGAATCAAGAACAAAAGCAAACCACAAGACATCCTCCTTTTTTTTTTTACCAAGGCATGAAGATGATGTAGTATTCCATGTGATTGAATTTAAAAAGTTCTGAGTTAATGAGTTAACAACATCAATAATCTAAAGAATGGTAGAATATCCGATCATGATTACCCTTAGCTCAGACTTTCTCTTAGGTTAGAATCGTCTTTTGAAATCAATGACCTAACTCAAAAAATCAATTGGATATGAGAAAAAAAAAGAATCCATTCATCACTTGGTTTAAGAAAAAATTATCTTGTAGAATAATGAACCACGGTAAATTTGACACAATTGCAAAACAATCGAAATCAAGTCTTTGATACATGAAAACTTTTAAGTTTTAAAAGATTTGAAAAGAGAGAATATCTTGCCTTTTAGTGGGCTCATTTTATGCCTCTTGTCACTTTGATTGGCTCTTTGAGCATCTTGATTTTTGATACATTTTTGTATATATATTTTTTCTTTTCAATTTGGCGTCATTGGCCCTTTTTTATTTTTGCAAGCTAAATTTTCTTTTTCAATCTCTTAAAAAAGACTTCTTAGTTGTGAGTATATCTTCTAGATATTAGAGAATAGGAGCTCTCTCTCTAACATAGAGAAGAACTATTCACAAAACAGAATCAATAATTAATGACAAGAGTGACGAGGAATCTTGGTGTGACAAAAAAACTTTAAACATTATAAATACAAGATAGATTTACTTAAGTAAGTTTAGAAAAGATCTTAATTTCATACATAATCTTTAATTTGAACTAGATTTTTTATTAGAAAAGAAAACTATGCCACTAAAAAAGGTTAGAGAAGGAGACACAATCAACAAAATATTTTTACCATCTAATAGATTAAGAGATGTAAAACATTGACTACAAATTCTTAAAAGCAAGGATAAGGCAAATGATATCATATCAGCGATGATTTTTGAAAGCTAAAAAATTAAGAAAAGGAACAAGAAAGCAACCTAAATAAAAAAAAACAAAACAAAACAAAAAAAGAAAATAAAATAAAGAGCAAAAAGGAAAAACAATTAAAAGAAAAAGAACAAAAACCAAGTAAAGAAAATAGAAGATCAAGTTTATGCAGTTATGTCAATCACACCAAATCTGGTCCTTAAAGAGCTGAAAGTGTCAAAGGTCAGTGGTTTAGTAAAGATGTCAGCCAAATGATTTTCAGTTGTCACATGGTGTAACTCAATGTCTCCCTTAGTCACATGGTCTCTAATGAAGTGATGCCTAATATCAATATGCTTAGTCCTTGAATATTGGATAGGATTCTTAGAGATGCATATGACATTAGTGTTGTCACAAAAGATTGAGATGGTGCCTACAGGTAATCCTAAATCCAATACCTGTTGTGTAAACCAAAGGACTTGGGCCACACAACTTACAAGAGCAATGTACTCAGCTTCAGCAGTGGAAAGTGTAATAGAATTTTGCTTCCTACTAGACCATGAGACCAAAGATTGTCCTATGAATGGACAAGTCCCTGAAGTATTTTTTCTATCCACCTTGCATCCTGCAAAATCAGAGTCAGAAAATCCAATAATCTCAAAAGAAGTGATGTATCTACGATTCCAAATTCCTAAGCTTTGGGTCCCCAAAAGATATCTAAAAATTCTATTAACAGCAGTCAGGTGGGATTCCTTAGGGTCGGCTTGAAATCTAGCATAAAGGCAAACACTAAACATTATGTCGGGTCGGCTCGCAGTCAAGTAGAGTAAAGATCCAATCATGCCTCTGTACTTCTTTTGATTGTTGAGTCCAGTAATTAGGTTGTTAAGCCTAAGTAAATGTCCCATGGCTACCAAGAGGGGGGTGAATTGGTAGTTTAAAAAATTTTAAACCCTCTTTTAAAGATTAAGTTAAACCGAAATAAAATTTTCTTTTAAAGTTTGTAGAAAAATGTTTTTCAACCACAGAGTTATTAAAACTGAAATTTAAAGTGCGAAAACGTAAAAAAAATAAAGTAAATGACACCAGATTTATAGTGGTTCGGTCTATAACCAGACCTACATCCACTCCTCAGAGGCATCCTCTGAGTATTGCACTAAAACTAATAGTTACTCTCCTTTAGCACCCACAGCATGGCGGAGAAGCCTTTACAACACACTATTTTCACCACTACCCGGTGCGGCAGAGAACCGTCGTCCTTTTACACAATCCAACAGTGCTGGCAGAGAACCGTCGTCCTTTTACACAATCCACAGTGCTGGCAGAGAACCATCGTCCTTTTACACTCTCCTAGTGTGGGCAGAGAACCCTACGGCTGTTCACACTATCCAAGTGTAGGCAGAGAACCTTTCGGCTGTTCACACTCTCCAAGTGTCGGCAGAGAACCGGATCTCCTTGACTGATCTTCTCACAAGAATCTAGAAGGAAGAAGGAAAAGAGTGAAGAAATCTAATTTCACAAGTAGAGACTCTTACCTTTGTAATCCAAGTGAAGCCTTCTCGCTCCAGTGGTAGGAATCCTCCTTTGAATGCTCTCTTCCACTCTCTCCTTGGCTATTCTCTCAAGAGGCACGAAGATCAATTGACAAAAAGATTGGGTGGCAGTCTAATTTGGACTATTTATATAAAAGACATGAAAAACCGTCCAAAAACTGCAAGTTTCCAATTCTGTATGCAGTGGATCGTCCTGTACGATCTTGGATCGTCCTGGACGATTTTACTTAAACGATATGAAACGACCCTATTTGAATATGTGTACGAAATGACTTCGTACAGATGATCGTCCTGTACAAACTAGGTTCATTCAGTACGAAAGTTATTATTAGGTCGGTTCTAGAAACTGCTGAAAACTGTTCTAAGTCGGTTAATCGTTTGGACGAGAATATGTTCGTCTGGACGAAAATTTTCCAGAGACCTGATCGTCATGGACGATTATTTATTTCGTCTGGATGAAAATATTTCAGATGACCAATCGCCACGGACGATAATTTATTTTCGTATGGACGAAAATTTTCCAGAGGACCGGTCACCTCGTACGATAATAAAATTCGTCTGGATGAAAATTTTACAGAGAACCAATCATCCGGGATGACAATTAATTTCGTCCTGGATGAATAGAACTTAGAAAAAAATTTTTCGGGCAAGTTCCTATTCTTTCCATGTGCTCTATAGGAGATAACTGACGGATCGTCCAGTACGATACAATATCGTCCCGTACGATCAGTAAAAAATTTTATGATCTCCTTATGTGTGTGTGTAAGTTTTTTTATTCACTCAATTACAATCACTCCCTTTCAAAATTAATTCAAAGAAAAAATGTAAACTTCAAATAAACAAAATATCTCATGTTGAATTTGATTTGAAGTTATCGTAGTATGGAGTCTGATTTTCCTGAAATGTTAGTACACACAAGAGAAATAATCTTCTAAAATTATTAGGAGATAACTACACATTTGAACAATAATGTTTGGAATCATCAAAACTACAAAAGTTGCAAAAATATAAATCATTCAAATAGCAACTATTCTAACACTGATCAACAGACTTACCACTTGGGTCCTTATCCAATGGAACACTAGAATTCATGGGAGTATTAATTGGCTTAGATTTATCCATCTCATACTTCTTCAAAATGTCCTTTATATATTTTGTTTGATTAAGAAAGGTTCCATCATCCAATTATTTTATGCTAAACCCCAAAAAATAAGACAACTCTCCCATCATACTCATCTTAAACTCTCTACTCATTGTTTTAGAGAACTCATCACAAAGTTTTTTATTAGGAGATCCAAAGAGTATATCATCCACATAAATCTGAACAATGAGTAAATAATCTCCAATTTTTCTAAGAAAAAGGGTGGTGTCTACGCTCTCCTTAACAAACTCCCTTTCTAGTAAAAATGTGCTAAGCCTCTCATACCATTCTCTTGGTGCCTGCTTTAAACCATACAAATCCTTTTTTAATTTAAAAACATGATTTGGAAATTGGGAACTTTCAAAACCTTGGGGTTGTTCTACAAACACATCCTCTTTTATTTCCCCATTCAAAAATGCACTCTTGACATCCAATTTATAAAGTTTAAATCCTTTATAACATGCAAAGGCTAATAGCACTCTAATGGCTTCCAATCTAGCTACAGGGGCAAATGTCTCCTCAAAATCTATCCCTTCTATTTGGTTATACCCCTTAGCCACCAATCTTGCTTTATTCCTAACCACCACTTCTAAATCATTCACCTTATTCTTAAAGACCCACTTTGTCCCAACTACACTTTGTCCCTTAGGTCTTTCTACAAGCTCCCAAACTTCATTCCTAACAAACTGGTTCAACTCCTCCTGCATGGCTAAAATCTAAAACTCATCAGTAAGGGCTTGGTTTATGTTGGTGGGTTCAGTCATTGAGATAAAGGCAGAGTGGTTCACCTCCTTCCTAAGTCCATGTTTATTCTTAACTCCATTAGAAGGGTCTCCTAAGATCAAATCCTTGGGGTGACTTGTAGAGTATCTCCAATCTCTAGGTAAGGTCTGAGAATGTCTAACCCTTTTCTCCTGATCTAAAGTTTCTACTCCTTGGATGACATCTCCTACTCCTTCTATGTTTTGGTGACCTACTTCCTTCTCCAAATTTTTTACTCCACTAGTAAACTCTCCAATATCATCATCATCCTTAACTCCATGCTTTTTAGGATCAGACTCATCAAATGCTATATGGGTAGTCTCTTCCACCACTAAAGTTCTCTTGTTAAACACCCTAAAAGACTTCCCTACACTATAATATCCTAAGAACACTCCATCAAATTTAGGATCAAATTTTCCAAAGTGAGACTTCCCATTGTTGTGAATGAAAATTTTACAACCAAAGACATGAAGGTGGGAAAGATTGGGTGTCCTACCCCGTTAAAGATCTCATAGGGTGTCTTTTCTAATTTGGCTCTAACGTTCACCCTATTCAACACATAACAAGTTGTGTTAACCGCTTCAGCCCAAAAGTATTTTGGAAGTGAATACTCAGCAAGCATGGCTCTAGCGGCTTCCACCAAGGTCCGGTTTTTCCTTTCAGCTACCCCGTTCTATTGAGGGGTCCTAGGAGCTGAGAAATTGTGGCTAATCCCCTTGTCCTCACAAAAATCTCCAAATCTTTCATTCTCAAACTCTCCCCCATGATCACTATGGATGGTCAAGATCTCACAACCTAGCTTTTTCTTAATCCAAGTAGAAAATTTTTTAAACTCCTCAAATGACTCATTTTTATGTGTATGAAATCTAATCCAAGTGAACCTTGAGTAGTCATCAACCTTGAGTAATCACAAAACCATAGACTTTCCCTCCCAAGCTGGCAGTGCTTATGTGTCCAAAAAAATCCATGTGCAGTACTTCTAAAGGTATAGATGTGCTAATTTTCTTTAGTGGGGTGAAAGGTGGAGTGGACTTGCTTTCCTAGTTGACAGGCATCACAAAGGTGGTCTTTTGAAAACTTGAGTTTGGGGACACCTCTAACTAGGTCTTTTTGGGTCACTTTCCTAAGGGTTTTCATACTTACATGACATAGTCTCTGGTGCCATAACCATGAATAATCAATAACTATTTTAAAGAAAAATGAATCAGCACATTCAATGTTATTTAAATCAAGCATGTAGACATTGTTGATCCTCTTTCCCTGCAAAATAATGTTGTTACTTAATCTTACAATGCATGAATTTGCAAACAATTGCACAATGAAGCCTTTGTCATAGAGTTAACTGATGCTGAGCAGGTTGTGCTTCAATCTATCTACAAGCAAAACATTTTTAATCGTAAGGTTCTTGGAATTACAAATTATACCTACGCCTACCACCTTTTTGGTGGTGTTGTCTCTAAGAGTAACCTTGCCTCCAGTCTTGGACTCCAGCGAAACAAATTGATTGGCATCACCAGTATGTCGAGAGCAACCGCTATCCAAGTACCACATACTCTCACGAGGCCTTTTATGAGAGCCCACCTACAAAATTATCAAATGTTAGATTTAGGAACCCAAGCAGGTTTGGGTTCCTTTTTATGAAACGTAGAATGCAATGCATGTGTGGTATTCTATGAATCATGCACCTTGGGTCTCCACACCCAATGTGTATGGTGAACAGTGCAAGTGTGTGAGATGTGTCCTAGCATGCCACATAAAAAACATCTAACACCTGGAAAAGAATTTCTTAAATGGTTTGAGTTATAATGTCTCTTCCTAGGTTTTGGCTTTTGATCAAGTGTTGGTGTCACCCTAGTTTTCTTAACTGTATCCAATTCATTTTGAATCCTCAAGTTAGTAAATTTTAGGGCATCATTATCAATCCTCAAATTTTTGTCCATCTCTTTACACTTTTTAAAATAAGATTCAAGTGAGGTGTGTGTGACTTTTAGTGTCTCATACTCTTCAATTAATTCACAATGCCTTTTGTTTAACTCATCAAATTTATCAAGTAGAGCCATATGATTTGAATTAATTGTTGAGTGATCTTTAGTCAAAATTGCATGCTCTTTTTGTAACTCCAAAAATTACAACTTTAGGCTTGCATGTGTTTTCTTCAGTTTCCTATATGATGCATTAATTTTTTTAGAAACTTCAAGAAGTTTATCATAGGAAAGTTCACATACCTCTTCTTGATCAAAATGATCATCTTCCATCAAGCAAAATTTTGTTGTCTCATCCTCTGGTTCCATCTCCGATGAATCCGATGCAGATTCCGCCCAAAATACCTTTTGGAGTCTTTTCTTGTCCTTCCTAAACTTGGGTTTCTCCTCACCCTTTTCTTTTCTTGAGAGATTTTCAAGTGTAGGACAATCAGCTCTCACATGTCCGGGTTTCCTGCATTCATAACAGACAACATCAGAAGATCTTTTAGAATATTTGTTATCCTTACCTTTTCTCCAATGATGCTTTTGCTTCTTCCTTAGAAAGTTTTTGAATTGCCTTGAGATGAAGGCAACTTCATCGCTCTCAGACCCGGAAGAATCAGAGTCAAATTTGTGTGCCTTCAGAGCCACCGTTTTCTCTTTCTTTTTCTCACCTGAATCAAGATTTCTTTATTTCACCCCTTGCTCGTAAGCAATGAGTAAGCCAAGTAAGTTATCAATCAAAAAAGTGTTCAAATCCTTAGATTCAGTTATAGCAGTGATTTTAGCTTCAAAAGAGGAAGACAAGCATCGTAAAATCTTGTTTACTTTTTCAAAGTTTGAAAGTTCTCTTGCTAAGGCATGCAAAGAAGTAACAATCTGAGTAAATCTCGTATACATTTCAAATATTGATTCATGAGGTTTCATACAAAAAAGTTCATAGTCATGCAAGAGAATATTCAAACGAGATTGTTTAACTTCATTAGTGCCTTCATGTGTGATACACAATTTATCCCAAATTTCTTTACCAGTTTTACAAGTGGAAACGCGCATGTAGTTTTCTGATTTTAAAGCACAGAAAAAACAATTAAGACATTTTGCATTTAATTAAGCCAAATCCCAATCATCTAAAGTCCATTCAGTAAAAGGAAGTGGAACAATATTGCCGTTAAGTTTACCAGTTGGAGGTGTGTAACCATCCTTAACAAGCATCCACATGCGATAATCAGTAGATTGTAAAAATGTAGACATGCAAGTTTTCCAAAAATCAAGTGGGATATTATCAAATAGAGGTGGTCAGGTAATAGAGTACCATTTCAGTGTATTACAATTCCCAAAGTTAGTCATGGATCAAAATTCAAAAAAATTTCAAACTTAGTTTTTATGAATCCTGCTCGGATACCACTTGAAAGTTTATTAGGGATGTTAAACCCTATAGAACTGGGCAAAGGCTTACCAAGAGGGGGGAGTGAATTGGTATTTAAAAAATTTCTCTAAGCAAAGCACGAATACAAACCAAATCACCATAAAAAATAAGTGCAGAAGATAATGAATGCGGGAGTAGTAAAAAAATAAGATTCCATGGGTTTATAGTGGTTCGGTCAAACTCGACCTACGTCCACTCCCCGGAGGCACCCTCCGAGTATTGCACTACAATCTTGACTCTCCTTTATCCCCCACAGCTAGGCGGAGAAGCCTTTATAAACACCTCTTTTTGCCACACCCGGCAAGGCAGAGAACCTTCCTCCTTTTGCTTCCTCCTGAAGCAGGAAGAAAACCTCGATCACTTGGTGGAACTTACCTCTCCCAACCCTTCTAAGGATAAAAGACTCTAGTGAAGAAGAAGTGGAACAATGCTTGGAGCAACCCTTATGAATCCCCTCACAAGCTCCCCCTCACAAGATCCTCTCTCTCTCTCTCTCTCTCTCTCTCTCTCTCTCTCTCTCTCTCTCTCTCTCTCTCTCTCTCTCTCTCTCTCTCTCTCCTTTAGGTTTTCCCAGGTTAAGACAGTAACCAAGGATATTCAAAAAATGTTGAACAAGAGCTCTTAAATAGAAGAGGTTCAAAGGAGCTCATTAATTGCAAGTTGTCGACTATATCATCTAGGATGATATGGAAATCGTCCTGGCTGATCAGTACAAATCCCCTGAGATTGGTCAGAGCATCACCCTGAATGCAAACTGGACGATTAAAAATTGGCTTGATCATCTAGGATGATCTCATGATCATCTGGGCCTATCTGTTCAAATCAGAGGTAAAATCGTCCAGAGCATCACCCTGAATTCAAGCTGTCTGATCCAGATTGTCCAGCACAACGCTCTAAATTTGTGCTGGCCGATATTTATCGTCCAGGAGCAACTAAGAATTTTAGAATAGATCTTCCCGGCCGATCTTGCGATCATCCAGGATGATATGATCATATCAATCATCCTTAATTACCTCCTTGATTATCTGATCATTTAAGACATAATTGTGAATATCGTTCAGGCCGATCTTAGATCGTCCTGGCTGATTACCAAAAGTACAGAATACCTTAATTATTTATGGAGGAAATTTCTTTATGTTTTGAGCCTATTGTGCTGGTCGATACAAGTATCATCTAGGCCGATTGGCTAATGACGGCTTCCTTAATTAAGAACCTCCGATTAGATTTTCTGTTTTAAGCCCGATCATCCAGGATAATGTAAATATCATCCTGGCCGATTTGAGTAAAAATAGAAATTCTAAGTCTCTCAAGTGTGTGTGTGTGTGTATAGGGTTACTTTGCATCAGTCACACCAAAGATTACAATTGACTCAAGGAGAGAAAAAATAAAATTACAGACTGACTCGACCCTAATCTACTCATTCTTGAGCTGGCTCTATTTTTTCTATCTAATCTTTGATTCCTGAAACATCAATAGTAAAAGATAGTCCAAGACAAGTAAGAGTGATTGTCAATCATCAAAATATAGTTCATAGACCTGAATTTGCAACAGTCAGACTTCAGATGCCCTGGCTTCCTGCATTCAAAACAAATTACAACATAAGATACTTTAAAATTTCTATTATGCTTACCTTTGTTCCAATTCTGATGATGCACTTACTTTTTCCTTTTGAAGCTCTTGAACTATCAAGTTATTACAGCAATATCATCAATATTCAGAATCAAAAGAGTTAGTGTCATAATCATTAGCCTTTAAGGCTGCAGTTTTCCCCATTTTGTTCTTACCTGCATCAAGCTTCCTTTAGTTCACTACTTGCTTGTAAGCAATAAGTGATCCAAGTAAGTTATCAATTAAAAAAATATTTAGATCTTTTTATTCAGTAATTATAATAATCTTTGCATCATAATAATAAGGTAAACATCTTAAATTTTTATTAAATTTTTTATACTTTGTGAGTTCTCTTCCTAAGTCATGAAGGGATGTAACAATTACTATAAACCTAATATATATTTTAGAAATTAATTCACTAAGTTTCATGCATAAAAGTTTATAATCATACAAAAGATTGTTTAACTTCATTTTTACATTTATAAGTTATGTATAATCTGTCCAAAATTTCTTTTCCAGTAGAATAAGTGAAAACACACATATAATCATCAGATTTTAAGGTATAGAAAAAAAAAATAATTCAAACATTTAGCATTAAGTTGTGCTAGATCGCTATCATAAAAAATCCGTTCAATAAAATGAAGTTCAATTTTCATGCCATCAACAAGTTTAAATTATATATAATATCCATCCTTAACAAACATCCACAAGTGAAAATCAATTGATTTGTAAAAAGGTGGACATGCGAGTTTTCAAAAAATGAAATAGTATATTATCAAAAAGAGGTAATCTAGTTATTGAATAACCTTCCACGATGTTTTTATTTTCAAAATTAGTCATAAATCAAAATTCAAAAGTTTTCTAAAGCATGATTTTATAAATTCCTTCTCAGATACCACTTAAAAGTTTGTTAGGGTTGTTGAGCCCTTATGAACTAGCCTGAGGCTAACCAAAAGGGGGGTGAATTGGTAGTTTTAAAATTTTTTAAATAAAAAGAAAGAATATTTTTTAAATCTTTTTGAATATTTTAAAATAAATAAGATCAACCCTTACTATGGCAGTAATTAATAAAATAAATTAGAGCTTTTATCCATACAATAACCAAAGAAAATTAAAGTGTGGATATTAAAATGCAAAAAAGTTATAAAAAAACACAAGATTTATAGTGGTTTGGTCAACTTGATCTTCGTCCACTCCTTAGAGATACCCTCTCCAAGTATTGCACTAAATCTTTAGTGAGTCTTCTTTTGCTCCCACAATAAGGTGGAGAAGCCCTTACAAACTCTTTCCACTATCCCTCTAAGGTAGAGAACCTTTAATTCTTTTTCACTCTCTTGGTGAAGGTAAAAAACCTGAAATCTTTTTACTCTCTCCTAGAGTAAGCAGATAAGCTAATCTGACGCTGATGATCATCTCTCTAGAGCCACCAAGAAACTAAGGATAAAGCTTGAAGAAGCTGGTTTAATCCTTTCTTTGAGCAACCTTTATGATTCCCCTCAGAAACTCCCCCTCATAAGATTCTCCCTCTCTATCTCAAACTCACCTTCTCCTTCTCTAAGGTCCCTTAGGTTAGAACTTGAACAAAAGTTATGTCAAAAGATAAATACTAAAGCTTAAATAGAAGAGCTCCAAAATAGCCCTATATTTCAATTTTGCATAATTGATTGTCAAGGATAATTAGAATATCACCCTGTATGATTAGTTCAAAACATCCCAATTAGCATGTATGATCAGCCTTACCTTGCATAATCTATTCAAGAGTTTGCACAGATCATCCTGGATGATTATGTGATCATCTGAGATGATTAGTTCAATATGGGTGGCAATCGATTAATTGTCCCATAATAGTCTCGGGAAATTATGGACAACCAACCTAGATGATTAGAGGAAAATCATGGTTTTTTTCCTGGATGATGGCTATCATCCAACAAAAATATAATAGATCATCCAGAATGATTGTAGTGGATCATCCTGTATGATCTGATTCAATAATTTAACCATAATTACTCTCCTAATCATTGGATCAATTTAGGCATGATTGTCTTACATTTTCTAGGATGATATTGATCATCTAGGATGATTAGACAAAAATTAAATTTTCAAAATCATGCCTAAAATATGATTGGCAGCTGGATTTCATACATATAATTGACCAACATTAGTAAATTATCTCATCTTAACAGGATGCCCAAATTATGATTTCTATTTTTAATTGATCATTAAGTATTATTTAAAATTTTCTTGTACATTAAGATCAAAAATAAAAAAAAATCTAACTCACTAAAATTTTCCCCGAGTGTGTGTGTGCAAGGTTACTTAGCTTCAGGATCCATTATAGTACATTTGACTCAAGAAAAGATAAAATATGCATTCAAATAGAAATTACAAACTAACTCAATCCTAGTCTACATGATCTTAAGCTGATTGATGTTCCAAGTAAAGTTATGGACATGAAAGATTAGTGAGCAGGGAAAATAAAGCAAATATGCAAGAATAGTAGTAGTTAGGAAACAATAATCTTTGTTATCATTAAAATCACAATACTTGGGTCTATATTTACAACAATCTCTCCCATTTTTATTATGATAAATATTGTTGTTAAAACTTTCAAAGCAAGGAAAATAATTTTTTTAATGAGACATAAAAAAATGAATAAAGAAAATTCTACTAAAACATAGGTAAACAAAAACTGCACACTACTTCCCCTTTTGACATCACAAAAAATAGGAAAAATAAAAAGAAGTAGAAAAAATAGAATAAAGTACATAAGGAAATACCAGTACAAACACAAAACCAAATAAATTGACAAACTAGAGGAAAGAAAAATGATAAATTTCCATTATGATTGGATTAAAAATTAGTAAGAAATGAATTCACAACATTGAAATCCAAAAAATGGTAGAACAACTAATCTTGTTAACCCCAGCTCGAACTCCTTACTAGGTAAAAAAACTTATAAAACTAAAGATCTAACTCAAAAAAAAAAATTGTATAAGAAAAGGGATTTGTTCAAAGCTTCATTTTAGAAAAATATTTAATAGAATAATATATCAAAGTAATTAGTCAAAATCATGGGTTTAAAAAATCAAGTGTTTGAAGATATCAAGTGACACAAGAATTCTTCTAAGATTTAAATGTTTGAAAGAGTAGGAAGCTTATTTCTTTGCGGGCTCATTTTGTACCTTTTATCAGTTGTTTGGCACACTTTACACATTTTGATTTTTGAAACACTTTGTGTATATTTCAATTATTTGGCAATCCTTGAATATATTTTTAATTTTCTTTTGGGCTCATTTTTTGCCTCTTATCATTTTTGCAAGCTAGCTCCCTTTTGTAACCTTTAAAGACTCTTAATTGTGAGAATATCTTCCAAATATAAGAGAAGAAAACTCACTCTCGAATATAAGGAAAAATAAACAACAAATCAGAATCATATTCATATGATAAATGCAATAACCTAATCAAGAAAACTTAAAAGTGACTTAATTACTTTGAATACTATTCATATGAAATAGATTACTTTCAGAAGATAGAAAATATATCATTTTTAAAGTCCAACTTTTAATTTGAAATAATTTTTTTCTTTTAAAGTCCAGCTTATTTCTTATGGCATATTTGGACATATAGCACACACCTGTACTTTGGATAGGAAAACTCATTTAGTGTGGAAACCTAAGTTGCATAAACCTAGATATATCATACATGAATCTATTTTTAATTTGCCAAAAGGAGAACCCAAACTAGTTTGGATTCTCAAGTCTAACATTTGATAGTTTTGTAGGAACGATCTCATACAAGGCCTCATGAGAGCATTTGGTACCTGGATAGCAGATGCTCAAAGCATATGATTGGAATTACTAAGCAATTTATATCATTGGAAGCCAGAAGTTGATGCAGGGTTACACTTGGAGATAACACCACTAGGAAGATGGTTGGATCATGTATGATTGGAAACCTGTAAAATTTTTCCATAGAGAATATACTTCTTGTAGAAGGCTTAAAGCATAGTCTGTTGAGTATTTGCCCGATATGTGATAAAGGATATATTATAAATTTTTTTCCTACTAGCTACATATTAAGCTTAAATGGTAATGATTTTTTTACATAGTTTAAGGATAAAAAACATTTATATGCAAGATTTAAATTATATAAAAACTCCTAATGCGTTTTATTTGAAAACTATTTCTAATGAATCATGGTTATGGCATATGAGACTTTATCACACGAGCATGAAAAATCTTAGAAAAATTACCCAAAATAATTTAGTTAGAGATATACCAATACTAGACTTTACTAAGGATCATCTTTGTTATGCATGTCAATTAGAAAAACATGTGAATTCCTCATTTCAGTATAATAAGGATCTTAGAACTAGTAAACCTTTGGAGATTTTACATATGGATCTTTTTGGACTAGTTGGAACTGTAAGTCTAGGAGGGAAGGTATACGAATTTGTGATTGTAGATGACTTTTCTAGATTTACTTGGGTTAAATTCTTATATCATAAGAGTGAATCATTTGAGGAGTTTAGAGATTTTTTTATTTGAATTCTGAGAAAATTATGATGTGAGATTTTAACTATTCAAAGTGATCACGGCGGTGAATTTGAAAATAAAAAAATTGAGGATTTTTGTAAAGAGAAAGAAATTTATCATAATTTTTCTGCACCTAGAACCCCTCAGTAGAATGGGATAGTCAAAAGAAAAAATAGAACATTAATAGAAGCCACTTGAGCCACGTTACCAGAAGCGGTTAACAGTACATGTTATGTTCTGAATAGGCCCTGGGCACAGTGGTTGATCGAGGCATCCTGGACAATTTTGGCCCATTTTTTTATGATGAAAAAGCCAATTTTTTTAGCGCGGCAGTGCCCAAAAATTTTCCATTGTATCACCTTCTCTCGATCTCACGTGCTCGTCGAGTCTTATCTTTTCGGGTGCTTTAGCACCCAAATTTTTTTTTCCATTTCTATTCATTTTTCTAGGCATTTCTAGCTCCGACAAAGCGCCAACACATTCCATGAATTTTTCTTACAGCAAGTCCTCGAGAGCATAACGATCACAATATGGAGCTCCTAATCTCTCTTGCATGCCAACGAGTTTATTTCACCCTATGAGCTTCTTAAAGGGAGAACACCTAATTTGTCACATTTGCATGTTTTGGGATATAAGGTGGTCATACATAATAATGAAAAATCTATCTTAGGAAAATTTGATCCAAAATTAGATGAAGAAATTTTTCTTGGATACTCTATTGTTAGAAAATCTTATAGAGTATTTAACAAAAGAACTTTGGTAATTAAGGAGACCACACATATTATATTTGATGAATCTAGAATTTTAGAAAAGATAAATTTGGAAGAGGATGAAATAGAAATTAACTCCCAAAGAATTCAAAAAGTTAATTTGGAAGAAAATTTGGAGTTAGAAAACTCGTTGCCTAGAGATTTGAGATTTTTTAAAAACCACCATAAGGAATTGATTTTAGGTGAACCTAGTGAGGGTGTTAGGACTAGGCGTTGACTAAGCAAAGAATTCAATTATTGTACCTTTATTTTAATGATAGAACCCACAAATATAAATCAAGCACGTTCGGTTGAATTTTAGATTTTAGCAATACAAGAAGAATTAAATCAATTTTTGAGAAATAATGTTTGGGAATTAATTATTTGGCCAAAGGATCAAAGTATAGTTGGGACTAAGTGGATATTCAAGAACAAAATGAATGACTCAGGAGTTGTTGTTAGAAATAAGGCTAGATTGGTAGCTAAGGGGTATAATCAGATTGAATGGATAGATTTTGAGGAGACTTTTGCCCCTGTAGTTAGACTTGAAGTAATTAGGGTTTTGTTAGACTTTTCCTATTTTAAAGGATTCAAATAGTTTCAAATGGATGTTAAAAGTATCTTTTTAAATGGGGTAATTCACGAGGATGTTTATGTTGAACAACCTCCAAGTTTTAAAAATTCAAAATACCCAAATAATGTTTTTAAATTAAAAAAAAACATTGTATAGATTAAAACAGGCACCTGGGGCTTGGTATGAGAGGTTGAGCACTTTCCTACTTGAGAGACCTTTTGAAAAAGGAAGTGTGGACACCACTCGCTTTTTGAAGAAATTGGGAGAGGATATACTCATTGTTTAAATTTATGTTGATGATATCATTTTTAGATCTACTAATAAAAATCTTTGTGATAATTTTTCTAAAACAATGAGTTGTGAATTCGATATAAGCCTATTGGGAGATTTAAGTTACATTCTAGGCTTTAGCATTAAGCAAATTGAGGAGAGAATATTTCTTAATCAGTCGAAGTATGTTAAGGACATCCTCAAAAAGTATGAAATGTACAATTTTAAACCTGTCAGTACACCTATGAGTTTCTCAATTTAGTTGGATAAGGACCCAAAGGGAAAATTTGTTAATCAAAAGAAATTTTGGGGAGTAATTGGATCATTATTTTACTTGACTGTTAGTAGACTCAATATTATGTTAAATGTTTGTTTTTGTACTAGATTCCAATCAGATAAAAAAGAATCACATTTGACAGTAGTGAAAAGAATTTTGAGATATCTCTTGGGAACTCAAAACTTAGGAATTTGGTATCCTAAGTTTAGATATTCATTTGAAATAATTAGATATTCAGATTTGGACTTTGTAGGTTGTAGGGTTGATAGAAAGAGTACTTTTGGAACTTAACAATTCATAAGAAATTTCTTAATTTCTTGGTCAAGTAGAAAACAAAATTTTGTAGCTCTATATACTAATAAAGATGAATATATTGCCTAAGGAAGTTGTGTGGTATAAGTTTTTTGGTTGAAACAACAGTTGATTGATTTAGGATTTTTAATAGGCACAGTTCCAATTTATTGTGATAATACTAGTGTCATTTGTATTTCAAAGAATCCTATTCAATATTCTAGAACCAAACATATAGACATAATGCATCATTTCATAAGGGATCATGTATCCAAAGGAGAAATTGAGCTAAATCATATTTCAACTGAAAATAAACTTGCATATACTTTTTATAAAACCACTAGCCTTTGATACCTTTAGCACATTAAGAACAAGGCTTGGTGTGATTAACCTCAACGCTTAATTAAAATCTTCTGCAAACTTTATATGTGTCTTTGTGTGTTGTTTTATTTATTTTTTATTTTATGTGCTTATTTGTGTTTGTGATTTTATGTTTTTGTGTTTTTTTGTTGTGTGTGATTTTTTTAAAATGTTTTCATATCGGATTTCCTGTTTCTGATCGATCTTACGAATTTTCCTAAGTGTTATATTCGTACTTTACGAAATTATTTTTTTCCCGTATAAATTCTGTAGCATGTTGATCATTGGTTTGGACCGATTGTGTAGAGTTTTGATTTTCCAATACATATCATATTGTACGATCTCTAGATCATCCTGGACAACGTGTATTCATTCATATATATGCAATCTAAATGGTTATACGGGCAGAATTAGTTATTATAACTGATTGTACGTACGAAGCCATAGTTTATATGTATAAACCATGTGTTATTCAATATTGGGGATGAATATAACCGTCATTAAAAAGATTTTAAATAATAGATCATCTCAAATGAACACTTGTTCATCTGTACGATCGTATGGTCAAAAAGTTTGTTCAAAAGGATGCCTCGTAACTTGCATGATTACGAAAAAGTTGTTTTATTTCGAACGTATTTGTTCGTTCATACAAAATTTCTTTTCATATGCACGAACCCATGTATTGTATTGTATGAACCTATTTTCATACGTACGAAAGATCATTTTTCTTTAAATAGGAGGGCTATGGAATTCATTTTCATTCACTTCAATAACCTTATCCAATCCTTCAAATTTTAGCAATGGCCAGTTCTAGCAAGAGTGGTAGACTCACTAAGGGTCCATCTTCCAGAGGTGGAGATGAAAACTTTCTCTCCAGGGCTAACGAGCATTCTTTTCTTAGGTTTGTTTCTACAAAAATCACACCCTCTAGAATCCTTTT
Source organism: Dendrobium huoshanense (assembly GCA_016618105.1). Lineage (NCBI taxonomy): Eukaryota > Viridiplantae > Streptophyta > Magnoliopsida > Asparagales > Orchidaceae > Dendrobium > Dendrobium huoshanense. The sequence continues at coordinate 12,288,482 of CM028350.1, read as the reverse complement.
TCAAGAGGATATTCACTTCCAAGTGATCCCTCTTTTCGTTGCCACTCAATTTGCTTTTATCTTGACCCTGATTCACTCCTATAATAAGGAAACATTTCACTACTTTCTAGCCAACATGACCTTTAGTACTGATCAAAGTAGGATATGTTCTTTTGTTATGAAGAAGCATGTTGAAATAACTAAGGAAGATTTGGGAACCATTTTGCACTTAAAGACTCAAGGAATTAGAACCCACACTTTGACTTTGACATCTGATTTTGACTGGACTAAAATAAATAAATGTATTAGAGGGATTGAATAAGTATGTCATTTGCCTAGGGTCTCTACTTTTAACCAAAATGTAAGGATCATCCAACATGTCCTTAGAACCTCTATAATTCCTAAAGCTGGTGACTGTATTAATATTAGTCCTCTTCTCTCCACTGTCACTTATCTTATCATGACTATACAACCAATTGATGAAGCCCAACTTATTACTGATTATATTCATGGGCTTTCTGAAATTGGACATGTCTCACATAAGAGGAAGAAGAACATTACTTTAGGACACCTAGTGACCTATATCCTTGAGAAGAAGTACAATCTAGTTCAATCTGATCCTTAATTTGAAATGCTTATCTTTTTCACTAATGCTTCATTTCGAGCACTTTTTTGGAGAGATGATACAAGTGAGGATTCTGAGGGAGAAGAGGAAGCACCTGTACCTATGCCTGCTCATGGACTTGACTTTCAGGAGATGGTCCAATACTTTGATAGGCTAGAGAGTCATTTTGATCTCGCTTTGATCAAATTCAGACTCATCTAAATCAGCAGGATGCATAATACTAGCAGGACTTGGGTTGGATTCAAGGTCAGTTCGACTCGGTGAACACCAACATGGCTATGATGAATAGTTATTTTTCTATCTTCAACCAGCCACCTCCTCTAAACTAGGGCTCCTCAGATATATAGATGTACTTTTTATGTGTTATCTTTGTCAGTCCTTAGTGATGTCATAGATGCTTCTGTTGTTTTTCTATGATTATCCTTTACTTTTATTTTAAATTTTGATGCTATGTTGTGGTTGTATTGATATCATCCGAGCATCAATGTATCTCTACATTAATTTGATATCAATAAAATATGGCTTGTTTTATTTAGTTGATTTTGTTCTCTATTTGAAATATTAGTTTGCCTATATGATAATCCTAACTTAATTGATCTAAACAAATATGTTATAATGTAATCAACAATACAAAAAACTAATTTCATTAGAAAATCTAATTTTTCAAAAATATAAGTTAATTTATAACTCGATTAATTTAAGGCTATCAATCTCATGTTCTTTTTAGGCATACATAATTTTAATATTATTATTACAATTTTGATTTCTTATTATTCTTTTATTTCTCTTTTTGATATAATTATCTTTATACTTAGAGAAGTTTGAGTTTTTAGATTATTAATTTCGGAAGATTAATTAAAAATAAAGAAATATACAAGTGTATAAAAATCAAAAGAATGCGCAATAGTTCGCAAATTAAAAAGAGGCACAAAATTAACCCAAATACAAAAAGATACACAAAGTGTGCCACAAATATTGATAAGATGCACAATGTCGCCAAACAAGTATATTGATCATATTCTTTTCTCTATCTTTTAATCTTTAACTTTAAATTAATCTAATATTCAATTATATTTTGTATTAGAAATTGACTTAAATTCCCTTATGTTTACATGCTTATTCATTTAGTGGGAGTTATGGAGAAATTTAGGATTTTCAATTTTTTTCAAATAATAATTATTTTGCCATTATCAAAAATGGGGAGATTGTTAAGATAATTGCTACTTAGTTTTGTATGTTTGATATTCTTGAAACTTGTATGTTTATTATGATTCCAATTATTTTTGATTTGATTATTATTTCTCCTAACACATTTTAGAAGAATTGTTTTGCTCCTATGTGTACTAATATTTCAGAAAAATTATACTCCGAATTGATGAAGACTTCAAATCAAGAATAGTTTAGAGTTTATTGTGTTTGAAGTATGTATTTTCATTTTATTGAGTGTAAGAGAGTGTGATTATAATTGAATAACTGAGCACACACATTGGGGGAGAGTTTTAAAATTCATATTTCTAAACTGATAGTACTGTACGATATCACTTCATATGGGATGATCTGATCAATTATTTTTTCTTTACGAGCAATGGAATGAGTTGAAATGAAATTATATTTTCTAAGTATGGTTCGTACGGGATGATCCCAGTTTCATATAACGATGAACGTCTTGGGTTCGTTCTTAAGAACTGATCATACATGATGATAAAACCTTCATACAGGGACGTACATCTCAGTTTCATTCACGTACAAAATTTTTTTTCTAAGTCATGATCGTACAATATGATCTCAAATTTTGTAAACAAACAAACGTATCTATTTTGTTCTCGGATGAAGATCGTACAGGATAACATTAAATTTCATACAGAGACGAACACCTCTATTTTATTCTCACACAAAAAAAATTTCTGTCTGGATCGTACGGGACGAATTCATTTTTGTACCAGGATGAACATCTAGGGTCAATTCCCATTCATTTCATCTTGACGTTTCATACAAATAAAAATTTAAATTTTTAACTATTCATCCTGGATGAACTTAGTTCATACCGGATGATGATTGGGTATGAAATGATTTTGTCTTGATTCATAATAGATTTATATGCAACAGTATTTGAACTATTCATACGTACGAATATACGATCATACTGTACGATCGTGTATGCTCTAAATTTAAAAATTTAGTTTTTTGGATGATTTTTCATGTCTTATGTATAAAAGGCCCACTAAAAATGATGTGGGAGAGTCTTATTTATGTGATTTTTTAAAGGTAATTAAAGGAGAGAGTGTGAGAAAGTGTTTGAGAGAAATTTCTTGTAAGTGGAGTGTGAAGGGTTCACAAGATTACTCAAAGGTAAGAATCTCCTTATAATTGTGCTTATTAGTCTTTCTCTTGTCTTTCTAGATTGCTCGTGAGAAGATCTTTGGATAAAATCGGATTCTCTGCCGACACTTGGGAACTATGAAAGGATAAAGATTATATGCCGACACTTGGAAAGTGTGAAAAGACAAAGGTTCTCTACCTACACCTAGAGAGTGTGAAAGGACAAAGGTTTTCTACCAATACTTGGAGAGTGTGAACAGCCGACGGTACTCTTCTTACACTTGGAGGGTGTAAAAGGATGAAGGTTCTCTTCCTACACTTGGAGGGTGTGAAAGGATGACGATTCTCTGCCGCACCGGGGATTGGTGGAAGTGAGTTTTTGTAAATGCTTCTCTACCTTGCTGTGGGGGCTAAAGGAGAGTCACATTAGTAATAGTGTAATACCTGAAGTGGGACGCTGGAGGGTGTGGATGTAGGTCATGTTTGACCGAACCACTATAAATCTATGTGTCTTTTATTTTTTCGCAGCTTACTTACTTCAAGTTATTAATTTCGTGGTTGAAATGTTATTTTGAAAACTTTAATTAACTTACTTTGTATATCAATCAGTTTCAAATTTTAAAATCCAAGAAGTAATTTTTAAAATTACCAATTCACCCCCCCCCCTCTTGGTTAGCATTGAGACATTAGTTTAGGTTTAACAACCTAATCAAGATTCAATAAGAATCAACATCAGCTATCTTATTCTACTGAGGGGTCATAAGAGCTAAAACATTATGGTCTATCTCTTGCTCCTTATAAAAAGATTCAAATTTTTACTCTCAAATTCACCACCATGATTACTATGAATTATCATAATTTCATAACATAGCTTCCTCTGAATCCAAGTGAAAAAAACAACTTAAACTCCTCGAATGATTCACTTTTATGTGATATGAATCTAACCTAAGTAAACCTTGAATAATCATCAACAATCACATATCCAAAGAGTTTCCCTCCTATGCTTGTAGTGCTAACACGTCCAAAGAGATCCATGTGTAGGACTTTTAAGGGTTTGCTAGTAAAAATATCTTTAATTAAAGGGAAGGAGGATTTGACTTATTTTTCTAACTAATAAGCATCACGCAAGTGATCCTTAGAGAACTCTAGTTTGGGTATCCCTCTTACAAAGTATTTTTAGGTGATCTTTCTAAGGCTTTTCATGTTTGAATGACAAAGCCTTGTATGCCACAACCAAGATTCATCAGCAATCATTTTTAAGTAAAATGATGCAGCACAATCAATATTATTTAAATCAAGCATGTAGATATTGTTGATCCTTTTTTCCTGTAAAATAATTTTATCATTGAAGCTTATAATGTAGCTAATTGACCAAAATTTTATGCTTAAGCTTTTATCATAGAATTTATTGATGCTGAGCAGGTTATATTTCAATATATCTATAAGTAAAACATTCTCAATGATAAAATTCTTTAAATTACCAATTATACCATACCCCACCACTCTCATGGTTGTGTTATCTCCAAGTTTTACCTTGCCTCCTGCCCTGTCTTCAAGAAAAATTAATTTATTTACATCTTCATTCATATGTCTTAAATATCCACTATCCAGGTATCACATGCTCTCATAAGGCCTTCTGTGAGAGCACCCCTACAAAATCATCAGATGCTAGATTTGAGAACCCAAAGAGGTTTGGGTCCCATCTTAAAAAAAGAAGAAGGAATTGTATGCATGCTATGCTATAAATTTTGAACTTGAGGCCTCCACACTAAATATGTTCTATGGTGAATAGTGCAGGTGTGGGAGATATGTCTTAGCATGCCAGAAAAAAAACATCTAACACTAGGAAAAGGGTTTACTAATCTACTCGAGTTATGGTGCCTATTCCTAGGATTGAATGATGCATGCTTATCTGATGGATTATGAAACTCAAGCATTATGGGTGGGATTTTATTTTATTGGAAACTTGATAATTTAGCTTCTAAAAACTTATTTGTATTTTCAAAATTTGATTTTTTTTTTAAAGCATGCTCCTTACTATCTAAATCAGTTGCAAGAGTATCTAATTACTTATATGCACTTTCTTGCTCAACATGTAAACATTTCAAGGAATTATGCTCATTTTTTAAATCAAGATGATTTACATTCAATGAGTCAAATTACTCCAACAAAGTCATATGATTTTTATCTAGGGTAGAATGTTCTTTCCTTAGAATTTCATGCTATTTTTATAGATTTAGAAATACAATTTTGAGACTAACATGTAATTTCTTAAGCTTCCTATATGAATAATGATTTTTTCCAAAAACTTCAAGTAATCGATTATAAGTAAGCTCACATACCTCTTTTTGATTAGAGTGATCAATATGTTCATCATCCATTAAATATATGTTTGTTATCTCCTCTTTAGCTTCAGTTTTAAAGGAGTCTGCCTAGCAAGCCTTTTGAATCTATTTCTTGTCCTTGATGAACTTAGGCTTTTCTTCACCCTTCTACTTGCTTAGGTGAGCTTTTAAAGTTTGGTAGAAGACTTTAGATGTTCTGGCTTCCTGCATTCAAAATAAATAACATAAGAAGATACTTTAGAATTTCTATTATGCTTACTGTTATTCTAACTCTGATGATGCTTTTACTATTTTCCTTAAGAAGCTCTATAACAACCTAGTTATTAAAGCAATATCATTATTTTTAGAATAAGAAGAGTCAGTGTCAGAATCATTGGCCTTCAAGGCCACAATTTTATCCTTTTTCTTCTCACCTGCATCAAGTTGCATGCTTTTAGTTCACTCCTTGCTCATAAGCAATAAGTCATCCAGTAAGTTATCAATTAAATAAACATTCAGATCTTTTGATTCATTAATCACAATAATTTATGCATCATAGGAAGAAGATAAATATCTCAAAATTTTGTTAACTTTTTCATAGTTTGTTAGTTATGTTCCTAAGGCATGTAGGGATGTAACAATCTGTATAAACCTAGTATATATTTTATAAATCAATTCACTAGGTTTCATGCGAAAAAGTTCTGAATCATGCAAAAGAATGTTCAACCTAGATTATTTAACTTTATTTCTACCTTCATAAGTTGTTCATAATTTATCCTAAATTTCTTTTTCAATAGAATGAGTGGAAACACACATATAATCTTCAGAATTTAAGATACTAAAAATATTTCAAACATTTAGCATTCAGTTGTATGAGATCTCTATCATCAAAAGTCCATTCAATAAAAAAAAAGTTTAGTTTTTATGCAATCAATAAGTTTAAATTATGTTGAATATCCATCCTTAATAAGTATCCACATGCTGTAATCAATTAATAGTAAAAAGTTATACATGCGAGTTTCAAAAAATTAAATGGTATATTATCAAAAAGAGGGGGTCTAATGATTGAATAACCTTTAGCGGAGTTTCTATTTCCAAAGTTAGCTATAGGCTATAGATCAAAATTCAAAGGTTTTTTAAAGCTTAATTTTATGAATTCCTTCTCTGATACCACTAGAAAGTTTGTTAGGGTTGCTAAGCCCTTATAAACTAGCCAGAGGCAGACCAAGATGGTGGGGGGTGAATTGATAGTTTAAAATTTCTTAAACAAAATGAAAAATATTTTGAATATTTTAAAACAAACAAGATCAACCCTTGATGTGGAAGAAATTAACAAAAACAAATCTGAGATTTTAACCATACAATCAACTAGAGAAAATTAAAGTGCACAAATTAAAATGTGAAAAAGTAATAAGAAAGAATACAAGATTTATAGTGGTTTGGTCAACTTAACATACATCCACTCTTTGGAGACACCCTTTCGATGTATTGCACTAAACCTTCAGCGACTCTCCTTTTGCTCCCACAACTAGACAGAGAAGCCCTTATAAACTATTTCCACCATCCTGATGAGGCAGATAACCTTAAATTCTTTTTCACATCCCTGATGAAGGTAGAGAACCTGGAATCCTTTTACTCCCTCTTGGAGTATGCAGAGTACCTAATCGGATACTTATGATTATTTACTTAAGAGTTACCAAGGAATTAAGGATGAAGCTTGAAGAAGATGAACTAATCCTTGCTTAGAGCAATCTTTATGATTCCCCTCACAAACTCTCCCTCACAAGATTCTCCCTCTCTTTCCCAAACTCACCTTCTCCTTCTCTAAGCTCCCTTAGGTTAGAACTTCAGCAAATGATATGTCAAAGGATAAATACTTAAGCTTAAATACAAGAGCTCCAAAATAACCCTAATTTCAAATTGTACATAACTTATCATCCAGGACAATCAGGATATCATCCTGTACGATTAGTTTAAAACACCTAATTAGCCTATACAATCAGCCTTGCCATGTACGATCTATTCAAAAATTTGAATAGAACAACCTGAACGATTATGGGATCGTCTGGGACAATTAGTTCAATATGGGTGGCAATCGACAAATCATCCCACAATAGTCTCAGTACATCCTAGACAATAAACCTAACTGACTAGAGGAAAATCATGGTTTTTTCCTAGACGATGGATATCATCCAATGGAAATATAATAGATTGTCAAGGACGATCATAGTGGTTCATCCTTTACGATCTAATTAAATAATTTAACCATAATTATTCTCCTAATCATTGGATCAATTTAGACATGATTTTCTTGCATCGTACATGATGATGTCGATCGTCTGGGACAATTAGACAAAAATGCATTTTTAAAAATACGGCTAAACTATGATTATCAGTTAAATTTCATACATATAACTATTCATTCTAGATGATTAGTTAATTATATTTTTTATTCATTTTTTTAATTTTTTTTAGTAAAAAATCCTCAAAGGGGCCTACACATTAATTCAGGAAAAAATTACACAGTCCTTTAAGAGATTTCAAGCTCACTACTGCTCAACCAAGCTACAAAAAGATAGCAAAATAAACCTAAGTGCTCAGAGTGGCTGCTAAGAAAGATTACAAAAAATCTTAGGTATAATCTATGGTGCATAAGAACGAGGATAAAAAAATGAGGGAACCAAAATGCAGCAACCATCTCCATCTTCCCATCCAAAGCGATCTCACTACAAGCACCTGCATAAACAAAATTCTACATAAACAAAATCTGAAGCCCAACATAGATATAATAAAAATTGAAGCAGAATATATAAACCAATCCCAATAGTTAAGATGATTAATTAATTATCTTAACTTAACATGATGCCCTAATTAGTGTTTTTATTTTTAACTTATCGTCCAGGATGATTTGAAATTGTCTTATACGATATGATCAAAAATAGAAAAACTCTAACTCACCAAAATTCTTCCCTTGAGTGTGTGTGCAAGGTTACTTAGCTTTTGAATATATTATAGTACATTTGACTTAAGAAAAGGTAAAAGATGCATTCAAATAAAAATTACAGACTGACTCAATCATAGTCTATCTGATCTTATGCTAATTGATATTCCAAGTGAACTTGTGGACCTGAAAGGTTAGTGAGCAGGGAAAATATAACAGATATGCAAGAATAGCAGTAGTTAAGAAATAATAATATTTGTTATCATCAAAATTACAGTACTTGGGTCTAGATTTCTAACACTAGAATCTTTGGGTGCAGTGCATATGTTCACATATACAGCCAAAATATAGTAAAATTAGATCCAAGGCAGTCAAATGAATATTTCTTAGATATTCATCCCTTAAAAAATGTTATAAGTGTTATCATCTTATTACAGTTGATGCTACTTTTTTTGAACAAATATCTTATTTTACCAACCCTCATATTTAAGGGAAGACTGAAATTGAGGAAGATAAGAAAAGTGAGCTGCCCCTTTTAACCTTCAACCTTCACCTAAAACCAATCCTCCAAAACCTAAAATCAAAGCTATAGAAACTTAGGGAATAGCTATTATTAGGTTTTAGGATGTGTATTCCATGTATACAAGTCAAAAATATGCTTTAAACTAGATCCAATATTCTTAACCATATCTTGAAATTGCGGTAAACATAAGTTCACCAAAAACACATCCATTGTTCCCCATAACCAACTTTATATACTTCATTAACTTCTCATCTTCACAACAAAATTACATTAAAGTTCTTCTTAAAGAAATAATTAAACTAGCATGTAAATTGTCACCAACACCAATAGAACATATTCTCAAGTTGGGGGAAGCTAAAGAAGATCTAGATGTAGATAAGGGAGCTTACCAAATACTTGTGGGGAAATTGATCTCCCTTTTTGACACTAAATAAGATATTGCACTTGCTGTACGTATCGTCAGTCAATTCATGCAAAATCCAAAATAAACTCATATGTAAGTTATAGACATAATACTGCACTAACTTAAGAAAAATCCAAGGAAAGAGATTCTTTTTAGAATAGACTACAGAATAACCCCAGAAAAATATACTAATATAGATTATACATAATTACTGAAGATAGGGGATCTACCTCTGGATATTGCACATTCCCTGGAGGAAACATAGTTACGTGGAGAAGTAAGAAGGAGAATGTGGTTGCAAGATCTAGTGGAGAAGTAGAATATAGAGCTATGACCTAGGGAATATCTGAGTTACTATGGATCAAAATGATTCTAGAAGACCTAAGGATCAAGTGGGAAGGCCCCATGAAGCTACATTGTTGAAATAAATTAGCAATTAGCATAGCTCACAATAAAGTTCAACATGATAGATCCAAGCATATAAAAGTCGACAAACACTTTATAAAAAAAAAATTAAAAAGTAGTATTATATGTATCCACCATGCCTCATCAAAAGAACAACTTACATATATCTTTACCAAAGGATTAGATAACTTTTCTTTTCTTGTTGATTACCATGCTAAGAAAGATAGATTTATATTCCCTAACTTGAGGGGGAGTCTTAAATCTAGCCATTCCATAGAAGATTGATCCCATGACGAGGATGGGGATCTGTGGGAGGCTCGCTTGAATCACGTCGATACCTTTCCATAGATAGATGGTTAAGTTAGAAAGGATTATATTAGGTTAATAATGCGTAATTATGTAATCTATTTGTTTTATGTAATATTCTATATAGTTCTATAAATAGGGATATATTTGTGTAATAAAGCCAAGATTTTTTTCCTCTAAATCTCTGAATTCAATAAAATTAAAAAACATTTTGATGATATATATATATATATATATATATATATATATATATATATATATATATATATATATATATATATATATATATATATATATATATATATATATATATATATATATATATATACACACATAAAATGAATGAGGGGATTAAATAAAATCCTTGCCTTGCCAATGACTAGCCATTAGATAGACCAAAAATTAAAATAATAATAATAATAATAAATCACAAGCGATTGATTTCTATTGTGTGCAAGGGTGGAACCAAGAAAAGATCAGGGAAGTTAATTCTATTTTTTTTTCTTAAAAAAATAAGTATTTTAACTACTTTTCTCATTTTCAATAAATACAATTGTTCAAATTCTATGAATTGTTTTTTCTATTTTATCTATAAAATTATGCATTTCACAATCCTATTTTGCTCGTTCTAATTTTGTTGTGTGGCATGAAAGCCATCATTCAACCAATTGGAAAAATAAATTACCCTTCAACAGACGATTTGATTTTATTTCAAAATATTAATTCTTACCTACTTCTTTCTCTTAATAAGATATAAAAAATCATTATTTTAAAATTTGTCCGTCATGATCTCCCAATCGCATGCATATCCTACAGATCCCATCGCCCTGAATCATCTCCAAACCGTTAATCACAAATGATATATTATCTTCCATGACAAACTTTCAAGGTTGTCAATCTAACCAACACAGCCCCCTAAATGCCTGCAGTCCAGAAATTATTGAGGGAAATTAAACACCCGCTGTATATCATATTATCATTCCTCATGGTTTCGCTTATTAGTCTGCTACATTATATTTGACAAAGCTAAAAATTTACTTGTTATTCCTCTATCTCAAACATGCAAGGTTAACTAACATCCGTTCACTTCATTATTAATGGATATAATGCATTTCAAATATAAATTCAGTGATATGGATGTCATACATTTTATATTCATGTTGGTGCACTTAGGTTCTCTAATGATTGCATTAGAAGTATCATGTTATTACACAATTACTTTGCACTTTTATATACTTTTATATTCATTTTATTGTTTTAAATCCTTGAAAGAGTCAAAGTAGAATATTTATAAGAATGATGTATATGTTTGAGTCCTGATAAATTATAGATTTTATATAGATTAAGTTGAAAAGTGTCTTGAGGTTTAAAAGATTTAAATTTACCTACTTATGCATATACAAATTGAGCTCCAAAATATGATATCATTTCCTTTGTAGGATACTATCTTTTGGAATTGTATGGAAGTCTTGTAGCTTGAAGACCTTAAGGAAGTATATTTTAATCAAAATATATAATAGGCTTAGAAATCTAAGCTGATTGTGGTGCAGTCTGGCCACCTTTCTTTACAGCAGAGTCTGAGTCTGTTATAAATTATCAATGAATAAATTAATCACTCTTTATATTTAATTCTTTACATTTCTTATATTGCATCATATGGGTGGTACTTGACATTTATATTATAAGTTTTCCTTTTTCTTGGAGTATATGCTCCGGACTTTGTAGGAATATGTATATTAGTTCTAAGATGATACAGTACTGGATATTGCATATACAACCCCTTTCCCAATCATGCATACATGCATGAATTTTTATTTTCTACAATTGAACACTAGAGCCTAGGACTTTTATGCCCAACATGTACTAGGTAGCAAGGTTCCCATTATGTTTGAGGGATGCTGTGCTTTCCTTTAGTTATGGTCATTATGCTATCAAAGTTTTTAAGAAATTTTGGGAGTGGTAAATTAAATAAGATAAAAATTATAGTTCTTAGTGAGTCTTCTCATGAGTGACATTAGAGTTCAAGTTAAAAATAATTATCTTGAGACATAAATTTGAGAGTCTAATTTGTCCTTTGACTTCTTAAGATAGAGATCAGCCTACCATGTATGACATCTATGATGATTGAATCTGTATTAGGATTATTAGTTGGCAACTCACTCCAAGCAAGTATTAGTCCAAATTGTAAACACCTCTTTAGTCTTTGCACATTCAAATTTAATACTTTTAAAATTTGAAATCTAACTATAAATTTTGATAATAACTAGAGAATTTATAATCTAAAGCTTATCCTTTAAATCTTGTTAGCCTAAATATTTCATTAAATCTAATGTCTTTAAAAATTTTTATCCTTTTCTTTAATTGAGAGTATTCTCTTAGGAGATGCAATTAGCTATCGTGGCTTGCCTCTATAGAAGTCAATAACCCATAATAAAATAAACCCTATATTTATGTCTTTCTAAGGTAGGGGAAAGATTTATAGAACATAGTCCTAAGCTTTAAATATTGGATTAATTTAATAATTGAAATAATAGGAGAATATTTATTTTATCCTTCGGTATTAATTGATTATTCCAAATGAAATATTCACCATGCTTGACCTTATTTCTACTCTTCCATGAGTAATACACCATGGAGCAATAGACATTTGCAATAAAAGGATTAGCCGAAGAAAGTCGTTCCAAATTTGTTTTACAATCTTTGATTGACAAAAAAAACTAGAATTGGAAATCCTTATTTCTGAATAATTCACCATTACATGCTTGATATTTTTCCACATCATTACATCCTCTAGGACATAAATTATTCCCCAAAAGCTTTCGATTCATTAAAAAGTCATTGGTTGGAATTACATTGTTAATAGATTCTACCAAAAGCATTCCACCCTAGGAGAAATGTGAAGCCTTTTTAACCATTTTCCATAATCCACAACAGGAAGATCATCTCCATGGGTATAAGATACCAAAGTTGCGATACTTTTACCCGAGAACTTATTCTTAATCTCCAAACAATCTCTTTCAAGATTAGGAAAATTTTGAATTTGCAAAATTACTTCAACTAAGGAGTTTCCAAAATTGTTTTGAAGATATTCCTTATTCCAATTTCCCTCAACTATGAAATAATCGATCGAAGGAAAATCATAATCCAAGATAGCAAAACAAGTCAGCCATTTATCTAGACTTCTATCTAATATCCATACATCTTTCAACATATTAATAGATGTACCTGAAGCAATCTTCCATCTAGTGATTGGTTGAACAGATTTTGTTCCACTAGATAAGATCTTCCTAGTTGTTGATCTATTACTCTTGATAGCAGCATCCCCTAAATCAGCACCATATTTTGCAATCAAAGATTTATTAAGCATTGATTCTTCTTTCTTTAAAAAACTCCAAGCAAATTTTGCTCTCAAGGCCCCAACCAGAGAAACTGACTAATGAATTCCTTGACCTCCAGCATTCCATGATTTACAAAAATCTTCCCAAGCAATATAATGCAATCCGTGATTCCCCCCTTGCTTGTCTTAGATAAAATTTCTACAAGCCTTGTCAAATTCTTTTAGAATGCTCAATGGAACTAAAGAATGAGTAGAGAAGAATACTAGAAGAGAGAAAATAATAGATTTAACTGATTGAAGTCTTTCGGCTAGAGAAATAAAATGGTTGCCCCATATGTTAAGTTTACTAGAAGCTTTCTCTAGTAGACCATTAAAATCCATTGAAACCAGCCTTCTTAAAACCATTTTGATCCCGAGAAAGTACAATTCATTAACTAATTTATAGCCCCATAAGTTTTATATATCTTTCTTCTTTTTTTGATTCACAGCTTTTCCAAATAAAATTGTTGATTTCTAGATATTGACACTTTTCCCTGTCCAACTATAATAAGCAAAAATAATTCTTCTAAACTTTTTCATAAATCTGATATTGGCTTCTGAAAATAAGAGAATATCATCCACATATAATAGATGAGAGATTCTAGGACCACTTGAAGCAGTTTTGATCTCCAAATTCCTTCCACTACGACTTAAAGCATTCAACAAAAGCTGAGGGCAATGGATAAACAAGTAAGGAGATAATAGGCATCCTTGTCTACATCTGCTTTTAGATTTAATCCCCTTTGAAATTTTGCAATTGATCATAATAAATAATTATGGATCTTCCACACATTCCATTATAAGTTTTTAAAATTTGATTGGAAATCCAAAATATTCCAATACCAACCTTATAGTATCCCAAGACATACTATCATAGGCTTGCTCCATGTATAATTTAATTGTTACCAATCCTTTTTTTTTTTTTGTAAAATCTCAATTTATTAAAAAGTTCTTGAGCTAAGAGTACATGATTTGATAAAGATCTACCTTTGATGAAAGTTTCTTGAACTTCCAAGATTAATCCATAAAAAACCTTTAAGAGCCTATTGAGCAACATATTGGCAATTATTTCATATATAGAAACACATAGAATGATAGGACAAAAATTTGAAGGATCAATCAGATTCATAACTTTAGGAATGAGTGCCACCAATGATTCCTTCCATTTAAGACACAACATCCCTGTAGACAAGAATTGACGGATAGCAAACCAAACTTCATTGTCAATTATCTTCCAATAATTTTTAAAAAGAGAGTAAGTGATGTCATCTTATCCGGGAGAGATGTTATTTTCAGGGCTTTTAACAACCAATTCCACTTCTTTAATGGAGAAATCAGCCTCTAGATGCTTATAATCTAGTTTGGTTACTATCTTCAAAACTGGAGGCCACCCTTCCAAGAAACACTCTCTATTCCTCCATTTTTTGCTGAAGAATTCAACCATAATTTTTTTCAATTTCAGTATGTTCTTCTACTAGTATGCCTTCCTCTTTCTTTAGCTGGTGTACAAAGTTACCAATCCTCCTTACATTAGTATATGAGTGGAAGAATTTTGAATTCATATCATTTTCCTGAATCCACTTTACCTTTTCTTAGGTTTTTTTTACTGCAGAGAAGCAATAAGAGTCTGATGATCCCTCCACCGAAACTCACAATCTTTCCACCATGTGTTTAGCTAAGCCATTGTAAGATTGAATTCATAAGTTTTTTATCTCAATAAATGAAGTTCATCACTAGTTAACCCTTAACCATTCAACTCTTCAATTTGAAGAGTAGAAATGTTGTTCTTCAATGAATCCTTCAGCCCCATAAACTTTTTTAGTTTGGCTTTCCTCCAAAAGTTTAATGCACTCAAAACTCTTCTGAATTTAACATTGAGAACATTCATTGCATCACCTTTAATAGATTTGTTCTGTGACTTAAGGATAATTTCCGTTGAAGCCAGATATGAAGCCCAGACGTCTTCATATTTTAGAAATATATTTTTATGAACACTATCTTTGAAAATTTTAAGAAGAATAGAGCAATAATTAGGTGAAATCCTAGCCAAGTGCCTGATCGAGCATTATGAATCTCATTAAAAGCCTTAGTAATCAAAAGACATCTATCAAGCCTTTCAAGAATGCGAGCATTCCCAGTTTTGTTGTTGCACCAAGTGAATTTTTGTCCCACCAATCCAATATAATGAAGATCATTTTTGGACATGAAAGCTTTCATCTCTTGCAGCCCTTGTGAAAGAGTGAACTTCTTACCTCCCCTCTTCTCTTCTTGTGACAATATACAATTAAAGCCTGACCCCACCACCGAAGGAATATCCATGTTACATTTCAATTCTAAACTTTTCCACAACTTTCTTCTCATATACAAATTTTTATTACCATACACCGTTGAAATAATCCAAGTTCCCTTATTGATAATATTCAACTCCCCAATGACACATTGGGGTAAACCTTCAAATAAAGAGAATGAAGCCAAGTTAGACTTCCACAAAACTATAATTCCTCCAGAAGATCTATCAAAAGGATATGAAAAGAAGTCCCAATCATCACCTATGAATTTACTAATATCATATTTAGCAAAAGAAGATATTTTTGTTTCAACAACACCCACAAACAATACATCCCAATCTTTAACAAACTTTTTTAAACAAAAAGAGGCTTCCCTTTTATTTTCCCCTTTGAAGTTCCAAAAAGCTAGGGAAGTCATCTACCTTTATTCAATCCATCAGACATTTTAGTTCTCGATGAATTGCTCAATGGACCAAGGGATTTTAGTTCTTTAAACAGTTTTGGTTTATGAAAATCTGAATTGATAATCTCCATATTATTATTTCCCATGCTTACCAACTCAATAGGCTTAGGAATATTTTCAATATTGTTATTAATATTTTTGGAAGAATATATTAAAGCATTACTAATAACATTATGTTTGATAAATTCTCCTTCTTCCAAATCAAGTACCACTAGAACATTTAACACAGATTTTTCTACTAAATTCTATCATTCATCCTCCAATTAGAATAGTTTAAAAATATTTTCTTGAATTGGAAAATTAGAGATAGTTGAAGATGAATTCATTCCAGTCTCCAGTGTTGAACTTTTTATTATTTCTCTAGAATTACCAACAGCAATCCCCATCTTTATTTATTTCAACTTCAGCTTCATAATTTCCAACAGCAGCCCCATCTAAATTCTCTCCATCCATATGTAATTACGCCCTAGTAGCTTGTTTTTATAGATTAGACGAAGGTAAGACAACATCTTTATTTATATTCTGATCAGCAACCATTCCAACATTTTGAATTTTAGCAGTCATAGAACTTTTCTTCTGATAAATAGCATTTCCCCTTCTTCTCCTCTTATTATTAACATGAACCTAAGTTCCATACTTCAATTCTTCCTTAGGATTACTAATCAAAGGTAATCATAATTTTTTTTTCTGTAGTAGCAGGTAATGTCGAGCTAGTATCAACACCTTCCTTATATAGCAAGAATTGCTCAAGTGACCTATCCTGCCACAATTGAAGCAAAATGATGAGATTTTCTCATACTCTACTGTTTGAAAGAATCATCCATCAATCCCATCCACCCAAACACCCGGTGGCAATTGCTTATCTAACTCTAGAAGGATAAAGAATCTTGCAAACTCCCTTCTTCCAATTAAAGAAGCAATCCTGGCAACATTAATTTCATCCTAATAATAGAGAGGAAGATTTGGCATGCTCACCCATACAGGAGACATTAGTCCCTTCAGAGATGTAGTAGAAATTTTGGGATTCCATTTGTCATGACCAATTATGTGGCCATTTACAAACCATGGACTACCTGAAATCACATTCTCCATTGATTTCTATGAAAGGAGGCGCACAACACCCATCTTGAGCCAAGGATTATAAGGTGAAATTTTCCAAATTGATCACTGACGTCTCATATCCGAAGCTATTATCTGCACTAGAATATCTTTGTCAAAAACCTTCATCATGATGGATTTTTTGGAGTCAAAAAGTGTTATCATTCATATTTGGTTCATATAGTTTAATTACCTTGCCATCTTCTGACATGAATGATTCTCCCATTGGCATGTTCAACTTGATGTATGGACTTTTAGTCCATGGATTATTTAGGATTGTCTCTCCCTACTCACCAACAATTCCTTCTCCATTCACTTGGGCATTCTCACAAACAACAGATGTACTATCAACTAGATTTTGAACTGAAGGGTCTACCTTAGATAAACCATTGGACTTAATAGTATTTCCAAACCTGTTTACAAAGATCTTCAGACCAGATGATGATGATTCCATGTCATTTGATTTAATTTTCAGCATCGAGCACGGAGTGTCCAACCTTGAATCAAATGCCACTTGCTTGCCTTTACTAATAACTGGAGACGAAACTTTTGTTGGAACCACAATTGGTTCTTTGATCACTAATGGCCAGTTGTAGGAAATCTTTGAATTAATCCAGCAATATAACATGATCGAGTCTGGATGTGGTGTAGATTTATCTCGATTCAGGTTGGCCGTAGTTTGGCCACCGGAGTTGGAAGACAACTAGCCTATCGTCATTGCCACCAAACAATCAAGAAATTAAAAATTTGAAATTTATCTCTCTCTATAAAATGGCTCTCTCTCTCTAGAAAATGGCTCTCTCTCTATAGGTTTGGTACAATATTTTTTATTTGTTAAAAAAAAAAAGACTAAGCTAGAGTTGGTTGTCCTAGAAAACCATCTAAGTTTGTGTAAAAAGGTTGTGTAGCTTGAATAATTCCTATGCTTTATTAGTTTAAAATGATTTATATATAAATTTTATTTATTTAAGGTCTTTAAATGGTGGTTTTAATTTAGGTTTTAATGATTTTGATATTTTAAATTTCTTTTAAAGATATTTGATTATTGAAGTTATTTAACTTTAGATTACAAAGAACATAGAGTTCAATAATTTCTAAGTGATAGAATCTATTAATCATCAAGACCTAGGGCCATATTTGTAATGCTATAAGTTCTCCAAAATTGGGGTAGATGGATAGTAAAGAGTCTAAATAATAAAAATAAACTAAAATAAATTTAATTTTAATATAATAAGTACACATTATAGCTTTTAACATTCATGTGCTTGATTCCTTTAAGGAGGGCAAAGGTGCATTGGATTGACAAAGCTTTAAAGACTAAAACACCTAACTAAAATTTATTATTTATTAATTTATTTTTGTTTATATTTTAATATCTACAGTACATCGAATTCACTTATGGCATTATCACAATGAGCACGAGGACCTAGGTCCTCTTTAGGATACATAGCCCTCTAGCTTGAGATAGTATAAGCTAATAGCTTCATTGATCGGAATGATAATTATTTTTTTAATATTGTTTTTCTGATTTAACTTCATTAAATTGAAGATTTTTTGAAGTTTTAATAATTTATTGATTTTTCATATTTTAATGAATATTGTAATACAATAAACATAAGGTTCATATCATAACTTTATGATTTACATTGGTTTATAGTGATTTTACATTTTTCATAAATATAATACCCATAGATAAGTTCGATTTTTTTGAATTTAATAAATTTGATTTTTCTAAATCTAGTTATCAATTTTATAAGTTTTGTGCATTTTATGAACTAAATTTGATCAAAATTTTGACTTTTTTTATTCATAATAAATTTTGTATATTTTATATTTTTCCTAAATACTAGACCCATAGATAAATCCAATGCTTTTTAATTTGTTCAATTTGGATTTTTATAAAATTAATTATGAATTTTACAAGTATGACATATTTTTATATTTATTTAATTATTTAAGCAATTTTCTTATTTCTCCACCAAATCAACTCCAAATATTTTGAAATATTTCCCAAATGTTAGAAATGACCTCTCAGGATGATTTTAATTGTTTAAAATTATTTTATTTATTTATATATATTTTTATTTAATTATTTTTATCAATTAGTAAATTTCTTTATTTTAGAATTTATTTTTATTTTGGATGAATCTGATGGGGCTTTTATTATTATTTTTGTTATCCTTTTAATTTTTAGAAATTTTATATATTATTTGTTATATTTGGATTTAAAGTGAATTTAATATAAATTTTTAAAACCCTAGGTTCATTATATACATGAATTTTTTGTTCACTAATTGACATACCAAATGACCTCCAAAATAATAGGTTGAAACATAAATACGTGCATAAATATGATTCAAACTCACTGAATTTGGGCTTTTCAAGGCTTTCCTAGGTTAAGAAATCAATTAACAAAGCTAAATGCTTCTATAGCTTTAATATATATATTAAAACTTTTATCCTTTCTCTCTCTTTCATGCTCATTTTGTGTGGGTTAACCAGGAAGGAAAAGAAAGAGAAGAAGAGAAGGTAAGAGGAAGAGGAGAGATAAAAGGAGAGAGAAAGTGCGTCATAGCTTTTCATCTATCATTCTTATTACAAAAATAATTCTATTTAGTATAAGTAACTATCCTCTTGCTTTTGTTATCGATGATTTTGACTTTTATGGATTTTATCTCTCATAAATTTGCTAAAAAGGAATTATCACGTATTTTATAACTTTCACCATATAACTTTTTATATTTTATAAATTTGATCATTTAAATAATATGATATAATTTTATTTTATTTTCAGATGTTATAAATATTTATATGAATATTTTTTGTAGATGTGTAGGGAAAATGTATACTGATAAAAAAAAGTTGAACGTGATGTGCTATAGATTAATATGATAATACTAAAATATAATATGTATTGAAATAATTAATAAGACTAGTATATACTGGAATGTGGTATTGATTTGGCTGGAAGGATATTCTAATTGATATTAGATATATGAAATGATATCCCACGTGATACCCTCAAGATTCATGGATTCATTAATGGGAGTTATAAGGAGCCAGAGAGTAATTGGGAGTCAGGTTGATTGAATCACGTGATTAAAGGGGAGTTACAAGGAGTATACTGATTGAGAGTGATAAGAGATGATTTGTTGGGAGTCATAAGTGTAGGATCAAGATCAAGATATCCTCTTATGAATATCTGAATACTGTTATTAATAGTGACACTAATATTCATATAAAATACTGATATTGCCTACTTTTATTGATCACTATTACTCATATTGATCTCTATTATTAATGATAAAATAGATTGATATGTGATGAGTTAGAGAAGGATAATTTGATATAACTAACTGATACTATTAATGAATATTGATATAGTATAAATTTGCTAAAATGATTTAAAGCATTTTATTTTTTATTTCATTGCATTGATTTCAATTGTGAGATTTTAGCACTTGTTGGGCTATTTTCTCATTATATGTTTTTTATATGATTTCAAGAAAGGGTAAGGACCTTATAACATAAGGCACTTGATATCATGCATAGTTTTCTTTCTATACTACTTATTTAGTTTAAATTTTTTTCAATTCTTCTAGTTAATGTATAGTCTTTTAGAGCCTATGAAGGCTATTGAATATATTATTTTGGACCCTAGAGATAGAAACAAAATGTAAATATTAATTATAGTAATATGAATTATATTTTTTGATGTTTAGATTTCTTTAATACAATTATTTTTCTTTGGATATCAAATTAATTTTGGGGCATAAAAACTCCCATAGTGCAATAAATGAATGAGTTAAAAAGATAATAATGAGGTAAAGAGTATAAATTCTTTTATGTTAGATCTTGGGGCATGAAAAATTAGTATCAGAGTAATAGTTAGTGAGAGAATTTTTCTGTAACTAGAGCTATACTAATTATTCCATGTAGATTAGTTTTATTTTTAAGAATTACTTGACAATTTTATTATGTATTTAAGATTTATTTATTGATCACATAAAAGGTTTTGAAAGATAAGAAGTTTGAATATAATATTGATGCCTTTTTAGCAATATCCAAAAATTTGGAAAATTTTGCTGATATGATCGCTCAAATAGTGAATGATAAACTGGACAAATAACTTGAATATATTTATAAGAAGATACAAAAAAGTAGTAAGAAAAGGATTAGCTAGATTGTTAAATTACTTACCATAGTGCAATGTATTTTGTGTGAGAAGAGACATGTAGGACCTTGTTATAGAGTGATAGGTCAATGTTTTAGGTGTAATGTGAAAGTTCATAATGGTTGTTAAACCCTAGAGAACTAGTCCAAGGCTAACCAAGAGGGGTAGGGGCGGGTGAATTGGATGTTTAAAATTTTCTTGAACAAAAAAAATATTTTTAAAATCTTTTTTAATATTTTAAAACTAAAAATTTACATGAAGCAATAGTAATTTCATAATAGCAAAAATTAGAGATTTTGATCACATAATAAATCATAGAATAATGTAGAAATTAAATCTAAAAAATTAACTAGAAAGAACACACCAGATTTATAGTTATTCGGTCTACTTCACCTTCATCCACTCCATGGAAAACTTCTTTCTAGGTATTGCACTAAAAGCAGAGTATCTCCTTTTTCCCCCATAGTAAGGCAGAGAAGTCTTTAAAAAATCTTTCATCTAACCCAATGAGGGAAAGTGATTTGAATCCTTTTACTCCCTTCTAGAGTAGGTAGAGAACCTTGGAATCCTTTTACTCCCTCCTAGTGTAGGTAGAGAACCTTGAAATCCTTTTTCACAATCCTAATGAAGGAAAATAACCTAGGAATCATTTTTCACCATCCATGTGAAGGTAGAGAACCTAGATCTGATGCTGATGAAGATCTCCCCCATAGCCACCAAGGAACTAGAAAAGAAACTTGAGGAAGTTGGTGGTAACCTTTTTTGGAGCAACCTTTGTGAATCTCTCACAACTCCCCCTTATAAAGATTTCTCTCTCTCCCAAGCCCTCTATCTTCCTTCTTTAAGCTCTCTCTTAGATCAACTCCATAACAAAAGATGTCACATAAGAATATTAGAAATTCTTAAATAACGGGCTTAAGAAAACCCTAAATTTCAAGAGTCATATCTTTTATTCATACAATACGATACATGTATCATACGGTATGATCAGTTCAATTCAAACTCATCCAACAAGATCGTTTAAACAAACTATTAAACTTTTATAAGACATCATACTGTACTATCAATACATCAGATGATACAATTTGTAAAAATTCATTCTATTTATTTAGGATGATCCCTGGGACTGCCAAATGCATATATGGGTGATCACCCAACACTGTGGATATTGTACAGTATGATCAATACAAAAATTATAGATTTCATTTGTTAGGATCCATAGGATGACAATTTTTATAGATGGGTAATTGTACAATATGAACGCTATCTTATAATATAATCAATAACAATAATTGTCCATGATTTAATTGCTTGGTATCACGGGATTAATTATGAAAGATTTTAATTAGGGCGTACAATACAAACCAAATCATATTGTATGATTAGTACAAAATTAGTATCTTTCTTAACCTTTGGGGGCTAGGGTTTCTATAGAGCATAACACTTAGTACATTACAAGTAAAAAAAATGTATAGTATGAATTACTTCATAATGAAAACAAGATCGTACAGTATGAAGTACTTAAAAATAAACTCTCTCAAAAATATTTTTATCTCTCCCCCTAAGTGTGTGCAAGGTTTCTAAATAATAATATCCACCAAATTACATGATACGACTCAAGAAAGAAGAAAATACAAAATAAAATGAAAACCAACTATAACCCTAGTCTATCCAGTCTTGAGCTGACCAAAATTGCAAGTGAACGGTGAACTAATTTCCTGAAATGTTAATGCACACAAAACAAAAAATGAAAATATCACAAAAACCATAGAAAATAGTAAGAGACACAATAATGTTTGTTATCATAAAATTTATAGTGTTTGAATCATAATCGCAACATAATGATTATGGGAACCAAATAGAAGAGTATCCATTACCTAGACATGAATAGAAACATGAAAGTACAAAGTTCAAATAGGTGAAAGAGTTTCTTGAAATGCCTTATAATGTGATTAATATGATTTTGGATTATTTTCTAATATTATAAATTATTTTTTTGACATAATTTTTAATTAATTTCAAGTGATATCTAATTTATATTTATTTGAATATTAGTTAATTTAATTTAGAAATTTTATTTTGTGTATATTTCTCTTGGATTGTTATACAATAATGAAGTTATTATTTTTCAATGGTGTAAAGATTTTAATAAGCCAAAATATGATAAAAACATTTTAAAATAAAATATTTTAATTTTTATATAAACAAGAGCGTTTTGGCTCTATGATTTATAACACAATGGTGCTATAAATCACCACTGCAAAGTTTGAGTCTCTATTTCTATAGTAATTATGAATTCTTCATGTAGAGTTGCTATTGGGTTTGAGCACTACGCTGATAGGCCATTAATAGTGATAGAAACCATAGAAAGTAGAATAGGAAGCGAAAGAAAAATGAGAGAGATGAGGAGATAGAAAATTCTTCTTAGCTTTTTTGTCCATAATTTCCCTCTTACTTATATTTTTATTGATTTTTATTTCTATGGATTTATCTGACAAATGAAAATTTTTTTATAACCTAATTTTGTATGCTTTCACCATGTAACTTTTGATATGTTATATATTTGATCATTCAAAATAATATGATATAATTTTATTTCATTCTCACCAATAAGAAACATGTATATGGTCATTTTTATGAAATGTGTTGGAAAAAGTATATTTAAAATGGGTTAAAAGTTATGTACTATGATTTGATATTATAATATTGAAATGTAATATATATTGAGATGATTGATATGTACTAGAATATGATGATGTTTGGATTGAAAGGATATTCTTATTGATATCTGATATATGAAATGAAACCCTATATGATACCTTGAAGATTCACAGATTCACTAATGGGAGTCATATGGAGTTGGAGAGTAATTGTGAGTCATAAAGAGTTGGGAAAATTGATTAACATGAATCAAGAGGAGTTAGAAAGAGTACATTGATTGAGAGTCATAAAAGATGACTGATTGGGAGTCATAAATGTAAGGGCAAGATCAAGAATCTCTCTTCTTAATATTTGAATAATGTTTTTAATATTGACATGAATATTCATGCTCTATACTGATGTTGCTTACTATTACTAATTATTATTACTATTACTTATATCAATATCTATTACTATAATGATCTCTATCACTGATGATATAATACATTAAGATGTAATGTGATAGAGAAGGATAAATTAATACAAATAATTTGTGTAGTTAAAGAATATTGATATAATATGTGTTTTTTTATATGACTCAAAGCATATTATTTTAGTTTTTTATTGAATTTATTTTACTTGTAAGATTTTATTACTTTTTAGGCTATTAGCACATTATGTAATTTTTATAAAATTTTAGGAAAGGGTTAGGACCCTATGGTATGAGGCACTGAACAATATGCATAGTTTTCATTCTACACTACTAGTTTAGTTTAGTTTTTTTTTTCACATATCTGGTTTATGTATAGTATTTTTTAGCTTATGAAGGTTATTATATACATTGATTTAGACCCTATAGATATAAATACAAAAACAACAACAACTACACAACATCAAGCCTTTGTCCCACTACGCGGGGTCAGCTACATGAATCCTTTTTTGCCATTGTGTCGGTTAAAAGTCAAATTCTCATTTAAATCTAATAAAGAAAGATCATTTCTAATATTTTCTAACCAAGCCTTCTTAGGTCTACCTCTACCTTTCTTAATATAAGTCAAATATAATACCTCAACTTTCCTAACTGGGTCATCGAAAGGCCTCCGTTTAATGTGACCAAACCATCTAAGGGGACTCTCTCTAATCATATCTTCCACTAGAGCTACTCCAACCCTAGAGATAGAAATAGAATATAAATATTAATTATATTATAGTGGATTATATTTTTTTCTTTTATTTTTCATTAATGTAATTAATTAGCTTTATATACCAAATTAATCTTATTGTAAATGAATGAGTTGAAACAATAATAATGACACAATGAAAATAAGTTTTTTTAACATTAGATCATAAGGATATGATATGTTAGGCCTAAAGTTACCTATAGTGCTGGGGCACGTAAGACTTGCCTTCTATTGGGGACTTACTTTCTCCCAATATGAAGATTGTCACAAATGGGGAAGTCAGCAACACATGCCCTATCCATATGGTATAATAAGTGTTTTAGAGGGCATGTTGAATTACCTCAGGTGGCATGTAGTGCAATTATTTTGAAGAGTCTTTTTTAGATCTTTTTATAATTCAATGAGTAACAATTTTCCTTTTATAGTGATCAGTCATGGCATTTCATCTTTCTTCTATCCATAAATTGAGGGAGTGAACTTGTTCAATGTTCATTTGATTTATAATGGTGTCCTGCATCTTTCAAGAGAAAACATATTTTTTATGGTTGGTGGGATGGCAAACATTTGTCAGTTCAGTGAAATTTTTGTGTGATGCTAGATGAAAAAAAGAAGAGAAAGAAAATGTACCTTCTTCCTAATGTTAGTCTTTAGGTGTGAATAGATTGTTATTTAGGGGAGGACATGCCTCCCTATTCTTTCTGGATACAAAATGGGAAAAGGTTGGATTAAATGTGGATATAATGAAGTAGCACACTGCTTACATCTTTTCTTTTCTTTTGTGATATGTCATTGTGGTCATAATAAGTAGTTTGAATATATTCCCTTGACCAATTGTATTTCCTAGAAGATGGAGGGGGTCGAGTATTTTCCTCAGGTGAGTAGAGCAAGGACAATTTTGTTAGGCTCACTCGTCGAGCCTGGGTACCCATTTTTTATGAGGGTATCCAATCTCCTTTTTTCAAATGGAAATATATGACATGAAGGAGATCTCACCAAATATAGTTAAATGGTTGTTGATGCTTATTCAACAATTCACTTTATTGGTCAGAACTACCTTCTTAGTCAATATTTATTGCTCTAGAAATAGGTTTGTTCTTTTACGAGAATAAGTGTGAATGATTGTAAGGAGAAACATGTAATAAAGTTTGAGTGTGATACATTTGAGATATTGAATGAAATCTATATAATTTTATTATACCTTTATTTCTTTCTATGAAAGTTCAACTTGAGCAATGTTAATGTTTTTTTTTTTTTTTTGTTTATGATTCAATAAACTTTTTTTTATCAATAGTGAGTTCGATAAAAACTTTGATGCTCTATGGGATCAATGCAAATTGAGGTAAGGATTTGCAAAAAAAAAGACTTTTCTTCACACTAGGGGTCTGGAGCTCGCATAAGTCTTAAGTACTTGCGGGCCTTTGCTTTCCTCAAGGAGTATTCGAATCTTTTGTTCAATTCAAATTAGGATGGGGTTTAAAAAATCTTGTACTACTTGGGTAATCATGTTATATTACTATAATCCATTAGAAAGGATTTTTTTTCACTTGTCTAAATTAGCCCTTATTCTTAGAGATGCATTAATAATCTTCACAAGCTCAATCAATTAACATATTGGAGAGGAGTTATATTCCTTTAAAGGAAATAAGTGTGCTCATATGTACCCAAGGGATCAAGTTTTTCCCATGCTTGAGTTACCCGAGCATAGAAGGAGTGATCCATGAATAAAAATGTGATGCTTATTTTATTTGCTAAAAGTGGAAAAGTTTATAAAATTTTAGATTGCTCAAAATATATTCTACCCTAAACCTCTCCATAGAGGATCCATAGAAGATCTTCCTAGAAAGATTACTTTTCTTCATACTAGGGCCCTCAGCTAGCCTTAGAGAGTTAGCCAATTTTGGTGAGTTTGAAATTAAAGGTGAAGTCATTTAGAATTGGCATCATAATCGAGAAATAAAGGTTTAGGCAAGGTAAGCATAAAAGGCAAACTTGTTTAAAAGTTGTCTCATAATTGAGAAATAAACATTTACGTGAGTTCATAATTAAGGGTGAACTCATTTAGAGATTTTCTTCTCTAGTATTGCAAGGTATGATCTATCATCAGTCACTCGATAGAGGATTATTCTTGAAAGATGATTTTCCTTCATACTGGGGGCTCTAGTGCACGCACAGGTCTTTAAGGCCCATGAGTTTCAACTCACTTCAGGGACTATACCAATATTTTCTTTTTGATCAGACCTGGAGAAGGATTTGTTAATTATGCACTGCTCCAATAATCATAGTTGGATATTATGAGATCAAGAGACTAGGATAAAGAACATTTATCATAGGAAAGTTCTTTTGAGGAGTTCTCATGTGATTCAATTATTTGAACTTGGGGCCCCAAGAAATTTAGATGAAATAATTTTAAAAGGCATGTGATTTTGATTGAAGTTTCATCTTTAGAAGTAATTTTCATAAGAATAAAGTAAGATAATAACATATGTGAAGATATGTGCTTTCCTTATGGGTATAATTGCTTAAGGTCATCTTTGCTCTAATTTCTTAGTATTTATTCCCATTGTGAATTTGCAATCGATAGGCTCCTTATCTAGCCTATGAGAAGAGGAGGTGCTTCATAAAAATCGTAAGAGGACTCTGGGAGATTTATTTTTCTGGAATAAGAATAAATGTCGTGATATGTATAAACTGAAGGAGGAAGATCCTAGAATTACAAACTAAGGAGACTGCGAACTGATGATGATTTGCTTAATCTTAGAAGGAAGATTCATAAGCTGAATGTAACACTTAGAAGACTATCTACTTGGTGGAACCAAAGAGCTAAGGCTAGATGGCATGAGGAAGGTGATTCTAACTCAAGGTTGTTCCATAATTTTGCTTCAACCCGTAGGAATGCTAATTGGATATAGCAAGTTAAGGATGTTAATAACAATCTAGTGGAGGAGGATGATCAAATTGAGCAAGTCTTCTTACAGTTCTTTGAGAAGAAATTGGAGTAAAGAGATTGTTATTTAACTGGTTGGCCGTATCTAGCAGAAAAAAAGAAGTTGAATGCTTTATGTGCTGCTGTGCTAGATGCAGGTTTTACTATAGAAGAATGCAGGATATCTGTCTTCCAGCAAGGGAATAACAAGTCTCCTGGACTTGATGGGGTGACTTCGACCTTCTTTAAGTGCTACTAGAATCTATTAGGAGAGAATACTTGGAATGAAATCAAGAAATTTCTAAATTGTGGAGTGATGCATAAGGATTGGAAAGCTACGCTTATTGTCTTTATTCCTAAAATTAAGAATCTTCTGGTGCAATCTAGTTATAGTCCTATCAGCTTATGAAAGAGTATGTATAAAATTGTGGCTACAATGTTAGTTGAAAAACTATTTGCCCAGAATGATTTCCGAGGAGCAGGTAGCCTTCATTCCGGGAAGATCAATGTCAGAGCATTGCTTATCGGCGCAGGAAATTTTCAATAAATTCAAAGTTTTTAAAAATAAACAAGGATTGATGGTTGTGAAACTTGATATGGAGCAGGCGTATGACAGTATGGGTTGGCCAACATTGAATCAAATTCTCCACTGGTATGGCTTTCCCTCTACCTTTTCTAAGCTTTTAATGGAGTGTGTTTTTTCTGTTTGTCTTCTGCGGCGTCGTCTACCACATCTGGAGGATCCGACAGTTGGCCGGAATGCTGTGCTCATTTGAAGATTCCATATAACTGGATTGGGACGTGGATTGATGTTATGCTCATTTGAAGATTCAGTTGCTATGGAGAATATCCTTTCTGGCAGTCCTTGGTGGGTAAGAGGACAAGTAGTGGGACTGGATAAAGGGTCCACTTCATTCAATCCTAATTCTATCAAAGGAATTTCAGCTCCTGTGTGGATCCGGCTTCCCAATTTACCTCTTCAATGCTGGGATGAGGTAAACATTTGCAGGATAGCTTCGTTGGTGGGAAAACCATTCCTACTTGATGGAAATATGTTCCAATGGAGTAGAAGGTAATTTGCACGGATTTGTGTTCGTATTCCCTTAGATATAAAACTCCCTAAAGGCATTTGGGTGGAAGGAGTTTCTGGGAAGTTTTTTCAGGTGGTGGAGTATGAAGGTTTCTCAAAAATATGTGAGGAATGCGGTAGAATTGGTCATGAGGCGATCAATTGCTCAGAAGTTAAAAAAGATATTGTCTCAATGAATGCTTATGCATCTGAAGCATTCAAAATAGGAAAACAAATGGCAGAAGCTAAATCTGTTGTTAATACAGAGAAAGCAAAGGAGGATTCATGGATCCAGGTAAAACATGGTAATAGAAGATTCAAGAGAATGGGTGAAAAGAGTCAACTCTTTAACAGGATCTCTACTCCTATAAAGAATATTTCTATTCCAAAAACTTGTGTTGAAAATTCAAAAACAAATGGCACACCAAAAGGAGCTTCTTTGAAAGATGTACAGCAGGTTTCAGAAACCATTGTAGTTCCGGAAATAATGACTGATGGAGAGAATGGATCAGATCTTCTCAGTAAAATTCCAGATATTCAACAATCTGAGGTAAACCTGCATGTGTCCCCTCTCAAAACTATTAATAAATTTGATTTACTATCAAATATGGATGGTTCTATCCTGAATGAAGATATGGAAAAAATTGATGATGCTTGCATAGAAGAAGGTGAGAATGTTGAACAAATATCTCAGAAATTATCAAATGTTGAAGCAGTATTTGATAAAAAAAATTTTCTTAAGCAAGCAATTGATAAAGACTCTCAAGATACTGAGAAGGAAATTATTGATAACTTATCTTCTAGAAAGAAGGTGAAACTGCTCAAAGAATTGAAATCTCTTGGATCATGAAATATATTGGAAAGAGAAAGGAAAAAGTGGGGAGCTAGAAGCAAGAAGATTGGGGGACCTTATCCCATCTTTAAGCAATGAATTCGATGATTTTCTGGAATTGTAGAGGAGCCAAGAAGGTGGAGGCTGCTCTATATTTGAAGGAAGTGATTAAAGACCACCAAGTTTTTTTTGTTGGGTTGATGGAGACTAAAATTAACTCATTAGAGAATTCTCAAATCAGCAAATTGCTAGGAAACAATTGGGATTATTTTCTAGTTCCCTCAGAAGGTTTATCTGGAGGACTAACAATTCTATGGAGAAAGGATCTGGCATCGTTCATAGTGGATGAAGTGTCTTCTCAATTGATAGTGGGCAAGCTACAGATTTTCAATAAAGGTACCTAGAAAATTGCAACTGTTTATGGGAGTACCAAAACCACCGAGAAGAAAAAACTCTGGGAATTCTTAGAGGATCATTGCTCGGAGGATTTTCCTACAGTGATAGGAGGGGATTTTAATTGCATTCTATGTCAAGATGAAAAGAGAGGTGGTAAGAAAATCTACTTATCTCAAGGAGCTAAAGATTTGAAGAACTTTATGATCAACAATGATTTACATGAGGTGAAGTCTATGGGTCCTAAATTTACCTGGTGTAACAATAAATTAGGAGGATCTCGGATTCTAGAGAAACTAGATAGATGCCTTATTAACTCCAATGCTTTGAACTCTATTCACCTTGCTAAGGTGAAACACCTCTCTCGCATAGCATCAGATCATTGCCCTGTTTTATTAAATATTTTCAAACCTGCTGTGGTTAATAAAGTTGTTTTGAACATAGTGAATTAAAACTGAGTTATTTCATTTCTAATGGGAATTGGAATACTAATCAAATTCAAAATACATTTGGGGAACATTTGAGGGAGCTTATTATTCAAATTCCAATTCAAGCCGAAAGAGGATTTGATCTCATTGAGCTTAATTCTAAATTTTCAGGAAAATCAATCGCTGCTTTGGTTTTTCAATCAGCTTCGGATAAAAATTATGATGGCTCTATATGGAGTTGGATGAAAAAATTGAAGTTGAGACCGAAGATTGAGCTGTTCTGGTGGAGGCTGTACAATGATTCCATCCCTTCTAATGATTTTCTAGTTAGAAGGAAATTGAGTAACTTCTCAGGATGCCTGAGGGGATGTAGAGAAGATGAGAATGAATGGCATATAGCAGGGAATTGTTCAAAGCTTCATGAAGTAATCTTTTTGCTCAATAAATGGAGATTCAATATTCCTATCTTCAACAACTTTCGAGATTGTTTGGAAGGTTTAAAGAAGCTTGTGGGGAAAAATTCTATCATTGCCAATATGTATTGTACGTCTACTTGGCTAGTTTGGAAAAGTATATGTAAATTGACTCATGATGGCATAGAAGACTCCAATAATTTCTTGGCAGCAAATGTAGTATCTACATCTACATTCAGCAACTTTATTCAAGTTCCAGAAAATTGGGATACTAACCAGTGTAAGCTATTTTGCTCTTGGTATCCTCCTCCAACCGGTTGGATTAAATTAAATGTAGATGCTTCTATCTTATCAAACAATGTGGCTGGATTTGGAGATGTATTAAGAGATGAGAAAGGCAGATTTCTTCTATCTTTTGGAGTAAATATTATGCATTGGGATATTGCTCAAATTGAATTGATGGCAATTCTTCACTTGAAAAATATAATTCATGATTGGATGTTTGAAGCTCAAGGAATCATTATTGAAGGAGATAATTTCAATATTATCAATCTTCTTCAATCGGCTACAAAGCATTGGAAGGTTAGTAAACGCATTGAAGAGAACTTATCATTCCTTCTTGATTTCAATCATGTTATGTTTTCTTTTAGTAAAAGATGTTGTAACAAATTAGCGGATATATGTGTTAATTTGGCTTTAAAGAGTTTGTTTATTTGGGAGGACATTAGTGTTCAAGATATTCCTCCTTCATTCATGTTTTGCTTGAAGGAGGAATGTGACTCTTTAGGTTTGCTTTAGGCCTTGTTTTTAGGCTACTTGTTTATTATTATTATTAATGCTATTTGCATTTCATAAAAAAAAAAAAAAATTTGGAGTGTGTGGTAAATGTCAGGTTCTCTATTGTTATGAATGGAAAGCTCACAAGGTGGATTGATGCTCATTGTGGATTTAGGCAAGGTTGCCCTCTCTCACCTTATCTTTTTATTATGTGCTCTCAATTGTTGTCTAGTGTTATTGAGAAAAGGGGTCAGACATTGGACATTCAAGTGTCATCTGGAGGTCCTAGGATCTCGCATCTTTTGTATGTAGATGATGTACTTCTTTTCTCCAGGGCTTCTACTCCCATGGCTCGGTTGATAAGTTGCATTGTGAAGGATTTTTGAAGCTGGACGGGGCAAAGAGTAAATGTGAACAAGTCACAGATTATCTTTGGTAAGATTGTTAAGAGGTCTTGCAGGAAAAAGGTGGATAGAATCCTTGGCTTCAAGGTGGTTAAGGAATTACACTATTTAGGAATTAAGATCTCCTTACAAAGGTTGGGTGTTACTAATTTTCAGGATTTATTAAGTCATGTCACTGATAGGCTTAATGTGTGGGGGAAGAAATCCCTTTCTTTGGGAGGAAAAATTAATCTTATCAAAACCTCTTTGCTTTCATTGCCAAGCTTTACTATAACTCACTCTCTAGTTCCTAAGAGGGTGATTCAGGAGCTGGAGAAGCTTTGTAGGAGGTTTTTGTGGCATAAACAAGACGGGAAGCATGGGTTACACTATGTTTCATGGGAGGAAATTTGTAATCCAAGGAATGTTGGAGGCTTGGGTGTGCAATATTTCACAACCAAATCTGGAACTCTATGGCCAAGATTAACCTGGAACTTTATCCAAAAACTAGAGACTCTACTGCACCGAATGATTATGGCTAAGTTCTGTAATAATATGTTGAATGACAATTGCTTGAACTGATCTTCTAATGTTTGGAAAATTTTAAAGGATGGGGGTAAATATTTGAAGCCTATTGTTAGATGGAGAGTGGGAAGAGGAGATAGAATTCAGATTCTAAATGATATATGGTTGTTGGATAGATGTCTCAATGAGTGGCCAACATTTATTGATTGCGGTACTTTGGAGAATTTGACAGTTCAACAGCTTATTTCAGATACAGAGGAGTGGGATGAAGGCAAACTTCTCAATTTTTTCAAGAAGATCTTTCCAGCCTTATCAGGAATGTGAAACTAGATGTTCTACGGGAGGATCAGTTGGAGACTATAAGTAAGTTCTCGGGTAAATCCATTTTTGCTTTGGCTTATGATAAAGTCATGAAAGGAAAAGGAGTTAGTGATGATGATGGTTTTTATATTTGGCTTAAGAGTTTAAAGCTTAACTATAATGTGAAAATTTTTTGGTGGTGACTTAGCAAATTTGCTATTCCTACGAACCATTTTCTAAAGTTTTTAAGACTTGAAACTGATGATCTTTGCGCTAGAGGATGCCAGGAAATGGAAAACTATGATCGCATTATTGTTCAATGTAAATATCTTCAAGCTGTGGTTAATAAAAAAATCGTGAATGGGGGTTTTTATTCCCTCATTTCGATCTTTGGAGGGCTGTTTTAAAGAGCTGAAAAGGATTTCTGGCCAGAATTCTTGTATGGCTAGAATTTATTGTGTGGATTTGTTTTTAAACTGGAAAAACCATAACTTAGTGAAGCACTGTAAGGTAGCAATGCCATGTTCATCAGTGGCTGCAAATGTATTGTCTCTAGCTATTCTGAAGTCTTCTCCATATCTAGTTAGCTGGGGTGCTAATCTCCCAAGGGAGTTCTTTTTTACTTGGCGCCCTCCACCACTAGATTGGATCAAGATCAACATGGATGCATCATTGTTTAACTCAAATAGAGGTGGTATTGGTGGTATCTTTAAAGACCATAAAGGGAGACTTCTTCTTGTTTTTGGAAGGAATAAGATCCATTGGAACATTGCTCAACTAGAGATGGAGGTAATTGTGGATATTAGAGACTTTTTACAATGTTGGATGCTTGAAAGTAAAGGTATTATCATTGAAAGTGATAATACTAATGTGATTACATTCTTACAAGATTCTTTGAAGAAAGTTGATTGGCAGTTGAATAATTGGTCAGCCAAAGAGCTTTACTTCTTGAAGGACTTTAATAAGGTCATTTTTCATCATGTTAAAAAAAATATTAATAAAGTAGCTGATTTTTGTGCTACTTTAGCATAGATGGTAGCCTTGTTTTTGATAGCTTTTCTTTTGGTACCATTCCGATCCGTTTGATTGATTTAATCAAGGATGAGATGTTACCAATTTAGTTTGTATCTAGGTTTGTTCCTTTCATTTCTCTTTTAATTGCATTTCTTTTGCATGATTTAAAAAAAAAAAAAGAAAAAGAATAAAAATAAGTGTTGAGATTTAGTGTCTATTGAGTAATGCAAAAGAAATGATAAGATACAAGATGATTAAATATTTTGGGCTAATGACTATGAATTAACTAAATTTTCCTAAGTAGACTCTTCTGTGTTGGATGTGCATTAAAGCATATGCATCCCTAGATCTATGTTGATCTTGTAGGGATATAAAATGATATTTCTTGCCTTCCGATAATGATTGTATCTCCATTGAACTTAGAATGCTAAATATCCTATGTTTAGGCATGCAAGACTTCCATTCTAACACCTAATTTTTCTAGTATTCTTCCATCAAGGTAATATATCATATTGAATTTTAACTACACACATGGTCATTATATGTATTAAATAAAGAATGAGAGATATTGAAAATAATCATTGATGATTCAAAGTACAATAGTCTTATTACCTGTAAAGAATACACATCATTAGCCTGAAACTCAAAAATTAGTTTGCCAAGGAAATTAAAGAAAACAAACTAGATTTTATTAGTTACAAATAAGAAAAACTGCAAGAGTAAAAGTGAAATCAGATGTCACCCATATAGTATAATGCACTCTGTACACTCCTCTTCCAAATATATGATTACTTAATAATAGATATGCTGACAATTTAAGGGGGCA
Organism: Dendrobium huoshanense; assembly: GCA_016618105.1. Taxonomy (NCBI): domain Eukaryota; kingdom Viridiplantae; phylum Streptophyta; class Magnoliopsida; order Asparagales; family Orchidaceae; genus Dendrobium; species Dendrobium huoshanense. The sequence continues at coordinate 12,253,554 of CM028350.1, read as the reverse complement.
CAACACTTAAGCAGTCAAGACCGTATAGAATACTTGCTCATATATAAAAGTTTGTGAAGGTTGTTAAACCATATGGAACTAGCATAAGGCTCACCAAGACGGCGGGTGGATTGGTGGTTTAAAAAATTTTCTTAACTTCAAAATAACAATAATAATATTTTTGAAAAACTTTTTAGTAATTGAAATACTAAATCTAATTGATTGTGGAAGTGAGAGATTTTTATCAAAAATATTAAATTTTAGAATGATCAAATTAAAATCTACGCAACAGAGAAATAATCAACAATTTTCCTAAGCAATTATTACATAAATGAAATACAGGAAATGGAAAAGTGTAAAAAAGAAAAAAAAACAAGCTAGAGATTTTAACAGTGGTTTGGTCAACCTTGACCTACAACCACTCGCTACAGTCCTTCATTGCTAGAATTTGAACTAAAAAAAGTGACTCTCCTTTTGCTCCCACGATAAGGTGAAGAATCCTTTATCGACTCACTTTGACCAAACCTTTGATGTGGCAAAGTTATGGATTCTATGTCACCCTTCTGATGATGTTAGTAGACCTTGACTCATTTTTCTCCTTCTTGGAGAAGGCAGAGAACATCAACCCCCTCCTGGAGAAGGTTGGGAACCTCAACTCCTTTTTCTCCCTCCTAAAAAAGGCAGAGAACCTCTAGGACTGGACTAAGAAGCCTCTCTCCCTAAAGAGCTTCCAAAATATTCACCAAGGCTACAAGAGGAGCAAGGGTGCATCTAACCTAGAGCAACCGTATGATCCCCTCACATTACTTCTCCTTCATTCTCATGCTCACCTTTCCCTTCCTCTCTCAAACCCTAATTTTCTTCTAAAAAGCTCCACTCTTAGAGTTCCTTCTTTATTCACACATTCCTTACTTGATTTTAGAGAATCTTAAAATATATACTTAAGTATTAAGCTTGAAGAAACCCTAAAAATTCAAGTTAGATGTCACTATTCATGCAATATGATTTGGGTTCATACATTACTACAAGTTTAAAACTAGTCCCATCCAATATAATGTGAATAGTCATTCAAACAAACTATACAAAATTTTATGAATACATCATATATTATGATCAATAGATCATCTAGTACATTCTGTTATATTTCCTCTATTCATACAGGATAATTCCTCTGATGAATAAAAATCATCTCAGCTAACAGTACCATACTGCTCTTTTTATATAGTATGATTAGTTGGTATCAAGTAGGTCATCCAGAGAATATTGTACGGTGGGCGGCGCGGTCATCAGATGATGATCGGAACTCCTTGTTGATTGTTATGGCTAATCTGTGACCTCCTTTATCGCTTAGGAATGGTGGTAGAGGCGGAAATGGGATTGTAATCAGAGAAGGGATGAGACCTCCGTCTCGTCTGTCGGTGATCAAAGGTAAGGGAAAGAAGGTGATTATATAAGAGGAAGCAAAAGTGAGATGTGATGATCAAACACGGGCAGGTATTTTGAATCTTGATTTTGATAAATATGGAACTGATTCGTCGATGAATGGTGATTCTGCTATTATTCGTGGTTTGAAAGAGGATCGTGAATCTTGCAAGTTTCAAGAAAGTGTGAAAGAGTTGAATCTTGTTCATAATCATGATGTGGATTTGGAAGCTGAAGGATTGGTGACGGATAATGCAAAAACAGAAGGATGGAATGAGGTGGGCAATGCGTGGTCCAAGCCGAAGCACATCAAAATTGAATGGAACCGAGAAAAAGTTGAACTTTCAGATGATGGGATTGCTGTTTTGCTGAATTCAGAGATGGAGGAGAAAAATAAGCATGTTTTGAGAAATTCTGTGGTTATTAAAGTTTTGGGTAGCAATGTACCATTCCCAATATGTAGCTTGGAGCTGAGGAGACAATGGAGCAAGTATAGAGGTTTTCATCTAACCTCAATTGGTATGGAATGGATACTTTGTTCTTTCAAAACGGAAGAAGCTGTAGAGGAAGTACTTAATGGGGGACCATGGTTTATCGGAGGGCACATTGTTGGTATGGACAGGTGGAATGCTGAGTTTGATCCTTATTCTTTCAAGGGGATCACTGCTCCTATTTGGATTCGATTCCCTTGTTTTCCATTGTATTGCTGGGATGAACACAACTTATCAAGAATTGCATCTCGGTTTGGGATGCCGATGTACATTGATGGTAATTCATTCCTTTGGGAGAAGAGGGAGTTCACTCGGGTATGTGTTAAAATTGCTTTGGAGAAGAAGTTACCAAATGGAGTATGGGTGGAAGGCTCCGCGGGCAAGTTTTTTCAGCGGGTGGAATATGAGAAGGTGGATTTGCTTTGTTTTCATTGTGGCCGTGTGGGTAACATTAAAGATGAATGCCCTGATGAGGTTACTCAGGGGATTAGAGATCAGGCCTCGTCTGAAGTGGTTGCAGACAAGCCCGGGAATGCCATCATGGAAACCAGCTCTGGTTTGATCAAGTCAGAATACGGCCCATGGATTCATGTTCATTTAAAAAACACTCGCTCTGTTAAGGCATGGGGAGATGGGAGAAAATTGAATGAGGAAAAGATGAATAAGATGGCTAACGTGATGTCCAAACCTGTATAGAAAGCCGATTATATTGAGCTGAAGAATGGAGTTAATCTCTGTAATTTGAATGTTACAAATGAGAAATTGGGTGTTCAAAGTAAGGAGGGAGGTGGACAGCAGAATACTGTTGAACAATCTCATCCTATTGAGGTTAACAATAGGTTTGATATTCTAATGAATGATTCAGGCGATGAACCCGTGAAGAATCATGTGGAGGTTGATAATTCTGATGCATTGGAAAGACAGGGCAAAGAGAAGATTAATGAAAATGGAAACAGTGTAGCGAACTTTGATGATTTAGGAATGAAGAGTTCAGATATGATAATACAGAATGGGAGCAGTAAAGCTAAACTAGTCAAGGAAATCAGATCTTTTGGACCTATTGAAACAGATCAGAAAAAGAAGAGAAGAGATGGAAGAGTGAGTTCCATGTGTGGGGATGGTCCCCCAATCAAATCTTAATGTCTACCCTTATTTTTTGGAATTGCAGGGGGGCTAGGAAGAGGGAGGCCGCCATGTATCTGAAGGAGGTAGTTAGAGAACAGAATGTTTGTTTTGTTGGTCTTTTGGAGACTAAGATGTCTCATATGGGTAGGAAGGAGATTGATTATCTCATTGGGAATAATTGGGATTTTGTTCATGTCCCAGCAGTATGCTTATCAGGTGGTATGCTAGTGTTATGGGATAAGAGAATTGTCTGTTTTGTGGTTAGAAATACTTCTTCACAAGTAATTTTGGGGGATTTGTTGATCCCTAGTATGGGTATGTGGAAGATTGCTACGGTTTATGGGAGCCGTTGTTGCAATGAAAGAGAGGAACTTTGGAGGCAGCTTGAAGAGAATTTAAAGGATCCTATTCCAACTATCATTGGTGGGGATTTCAATTGTATCTTGAGCAAGGAGGAGAAGAGAGGAGGTAAGAGATTTCTTTTTTCCAAAGGACCAAGGGAGATGAAGCAATTCATGTTAAATTCAGATTTTCATGATGTAAGGAGCATCGGTCCAAAATACACTTGGTGTAACAACAAAGAAGGAACCTCTCGTATTTGGGAAAGATTGGATAGGTGTTTGCTGAATTCTATTGCTCTACAGAGAATCCCGACAGCTATGACTAGACATTTAGCAAGGGTAGCATCGGATCATAGCCCAATAGCTATCAAATTGGATGGGAAGATTCAAGTCAAGAGAAATAATATCAAATTTGAAGATACTTGGAGGTCTTATCCAGCGGCTAGAAGCATTGTTTTTCATTCTTGGAAGAAGAATGATTTTGGTGATCATAGTGAAATCCTTCAAAAGAATAATTGTAGAACAATGAAGGCATTATTCTTTTGGAGTAGAAGCAAATGTAAAAATCTGAAGACGCTCAAAGAGGAGCTGAAAAAGGAAATCATTGAACTCCAAAATAAAGAGGCGGATGGCAATGGCTGGACTAATGAGGATCTCATTTTGCTTAGGAGTAAAGTACATGAATTGAATGTTACCTTGAATCGGTTGGCTACATTGTGGAATCAAAGGGCAAAGGCTAGATGGCATGAAGAAGGGGACAACAATTCGAAGATGTTTCATAACTTTGCTTCGGCTAGAAGGAATGGAAATAGAGTAGTTCAAATTAGAGATGTGAATAATATTGTTCATGTAGAAGAAGAGGAAATAGAGAAGGTTTTCACTCATTTCTTTGAAGCTAAATGGAGGAGCAGAAATTGTGAGTTAAATGGATGGCCCAATGTTTCGGAAGAGCAAAGACTAAGCCAAAGAGTTATTGATGAATTGTGCTCGGAGTTCACGGTGGCTGAGCTGCAAACTGCGGTTTTTCAACAGGGCAACAATAGAGCACCAGGTATGGATGGCGTGACTTCTTCCTTTTATAAATACTATTGGGATATAGTATGGAGAACGTTATGGGCAGCTATTAGGAGCTTTTTGAATTCTGGTTGTATGAACAAATCTTGGAAAGACACTCTCATTGTTTTGATTGCCAAGATCAAATGCCCGTTAACTCCTTATGATTACAGGCCGATTAGTTTATGTCAGATCAATTATAAAATTGCAGCAACTATGTTGGTCAATAAATTGAAGAAATGCATTGGGAATCTGATTACTGAAGAGCAAATGGCTTTTATGCCGGGTAGATCCATCTCTGAGCATTGCTTGCTGGCACAAGAAATTATTCATAAGTTCAAGTCATCCAAGAACAAGAAGGGATTGATGGCCTTGAAGCTTGACATGGAGCAAGCTTATGATAGTATGGGGTGGCCTGTACTTGATTAGATCCTTAAATGGTATGGGTTTCCTTATATGTTCTCTAAACTTCTCATGGATTGTGTTGTAGGTGTGAGATTTTCTATAATGATTAAAGGAAGGAACTCTGAATGGATTGATGCTCATAGTGGCTTTCGGCAAGGATGCCCACTATCTCCTTATCTCTTCATAATGTGCTTCCAGTTGTTGTCTAATTCAATTGAGCAGAAGGGTCATGATCTTGGTATTAGGGTCTCCCCTCGAGGCCCTAGGATTACTCATCTCTTATATGCAGATGATGTACTTCTTTTATCCCATGTGTCCATTCATTTAGCCAAATCATTGAAGAAGATAGTTGAAGATTTCTGCAATTTGACGGGCCAAAGGATTAATGTCAATAAATCTCAAATTTTATTTGGTAAGGCAGTTGGATATACTATTAAGAAGAAGGTGACTAGAGTTCTTGGCTACAAGACTGAAGGAGATGAATTATCTTGGGATCAAATTGTCCTTAAGAATATTGAAGTTGGCTGATTTCCAAGATCTACTTAGTAATGTGATGGAAAAGCTCAATGCTTGGGGTAAGAAGACTTTATCTTTGAGAGGTAAGATTACTCTTATCTCTAACTCCTTATTGATTATGCCAAACTTTCTCATAACCCACTCGTTAATTCCTAAGAAGTTGTTGTATGAGGTGGAGAAACTTTGTAGAAAGTTTCTTTGGCAAAAATCGGGTGGTGTGCATAGTCTACACTAAGTTGGTTGGGAAGAATTATGTAAACCGAGAAGTTTGGGAGGATTGGGTCTTCAATCTCCTTTGCTACGTGTTGATTCTTTGAGATCTAAGTTAGCGTGGGATTTCTATCAGAAAAATGGATCTCTCTGTTTCAGAGTTATCAAGCACAAATATGGAGAAGATTTGAGGAGTGGATCACAAAAGAAGTGCACGTCAAATGCTTGGAAAATCCTTTCGGATGGGGGAAGACAACTGCAAAATATTACCAGATGGGCTGTAGGTAATGGTAATAATATAAATTTCCTTAATGATGTTTGGGTGTTGGATATGAGCATCAACAAGTGGCCAACATTGGTAGACTGTGTTGCTTTGGAAGGGATGTATATAAGCCATCTGTTATCTGATGATGGACAATGGAACTATTCATTGCTTAAAGAATTTTTCCATGCAGATTTCATTATGTTAATCAGCAATGTTCAGATCGTCACTGGGATGGAGGACCGCAGAGAATTGATATGGAAGATGTCGGGTAAGTCAATTTCTGCTATGTCGTTTGAATATAACCTGAAGTGCAACTACAATTTTGAGTATGAGGACTACTTCACATGGGTGTTTAAGCTTAAACTAAACAAGAAGGTTGAAATTTTCTGGTGGAGGCTTGGAAAGTCAGCTATTCCCACACAGGTTTTTCTACATTACCGGAGACTTGGGCTGGATAAAACCTGTGTGAGGGGCTGTAATAGTATTGAAAGCTATGAGCACATTATGGTAAATTGCAAGTACCTGCTGGATGTTATAAAATAGATACAAAGTTGGGGCATCGGTTTTCCTATTTTTCAAAGTATCAACAGCTGTCTAGAGGAGCTGAGGAGATTGTCAAACCGTCAGCCTGGAATGGTAAGGCTTTACTGCATTGTTGTGTACTTAAGTTGGAGAAATAGAAACTGTGTGAAGTATGGGAAATCAGCAATACCCTCTTCTGTGACGGCTTCAAATGCTCTGGCGTTGGCTAGTATTAAATGTAGCCCTTATCTTTCAAACTGGGGAACCAATCTCCTTTGGGAGTCTCATGAGTCTTGGTGCCCTCCTCTGAAAGACTGGATGAAAATCAATGTTGATGCTTCACTGTTCAGATCCCATTGTGCTGGAGTGGGGGGAATTTTTAGAGATCATAAAGGAAGGTTTATTCTTGCTTTTGGAGAAAAGAGGATTCATTGGGACATTGACATACTTGAGATGGAGGCTGTTCTCTCGGTCAAAGATTATATTAAAAGTTGGATGCTTGAGTACAAAGGGGTGATTATTGAGAGTGATAATCTCAATGTTATTAGATCCATTCAAGCTTCATTCAAGAAGAATAATCAAATTGTGGATAGATGGCCTTTGGAGGAGATTCTTTTTGTCAATGACTTTCACAAAGTGGCTTTTAATCATGTCCATAGGAATTGTAATAAGGTAGCCAACCTTTGTGCTACCATGGCTAGTAGTAGGAGTTTTTTCTTTGATAGCTTTTCTTTTAGTAGCATTCCTTCCTTGCTTTTATTTGCTATCAAGGAGGAATGTGATGCTTTTCATTCTTTCCAAGTGTAATTAGTTTTACTTTTTTCTCTTAATGCAAGTTTTGCAAGCCTTCAAAAAAAAAAAAAAAAAGTAGGTCATCCAATATAATATGAATATTGTATAGTATGATTAGTTCAAAAATCATGATTTCATTTAGTATGATCTTTAGGATGATCGAGTTTTGTCTATACTAATTCTTTAGTTGATCAATATCGTACAGTACAATCAGGTATCATTAATTAACTATAATTTGATCGACTAATTAAGGGGGTTAATTTTAGCAAGATTTCAAATGTTCATATAGTATGATTGACATCATACAATACATTTAGTTAAAAGATCAAATTTCAAAATCTTACTTAAATTAATCTGGCCGCTAGGGTTTTCAAATCGTAATGAATCGTACATTATGATTAGTTAATAGGAACTAATTTTTTTAATTAGCCATTAAGCCTATTTTTTAGATAATAAATTGTACATTATAATTAAGAATCATAAAATATGATTAGTTAAAAAAATAACTTTAAAAATAATTTTCTCTCCTGCTATGTGTGTTTGCATGGTCACCTAATTTACATACACTTGTGGTTAGACTCAAGAATAAAGAAAATAATGAAATTAAAATTATAGACTTTTTTACATTCTGTTCTGACAATCTTGAGTCTTCAGTAGTCTTGATCAGTACATATCTTACTTGAATTGTTAGTGCTCATGGATAAAAGAAATATCTAAAATATTTATTAAGAAAAGAAACAATTCAATCAATAATATTTATCATCATCAAAATCATAGACTATGAATCCTGGACTGAACTAAAAAATTATTTATACTTATTTAGAAATAGAATGAGTCACCATAATATTATATAATAAAGTTTTTCCTCAACGCTACTGAGCTAACTCTACTGTGGCATTAGATTGATCTAGTGTGTCTAATGACTGAATTGATACGTCATATAATTAATTCAATGCAGCTATATATTTCATAAATTACTCAACCACATTGCTCTCGAAGTTGAGTATTATGGCACTTGAAGGTGTAAAAATGTAATATGATTTTGCTCGATTCAACCCTCCAAAGCTTAAATTTTTAAGACTCAGGTGCCGCGATGCTACTTTTGGCATTGTGGATTTATAAAGAACGATCACGCTAACCTTCACTCGATTAGGGTGTTCAATTAATTGGCAATTTTAGGCTCCAGTGTAATGATGTCTTAATTTGGAGTTGGGGCTTTGTAAACGCTACAATGTTGGTAGTTGGAGCATTGCGGTGTTGGTTCAACATTTGTTAATTTATTCCTTTTCTTGAGACATTCATGCACACCATCACTAAGAAAACTTTTTTTTACTAATATTTAAGATAGTAAAATACTACAAATTTTATACTTAATAAATTTCCCCCAACTTAAAATATTTCTTGTCCTCAAGCAATGGTGTAATCACCTATTTATTAGCTTAGTAACCCAAATAAAAATTAAAAATTTAAGAAAATACTTTTCCATTTAGATGTAATTTGGAATTATCAAAGTTATGCAATTTTAATTTGAATGATTTTAAGTAATTATCCTAATCAATCGTTCTTGTTATTGGTCAAATTAAACTTTTCCACTACGAGTAAATGTGCAATGTTGACTATTGATTTTTAGATATGAATAATATATCATTTAGAAATTATTTATGCTTGTAGTTTAAATAAAGTTCATTAGTAACCTGACATACGAATTAGTTTAATTACATTATCCTTTTTGACTTAAGTTTTTATAATACTTTTAGGAATTGAGATTTATCATATATCAATTTTTGAAGTACTCAGCCTTCTTTTTCTTTATCTTTCTTTCTTAAGTTTTCATATTATTTATTTTAATTACATAATAATGATTTTAAATATTTGATTTCTTTCTTCCTTCAAGTAATCCTAAATATAATTTAGGAAAGGATGTCAATAAACTCACTAATTTTATATTAAAATTTATAATGATTTTCATAGTTTAATCTTACGCTCACTTTCTATAAACTCAAATATTTTAGCAAGTCATCATAAGAATAAAGAAAAATAAACAACCATCACTCATAATATCAATCTTCCTCATCATCATCATTATCATCATCTCTATTATGAGATGGGTGTCAAACAAAATATTTATACTCAAGGTCTATAGGGAAATTAAGTTGATTTATATTTTCAAAAAAAGGGTTTCTTCTAAAAATTCCTCCTAAAGGTACATTAAAATAAATAGTATAGTTGTAATGTTTCTCTTATCTTCTTGGATAATGATACTGCCATTCCCTACTCTCATCATAAAAATCAAACACACTATTCATTTATTCTCTTAACTCTACCTTCTACTTACATAATGTTTTAGAGGTCCTGACACACCTTCTACTATTGGGTCTACTGGTTAACTTGAACTTACTAGATCCGGCCTCCTCTATATCAATCTTTTTTAAACCCTCAATTTTTTACTTTGTGATAGGAAAAATGGGAAACATTTTCTCTTCTTTAGCATCACCTTTTACACTAATAACAACACAAAGAGCATAAGGAAAGAGGGATGTCCAAGACCTGCAGAAGTGGAGCCCCTAATGATACACATGAGAGAGGAATAAATATTTTTTCCTATATTGTTTGAGTGTGCTACACCTGAATGGATTAATTTAAAAAGCACAAACTCGGGTAACTTCACTAATATTTCTACTAGGCAAAAGATGAGTAGAAATAAAATTATACCAAGCTTTAGAATTTTGGGTTAAATAATTGAATGGAAATTTGATTACCTTTCCATCCCTATCCTTCCAAACATAACCACTTATGGGTCCATATAGCTGTCTCAAAACCTCATGATCATAAATGGTTGCCAAACTAAAAGCATAATAGTCATTGTGTTTCAGATCCCAAAGCTTATAGAGTCAGTTAATGCTAGAGGGATTGAATGATACCCACTTATTATTTTGGGCTTCTTTAGCATCAACGAAAAACTCTCATATAATATTTACTACAACAAATAAGGTTAATATTAAAGAGTTTTCTAAGCCCGATTTAATATCATTTGCTTGACTGCTCCTCCCAGATTTTGGAATCCCTACGCAAGTATGAATTGCTTATTTATAGGAAGATGGGATATCTCTCTTTAACCTGGGTAGATATGAATCTCCTTTTATCAAAAGATGAGGCATCCAACTTTTTGTCAGCCAAAACATTTTTAGCAATATCAAAATTTTAGCTAACAAGCATAAAGGGCAAACTCAAAAAATTAATGAAGAGATGGCTAAAATAAGGTGAAAAAAACTAAATATAAGTACTTTTTATTTATAAATGTGACTAGCACTACAGAGCTATGATGGCACCATTATGTGTTATGAATCTGGATTTAGGAATTATAATTTTAATGATAACAAATATTTCTGACACTATTGTTTTTCTATGACTATCTTGCCTACTAATCTTTCAGGTCCACAAGGTCAATTACAAATCAAGCTACCTCAAAATTGGGTAGACTAGGAGTGAGTCAGTCTGCAAGTGCATGTTAAGGGTTTAACTTTTCTTGAGTTAATTATAACAAAGTGGGTCCTGATACTAAGTAACCTTTCACACAGACACTTAGGGAAAAATTATATCCGTGTTTAGTATTTTTTATTTTTGATCACATCATCCAGGATGATCCCAAATCATCCTAGATGATCAGTTAAAAATAAAAATCCTAATTAGGGCATCCTAGTTAAGGCAGTTGCAATTAAGCAAATCGTCTTGAATGATATTAGCATCGTCCAGGATGATAGGCTCAAATCAGAAAGAATCAGCCGTAAGATCTTTTTAGGCATGTTTTATTTTTGGACATTATCCTGGATGATGTAGTGTAATTATGCCTAAATTATTTTGGTAATTAAGAAAAGTAGTTAAGGTGTTATTGCTCAATCATATCGTCCTAATCGATCATAAGATTGTCCTAAACAATCATAGGATCATCCTAGATAACTGTAGGATTGTTCTAGATGATAAGTTAAATAAACATTAGTTTCTTCCTGGATGACCAAAATGATGCTCTGGATGATGTATATTATTTTTCCCTAATCGTCTGGACTATCCCAAATAATCCTGGATGATCAGTTATTTTTTCATCATCCTGACATGCAATCAGGCCGATGTTCTGAATGATATTTAACTTTTTGAACTAATCATCTAGGATAATTATGAAATCATTCGAGATGAGTAATTTATTTTTCCATCATCAAGACATGCACTGAGAGCGATATTCTGGATGATACTTAATAATTTTGAACTAATCGTATAGGATGATGTCCTATCATCCTGGACAGTCAGAACAAATAAGTCCTTTAAATGTCCAAACTCTCCCAGATCATTCTGGCTTATTAAGCTGAATTTATACTGATCGTACATGACAATTTATCGATCGTCCTGGATGATCTATGTTAGTTTGTTGTAATTAAGAGCAAATTTGAAGCTCTTTTATATAAGACATCTTATTTACACAAAATTATATCTTTTGCTGCTGTCTTGACCAGAGAGAGCCAAGAGGAGAGGGAGAGCAAGGGAGAGAGAGAGAAAAGATCTTGTGAGGGAGAGTATATGAGGGGATTCATAGAGGTTTTTCCAAGAAAGGATCTAAGTCATCTTCTTCAGTCATCATCCTTGCTTCCTTGGAGGTTTGAGTGAGGTCTACTTCAGCAATTGATCAAGGTTCTCTTCCTTCTTCAGGAGGAAGCTAAAGTAGTTGGGCTCTCTACCTGCTTTAGAAGGAAGCAAAAGGAGTTGGGTTCTCTTTCTCACCGGGGTCGATGGAAAGGTTGTTTATACAGGCTTCTCTACCTTGCTGTGGGAGCAAAAGGAGAGTCACTGAGTTTTATGCAATACCTATAGGAGAAGCTTCAGGGAGTGGACGTAGGTCAAGTTGATCGAACCACTATAAAATTATGTGTGTTCTTTCCTACTACTTTTTTGCATTTAATTTCCCCTCTTTAATTTTCTTGTGGTGATTGTTGGTTTGATTTAAGAATGTATTTTTATTGAGAATTTTTTAAAACACTGATTCATAGATTTTGCTCCCACAGCAAGGTTATTCACCTCAAATTGTGACATCTGAGCATGATTCATTGAAAGCATCCCACACCTCACTTGAAGATGATTTTAAAACATATATTGATGAATCTGAAAGTAGGAAGCACTATTTAAAGGTTGATAATGCTATTTTAGAAAGTGTTAACTCAATGTTTAAAGTTGAATTAAAAGCACTTAAATAAAATAGGACTAGACCCACACCTGATCTAAAGCCAGAAGCTTTGAAACCTAAGAAGAGGCACTATAACCTAAATAGATTACTAAACCCTTTCCTGGTTTTAGATGTTTTTTATGTGGCATGTTAGGACACATTTCACACACTTGAAATATTCACTATATAGTACACATTGGGTCTGGAGACCCAAATTACATTATACATAGCATAATACTTGTGCATTGCATTCTTCTTTCCATAAAAAGGGACCCAAACTTATTTGCATTTCTAAATCTAAATTTTAATGATTTTGAAGGCATGCTCTCACAAAAGGCCTCATGAGAACATGTGGTACCTAGACAGTGGACGCTCACAACACATGACTAGAGATAACAACCAATTCATTTCACTGGAGGCCATGCTTTGAGGCATGATCTCTCTCTTCGAGACATCACCACCAAGAAAGTGGTGGGTGTAGGTATAATTAGAAACTCCAAGAACCTTTTGATTGAAAAAAAATTTCTTGTAGATAGATTGAAACACAACTTGCTAAGCATCATTCAGCTGTACAATAAAGGATTCATCATAAAAATTTTGGCAAATATATGCATTATTAGTTTGAAAAATAACAGTACTTTACAATGAAAGCAAATTAACAACATTTACATATTTGAATTAAATAACATTGAATGTACTGCTTCATTTTGCTTAAAAAGTATTGCTGATAAGTCATGGTTATGGTACATAAGGTTATGTCATGCCAGTTTGAAATCCCTTAGGAGAATGACCTAAAAGAACCTAGTTTGAGGTGTCGCCAAGCTTAAGTTCACCAAAGACCAACTTTGTGATGCCTGCCAACAAGAGAAGCAAGTCCAATCCTCTTTCCATTCCATTAATGACATTAGCACCTCTAGACCTTTAGAAGTCCTTCACATGGATTTGTTTGGACCCATTAGTACTGCCAGCTTAGGGGGAAAAGTCCATAAATTTATGATTGTTGATGACTACTCGAGGTTCACTTAGATTAAATTTTTGTCTCATAAGAGTGAGCCTTTTGATGATTTTAGCTCTTTCTCCGCTTGGATTCAGAAAAAACAAGTTTATCATGGGGGAGAGTTTAAAACCGAGAGATTTGGAGACTTTTATGTGGAGAAAGGGATTAGCCATAACTTCTCAGCTCCTAAGACCCCTCAGCAGAATAGGGTATATGAAAAGAAGAATAGGACCTTATATGAGCTTACTAGAACCATGCTTGCTGAGTATTCACTTCTAAAATACTTTTAGGTTGAAACAATAAACATAGCTTGTTATTTGTTAAGTAGGGTAAATGTTAAATTCAATCTAGATAAGACACCCTATGAGATCCTTAATGACAGGATACCTAACCTTTCCCACCTCCATGTCTTTATCTATAAGGTTTTCATTCTTAATAATGGGAAGTCCCACTTAGGAAAATTTGACCCAAAATCTTATGAAGGAGTGTTCTTAGTTTATTCTGGTATGGGAAAATCCTTTAGGATGTTTAACAAGAGGACATTGGTGATGGAGGAGACTACTCATGTAGTGGTTGATGAATCTGATCATAAGAAGTCTAGAGTTGAGGCTAAAGATGAGGTTGGATAGATTACCCAAGGAGTTAAAAATTTGGAGAAGATGGTAGAGCCCCAAAACACTAAAGGAGTTGTGAGATTACCCAATGAGTAAAAAATATAAATCTGGAGGAAAGAGTAGAACCTACACACTCTTTTCCTAGAGATTGGAGTTATTTTTCAAGTCGTCCTAAAGAACTAATATTACGAAGTCCTTCTGAAGGTGTTAGAACTAGGCATGGACTTAAGAAGGAAGTGAACCACTCTGCCTTTATTATAATGATTGAACCCACCAACATCAATCAAGCCCTATCTGATGAGTTTTGGATCTAGCCATGCAAGAAGATATAAATCAATTTGTTAGGAATGGTGTTTAGGAGCTTGTAGAAAGACCATAGAGATAAAGTGTAGTTGGAACCAAATGGGTCTTTAAGAATAAGATGAATAATTCTTGTGTGGTGGTTAAGAATAAAGTGAGATTGGTAGTTAATGGGTATAATCAAATAGAAGGGATTGATTTTGAGGAGACTTTTTTTCCTGTTGCTAGATTGGAAGCCATTAGTGTTCTACTAGCCTTTACCTATTATAAGAGATTTAAGGTTTTCCAAATGGATGTCATGAGTGCCTTTTTAAATGGGGTAATAAAAGAAGATGTGTTTGTAGAGGAACCCCCAGGTTTTGAGAGTTCCCAATTTCCAAATCATGTTTACAAATTAAAAAAAGGCCTTATATAGATTAAAATAGGCACCCAAAGTTTGGTATGAGAGGTTTAGCACATTCTTACTTTAGTGGGAGTTTGTTAAGGGGAGTGTAGACACAACCCTTTTTCTGAGGAAAGTAAGAGATAAGTTACTCATTATTTAGATCTATATTGATGATATACTTTTTGGATCTTCTAATAAAATGCTATGTGATGATTTTTCTAAAATAATGAGTAAGGAATTTTAGATGAGTATGATCGGAGAGTTATCCTACTTTTTGAGATTTAGCATAAACTAATTGGATTGTGGAACCCTTCTAAATCAATTGAAATACATAAAGGATATCTTGAAGAAATATGAAGTGTATAAATCCAAGCCAATAAATACTCTCATGACCTCCAGTATTCAGTTGGATAAGGACCCAAATGGAATATTTTTTTTATCAAAAGAAGTACATAAGAATGATTGGATCTTTACTTTTCATGATTACTAGCTGATCTGATATAATGTTTAGTGTTTATCTCTATGCTAGATTTCAAGCTGATAATAAAGAATCCCACCTAATCTTTTCAAAAAAAAAAAAAAATTCCCACCTGACTGCACTTAAGAGAATTCTTAGATATCACTTAGGGTCCCAAAACTTAGGAATCTGGTATCCTAAGCACAACACTTGTTTTGAGATTATTGGATATTCTGATTCTAATTTTATAGAAAGTATGGTAGATAGAAAGAGCACTTCTGAGACTTTCCAATTTATAGGACAATCTTTAGTCTCCTGGTCTAGTAGAAAACAAATCTCTATTGCACTTTCCACTGCTGAAGCTTAGCCTTAGGGAGTTGTGTGAACCAATTCCTTTTGGTTGAAGCAACAAATTCTAGATTTAGGATTACCTGTAGGCACAATTTTAATCCTTTATGATAATACTAGTGCCATCTACTTCACTAAAAATCTTATCCAATATTTAAGGACCAAATACATTGACATAAGGCATCACTTTATTATAGACCATGTGACTAAAGGAGATATTGAGTTACACCATGTGGAAACTGAGAATCAACTAGCTGATATCTTTACTAAAACACTGACCTTCGACATATTTAGGATCTTAAGGATCAGATTGGGTGTGTTTGACATAAATGCATGAACATTGTTCGATCTATTGTTTGTTATTTTCTTTTCTTTCTCTTGACTCTAGTTTTAGTTATTTACTTTTATTGTTCTTTCATTGTTTTCATTTCTCTCTCTTTCTTATGTTTTTTTTTTCTTTTTGATCACAATTGAGATGATCTTTTATGCCTTATTTTTGTTTTTAAAAAAATTTTAGTTAGTGACTATCATCCCTAAATCAGTTAAAGAGAGAAACATCGTTGGTTATTTCCCTTCCTCTAACTTATTTTAGTGGTATAATTTTCTTTTCTAAAAAAAAAGTCTATCTCAAATTGACAACTAGACTTTACGATCGAGATCTTTTTTATCTTGCTACTGTAATCTATCTTATATAAATAATGTTCAAAGTCATTAAATCTCTTTCAGGTTTTTGTAATCTTGTCATTGCATTTATCATATGAATTTGATTCTACTTTGTGGTTTACTCTTTTTAATATTAGAGATTGAGTTTTTCTTCTCTAATATCTAGAAGATATTCTCACAACTGAGAGTATTTAAAAGTTTTGAAATAGTTCTAGCTTGCAAAAATGACAAGGGCATAAAATGAGCCCAAAAAGAAGAAAAATTAAAAAGATGTGCAATGACTACAAAAAAATTTGAAAGGTACACAAAGTGTATCAAAAATCAAAAGATACGCAAAGTGCGACAATCAATTTACAAGAGGCATAAAATGAGCCAACAAAAAGCATGCTTCATTCTCTTTCAAACCTTTAAATCTTAGAAGAATTCATGTGTCACTTGATATTTCCAAGAGCTTGTGTTCGAAATTCATTATTATGACTAATTACTTTGATATATTATTCTATAATATATTTTTTTAGAACCAAGTTTTGAGCGGATCTCTTTTTCTTATCTAATTGATTTTTCTGAGTTAGATCTTTATTTTTGAAAGATAGTTTTCCCTGTGAGAAGTCCGAGCTACGACTAACAGGATTGATTATTCTATCATTTTTTAGATTTCAATGAAATTAACTCATTGTTTCTAACAAATTTTTAATTCAATCACATGGATAATTTATCATGTTCATGATTTGATAAAAAAAAAAACTTTTTTCATTCCTTTTGTCTTTTTTATCATCTTTTTTCATTATCTTATTTTTAACTGTTACTGTTGTATTATTGTGTTATTTTTCTATGATGTAGTTTGTTTCTTTTTAGTCGTTTCTGTTTTGTTTTTTCTTTTGTAGCTCCCTCCTCCCTTTTATCCTGTTAAAAGGGGGAGTAGTGGTAGTGTTTTATGTTTTGTACCATCAGTTTGTTTTTAGTAAAATTTGAATGTCTTAATTCATATTATTTTTTCTTGTGATGTTTCAATTAAACTGCTTAAATTATTTTTTTGTTTGCCATCATAAAAAAGGAGGAGATTGTTGCAAATCTGAATTCATGAATTATAATTTCTGTCACTTCTATTTTTCTATGACTGCCTTGCATACTAACATTTTAGGTCCACAAGGTCAATTACAAATCAAGCCAGCTTAAGATTGGGTAGACTAGGAGTGAGTTAGTTTATATTTGCATATCAAAGGTTTTTATATTTTCTTGAGTCAATTGTAATAAAGTTAGTCCTGATGCTAAGTAACCTTACACACACACACACTCAGGGAAAAATTCTATCTTTGTTTTGTGTTTTTCATTTTTAATCACAACATCAGGGATGATTCCAAATCATTCTGGATAATCAATTAAAAATAGAAACCCTAATTAGGGCATCTTGGTTAGTCCAGTCTTAATTAAGCAAATTGTGCTAGACTATATTAGTATCATGCGGTTTGATATGCTCAAATTATAAAAAATCAATTGCCATATCTTTTTAGGTATATTTTATTTTTGGACATCATCCTGGATGATGCAGTGTAATTATGCCTAAATTAGTTTGGTAATTAAGGAAAGAAATTATGGTTTGATTGCTCGATCATATCATCCTGGATGATCACAGGATCATTCGAGACAATAAGTTAAACAAACCTTAGTTTCTTCATGGATGATCAGAATGATGCTTTGGATGGTGTATATTATTTTGCACTAATCATCCGGGATGATCTCAAATTATCCTGGATGATCAATTATTTTTTCATCATCTAGACATGCAATGAGAGTGATATTCTAGATAATATTTGACATTTTGAACTAATTATCTCAGACGGTCATGAAAACGTTTGGGACAAGCAGTTTATTTTTCCATCATCTAGATATATAATCAGGGTGATGTTTTGGATGATACTCAATGATTTTGAACTAATCATTCAAGATGATGTTCTTTCATCCTGGACGATTAAAATAAATAAGTTTTTTAATCATCTAGACTTTCCCAGATCATCCTGAATGATTGAGCAAAATTTATACTGATCATATAGGATGATCCACCAATCATCCTGGAAAATCTATATCAGTTTGTTACAATTAAGAGCAAATTTGAAGCTCTTCTATATAAGACCTCTTATTTATCCAAGATTATATCTTTTGCTGTTATATTGACCTGAGAGAGCCAAGAGGAGAGGAGAGCAAGGGAGAGAGAGTATCTTATGAGGGGGAGTTTGTGAGGGGATTCATAAAGGTTTATCCAAGCAAGGATTTGAGTCTTCTTCTCTGATCATCAACCTTGGTTCATTGGAGGTTCGAGAGAGGTCTACTTCAGCAATTGATCAAGGTTATCTTCTTGCTTTAGGAGGAAACGAAAGGAGTTGGGTTCTCCGCCTAACTGGGGTCAGTGGAAAGGAGGTTTGTATAGAATTATTTGCCTTGTTATGTGAGCAAAAGGAGAGTCATTGAGTTTAGTGAAATACCCAGAGGAGAGGCTCCGGGGAGTGGACGTAGGTCAAGTTGACCAAACCACTATAAAATTCTGTGTTCTTTCCTATTGATTTTTTGCATTTAATTTCCACACTTTAATTTTCTTGTGGTGATTGTGGCTTTGATTTAAGATTGTGTTTTTTATTGAGATTTTTTTAAAAAACCAATTCACCCCCCTCCCTCTTGGTTAACCTCGGGCTAGTTCACAGGAGCTTAACATCCCTAACAAACTTTCATTGTGGTGCTGGAAAAAACACTAAATGGTAATAAGTAGATAGATAATATCATCACACATAAAGTACACATGGTGTTGTGATGTAGGATTAAATAAAGATCTGATAACTTTTTTGACCAAGTAATCACTATGGTGTTTGACACATGAGAATGTTGTGCTACTTTGGAAAGACCATAGTTATAGCGCTATAAAAACTAATTATTATTTTGACCTAATGTTGTAGCTCTACGAGCATAAATATAGTTCTTCATAAAGAATCATAATGAAATCAGTTACACCATACAATAGTGTTGAATACTTTGTGGAAGTGTTGCAACATTACATACTGCTAAGTTTCTTAAGACTTTAGCATAATAGTGTTAGGTTTAAATGTTGAAACTTATTCACTATGAATTAGGTTGTTAAACCTGAGCTTATGTCCCACGGGTAACCAAGACTAGGGGTTAATTGGTAATTAAAAAATTTTAACCCTCTTTTTAAATTAGGAAACAAAAATAAACTTTAGTGAATTTTTCTAGAAAATGTTATTCAACCAAAATTTTAAAAGTAAAAACACAAAAATAAAAAGCAGCAAAAAAATAAAGACACGAGAATAATAGTGGTTCGGTCAAAACAAGACCTACATCCACTCTCCGGAGGCACCCTCTGAGTAATTCACTAATACCACTAGTAACTCTCCTTTTGCACCCATAGCAAGGTGGAGAACCCTTTACAAAACTCTCTTCCACCACGACCCGGTGCGGCAGAGAATCATCATCCTTTTACACTCTTCCTAGTGTTGACAGAGAACCATCCATCCTTTCACACTCTCCTGGTGTAGGCAAAGAACCCTTCATCCTTTCACACTCTCCTAGTATGGCAGAGAACCCTTCCTCTTTTCACACTTTCGTAGTGTGGGCAGAGAACCTTTCATCATTTCACACTCTCCTAGTGTGGGCAGAGAACCCTTCACCCTTTTACACTCTCCTAGTATGGGCACAGAACCCTTCATCCTTTCACATTCTCCTAGTGTGGGCAGAGAACCTTTCGTCTTTTCACACTCTCCTAGTGTGGGCAGAGAACCCTTCATCCTTCCACTCTCTCCTAGTGTGGGCAGAGAACCCTTCGGCTGTTTGTTGAGTCTAGTAATTAGGTTGTTAAGCCTAAGTAAATGTCCCACGGCTACCAAGAGGGGGGTGAATTGGTAGTTTTAAAAATTTTAAACCCTCTTAAAATTAAAGTTGAACCGAAATGAAATTTTCTTTTAAAGTTTGTAGAAAAATGTTTTTCAACCACAGAGTTGTTAAAACTGAAATTTAAAATGCGGAAACGTAAAAGCAATAAAGTAAATGACACAAGATTTATAGTGGTTCGGTCTATAACCAGACCTACATCCACTCCTCAGAGGCACCCTCTGAGTATTGCACTAATACCACAAAGTGACTCTCCTTTAGCACCCACAGCAAGGCGGAGAAGCCTGTACAAAACCCTCTTTTCACCACTCCCCGGTGCGGCAGAGAACCGTCGTCCTTTTACACAATCCACAGTGCTGGCAGAGAACCGTCGTCCTTTCACACTCTCCTAGTGTGGGCAGAGAACCGTCGTCCTTTCACACTCTCCTAGTGTGGGCAGAGAACCCTACGGCTGTTCACACTTTCCAAGTGTAGGCAGAGAACCTCCTTCCTTTTACACTCTCCTAGTGTAGGCAGAGAACCTCCTTCCTTTTACACTCTCCTAGTGTAGGCAGAGAACCCACGTCTGTTCACACTCTCCAAGTGTCGGCAGTGAACCGGACCTTCTTGAATGATCTTCTCACAAGAATCTAGAAGGAAGAAAAGAAAAGAGTGAAGAAATCCAATTTCACAAGTAGAGATTCTTACCTTTGCAATCCAAGTGAAGCCTTCTCGCTCCAATGGTAGGAATCCTCCTTTGAATACTCTCTTCCACTCTCCCTTTAGCTATTCTCTCAATAGGCACAAAGATCAAATGACAAAAAGATTGGGTGGCAGTCTAATTTGAAGTATTTATACAAAAGACATGAAAAACCGCCCAAAAACTGCAAGTTTCCAATTCTGTACGCAGTGGATCGTCCGGTACGATCGTGGATCGTCCTGGACGATTTTACTTAAACGATCTGAAACGACCTTATTTGTATATGTGTACGAAATGACTTCGTACAGCTGATCGTCCTGTACGAACTATGTTCGTCCAGTACGAACGGTTATTACAAGGTCGGTTCTAGAAACTGCTGAAAACTGTTCTAAGTCGGTTTATGGTTTGGACGAAAATTTGTTCGTCTGGACGAAAATTTTCCAGAGAGCTGATCGTCCTGGACGATTATTTATTTCGTCTGGACGAAAATTTTCCAGAGGACCAATCGCCGGGGACGATAATTTGGTTTCGTCTGGACGAAAATTTTCCAGAGAGCTGTTCGTCCGGTACGATATTTATTTTCGTCTGGACGAAATTTTTCCAGAGGACTGGTCGCCCAGTACGATGGTAAAATTCGTCTGGACGAAATGTTTACAGAGAACCCATCGCCCGGGACGATATAAAAATTCGTCCTGGACGAATAGGACTTAGAAAAATTTTTCGAAGCAAGTTCATATTCGTTCCAAATACTCTATAGAAGATAACAGACAGATCGTCCAGTACGATATATATCGTCCTGTACGATCAGTATAGAATTTCAAGATTTCCTTAGTTTGTGTGTGTGAGATTTTATTCACTCAATTACAATCACTCCCTTTCAAAATTAATTCAAAGAAAAGACAAACTTCAAATACACAAAATTTCTCATGTTGAATTTGATTTGAAGTTTTTGTAGTCTGGAGTCTGATTTTCCTGAAATGTTAGTACACACAAGAGCAAGTGCAAATCTTCTGAAATTGTTAGGAGATAACTATTCATTTGAACAATAATGTTTGGAATCATCAAAACTACATAAGTTGCACAAATATAAATCATTCAAATAGCAACTATTCAAACAATCTCCCCCTTTTTGATGATGGCAAAACAATTATTATTAGTATGGTTTCAAGTTAAAACAAAATCTCTTATCTCCTAAACTCCCCCTGAATTTATGAGTACATTAAAATAAGGAGGCATTAAAGAACAATATTTTTGTTTTTCAAAAATTTTTAACACAGAAAACACAAACCACAAACAAAAACACAAACACAAACATTTTTAACACAGAAAACACAAACCACAAACAAAAACACAAACACAAACATAATAATTTCTCCCCCTTTTTGACAGCAACAAAAAGTGAAGAAAATACGCGAGAAATGTAAATAATAATATGAAATTCATTGTTAAAATTTTAATCTAAATTGTGATTTGACATAGGGTATGCAATTTTAAACTAAAGATATTAGGTCAATCATAGAAATTCATAAAATTTATGAAATGATATAACATTGTAAGTAAGAAGAATTTATCAAAGACATGATTCAATTTAGACATTTTGATTATTGAAAATCATTACAAGTGAGATGTAAAAAAAATTCTATATTTCAAAGTTCAATAGAATATAAATGAACATTAGATCAACTTGAATTAAGAGATTAAACGAATTTGGAAAGAAGAGAATTACCTCATGTGGTGCTTTGCACATCTTTTCAAAGTTTTGGAGCACATTTTTTGTGCATTTATCTTTGGTTGGGCTTATTTTGTGCCTCTTTTTCACTTTGCAAATTTTTGCAAATCCCTTTTGATTTTTGTACATTTGTACAATTTTCAAGAGTAATTTGACCAATTCTTTCCAAAATCTATAATCTAACATTTCAAATATTTCTAGGTGCATAAATATCATTTGAGCATAGAAATACAAAATAAGAAAACATCAAATTGCAATAACAATATTAAATTTTATGTAGTCTAAATGAATAGACATGAATTTAAAAATTCTAAATACAACAAGTTATAAACAAATTATAAATTTAGAAAGTCTAGATTTTCTAATATAGATAATCTCACATTACAATCGAATTTGAGCACAATGTAGATTAAAAACAATATTAATGAAATTCATAAAGATTAGCCACATTTCAAAACAAATCTAAATCAAACAAACTTTCATTGATTAAAAAAAAATTACATAAAAACATTGAACTTAAACAAAAACATAACAACAACTACAATAACACATATAAGATAGAAACAAAACAACAAAATAAAAAATACAACAGACACACATAAAAAAAAACTTCTACTGTTCTGGAGGAGGAGGAGGAGGAATGCCGCCAAAGAGATTGAAGTAGGAGGCCATTAACATTACATTGGTATTTATTTCATGAACTTCATCTCTAATATTACCAATTTCATGTTGTTGCTGCGTAAGGTGAGCATCAAATTGATCAAACCTTTGATCAATGTGAGTCTCTAGTCTATCAAATCTCTCAATCAGATTTTGGTAATCTGATTGAGAAGCAGAAGCTTGCACTCCTTCTTCTTCTTCTTCTGAAGCACTGCCATGTGCTTTTTCTTTTTCTTTTTCCTCCCTGAAGAGCAGTCTGAAAGATGCATCGTTGTAGTAAACTGGCTCTTCATATTCCTCATCAGGATGTACTATATTGTACTTCTTCTCCAAAACATAAGTAATCAAGTGCCCTAAAGAAATGTTCTTCTTCCTCTTCTGATCAGGATGTCCTATTTCTGAAAGCCCATAGATATGATCTAGGATGAGTTGGGCTTCATCAATAGGTTGTCTTTTCATGATTAAAAAAGTTAGACAAGAGAGGAGAGGAGTAATGTTAATCCTATCACCAGCTTTAGGAATAATTGAGGATCTAAGGATATGCTGGATGATTCGGGCATCTTGGGTCATACCGGCCACTCTAGCAACATGATTGTCAATTGCATTTTCTCTAATTACCCTATTGATTTCATACCAATGGAAGATGTTTTCTGACATTAGGGTGTGGGCTCTATATCCTTCAGTCCTTAAGTTTAAAAATGCACCAAGGTCGTGCTTGGTGATCTCAACTTTTTTCTTAAAAACAAAAGAACTAATGATAGAGTGGTCAGAATTGAAACTCATGTTGGCTAGGAAGTAATGGTAGGTTTGCTTATTGTAGAGGTGGACAAGAGAAAGAATGAAATGAAATTGGGTTGAGGCGAAGAGGTGTAATACCCGAAATTTCAACTCCGTTTGGATAAGAATGCGAGACGGAGTGATTTTTGCAGATGCAAAACGAGGAAAAGATTCCTCATTTGCTTGGAAAGGAAGTTGTCTGGGGCATTCCTGTTAGGTTTCTTCACCAAAACTTTTTGTCTTTTGCTAGAGGAGGCCATAGTTGATTTGATGTAGAAAGGGATTGAAAAAGATGTTTGAAAGTGTGATTGTCAAGTTTGAAAGCCTTCATATTTAAAGAAAAACGATACGTTCGTCCTGGACGAAAATATTCGTCCTGGACGAAAAATTATCGTTCGTCTGGACGAAGTAATTTCGTACAGACGATCCAATTCGTCCAAAATGTAACGGCTTTTCGTATTCAACACAACTTACGATGCGTCCCTTCGTACAGGCTTTTTGACTTGACCGATCGTACATACGAAAAAATTTCGTACAGACGATCGAAAAGCGTTTCGTTTTAATGACTCTTAAAAACCGTCCCCTACATTGAATCGACACATGTTCGTACATACGAAAAAAAATTTCGTACAGACGAAGTTCGTATTAAAAACTGTCTTATCCACTCAACCGCTGCATTCAATCGTCCCGACGTTTGAGAAAAAGAAAAAAATTCGTACTGGACGATCACAGATCGTACAGACGATCCAATAAAAAACTGCTCTCAAAACGGTTTAAATTCGCGCAAACTGTTTCTTAACACATCGTCCCGTACGAAAAAATTTCGTCCTGGACGATTTCCTCCAAAAACAATTTTTTAAATTTTAATTTTTTTTTTTTTTTTAATTTAACAAAATCAACAAACACAATCAAAAAACACAAAAAACATAAGACAAAATCATAAATGCAAAAACAATTCATTCAAAAACATACAAAATTCACAAAATCACAAAAACAAAACACAACAAGTATCAATGTTGCAAAGACATTTTGGTTAAGCATTCAAATCAATAACACCAAGCCTTGTTCTTAAAGTACTGAAGGTATCAAAGGCTAAAGGTTTTGTAAAAATGTCTGCAAGTTGATTTTCAGTTGAAACATGTATGAGTTCAATTTCTCCTTTGGATACATGATCCCTTATGAAATGATGCCTTATATCAATGTGTTTGGTTCTAGAATGTTGAATAGGATTTTTGGAAATGCAAATAGCACTAGTATTGTCACAATAAATTGGAATAGTGCCTATAGTTAATCCTAAGTCAATCAACTGTTGTTTTAACCAAAGTACTTGTGCCACACAACTTCCTAATGCAATGTATTCTGCTTCTGCAGTAGATAGTGCCACTGAATTTTGTTTTCTACTAGACCATGAAACTAATGAATTTCCAATGAATTGACATGTTCCAGAAGTGCTTTTCCTATCCACTCTACAGCCTGCAAAGTCAGAATCTGAGTAACCAATAATTTCAAATGAAGAGCTAAACTTAGGATACCAAATTCCTAAGTTTTGAGTTCCTAGTAGATATCTTAAAATCCTTTTCACTGCTGTCAAATGTGATTCTTTTGGATCTGATTGAAATCTAGCACATAAGCAAACACTAAACATAATATCTGGTCGGCTAGCAGTCAAGTAAAGTAAAGATCCAATTATCCCTCTAAATTTCTTTTGATCAACAGATTTTCCCTTAAGGTCTTTATCTAACTGAACTGAAGAACTCATTGGTGTACTAACAGGTTTAGCATTGTCCATTTCATATTTTTTGAGGATGTCCTTAATATATTTGGTTTGACTAAGAAAAGTACCTTCCTCAAGTTGCTTAATGCTAAATCCTAGAAAGTAATTTAAATCTCCCATTAGACTCATTTCAAATTCACTACTCATTGTTTTAGAAAAATCATCACAAAGATGTTTATTTGAAGATCCAAAGATGATGTCATCCACATAAATTTGAACAATAAGTATATCCTTTCCAATTTTCCTTAAAAAGAGAGTTGTATCCACACTTCCTTTTTCAAAAGATCTTTCAAGTAGGAAGGTGCTTAACCTCTCATACCAAGCCCTAGGTGCCTGTTTCAATCCATATAATGCCTTTTTTAATTTGAAAACATGATTTGGAAATTTAGAATTTTCAAAACCTGGAGGTTGTTCTACAAAAACATCTTCTTCAATTACTCCATTTAAAAAGGCACTTTTGACATCCATTTGAAACAATTTAAAACCTTTAAAACAGGCAAAGGCTAGTAAAACCCTAATTGCTTCAAGTCTAGCTACAGGGGCAAAAGTTTCCTCAAAATCAATTCCTTCAATTTGATTATACCCCTTAGCTACTAATCTAGCCTTATTTCTAATGACTACTCCTGAGTCATTCATTTTATTTTGAACACCCACTTGGTTCCAACAACACTTTGATCTTTTGGCCTTGTAGTTAGTTCCCAAACTTTATTTCTTACAAATTGATTCAACTCTTCTTGCATGGCCAATATCCAAAATTCATCTGAAAGTGCTTGATCAATGTTAGTGGGTTCAACAGTTGAAATAAAGGCTGAATGATTGACTTCCTTGTTTAATCCACGCCTAGTTCTAACACCCTCACTTGGTTCACCTATGATTAATTCTTTGGGTGGTTTTTAGAAAATCTCAAATCTCTAGGCAAAGGGTCTTCTCTTTCTAAATTTTCTTCCACATTTTCTTCCAAATTTAATCTATCAATCTTTTGGGAGTTTTCTTCAATTTCTTCTTCAACAACTTTTGGCTCTTCCATGTTTCCATTTTCATCAAAAACAACATGTGTGGTTTCTTCAATGACTAAAGTTCTTTTGTTGAATACTCTATAAGATTTTCCAACACTTGAATATCCAACAAAAATTCCTTCATCTGATTTTGGATCAAATTTTCCTAAGGCAGATTTTCCATTATTATGTATGAACACCTTGCAACCAAATACATGCAAATGAGACAAATTTGGTGTTCTTCCTTTTAGCAACTCATAGGGTGTTTTATTCAAATTTGATCTCACATTCACCCTATTCAGAACATAGCATGCAGTGCTAACCGCCTCAGCCCAAAAATATCTAGGAAGTAAGTATTCTGCTAACATTGCTCGGGCGGCTTCTATTAATGTTCTGTTCTTTCTTTCAACTACTCCATTTTGTTGAGGAGTTCTAGGTGCAGAAAAATTGTGATCAATCCCCTTTTCTTTACAGAAATCTTCAAATCTTTCATTTTCAAATTCTCCTCCATGATCACTTTGTATAGAAATTATTTCACATCCTAGTTTTCTTTGTATCCAAGTTGAAAAATTTCTGAATTCCTCAAATGATTCACTCTTATGAAAAAGAAATTTAACCCAGGTGAATCTTGAAAAATCATCTACTATAACAAATCCATATACCTTTCCTCCTAGACTAACAGTGCTTACTGGTCCAAAAAGATCCATGTGTAGAATTTCTAAAGGTTTACTTGTTCTAAGATCTTTAATGGACTTAAATGAGGACCTCACTTGTTTTCTTAATTGACATGCATCACACAGATGGTCCTTAGTAAAGTCCAGTTTAGGTATTCCTCTCACCAAATTCTTTTGGGTAATTTTTCTAAGATTTTTCATACTAGAATGACAAAGTCTCCTATGCCAAAGCCATGATTCATCAGAAACAGTTTTCAAACAAAAGGCAGTAGGAGATTGAATACAATTTAAATCTAGCATGTAAACATTGTTCACCCTTTTTTCATTTAAAACAATTTTCCCATTTAGGCTAATTATGCAGCTAGTAGGTAAAAATTTTACATTATAGCCCTTATCACATAGCTGACTTATGCTAAGCAAATTATGTTTTAAGCCTTCAACTAATAACACATTATTTATGAAAAAGTTTTTCAAATTTCCAATCATACATGATCCAACCACTTTCTTTATGGTATTATCTCCAAGTGTAACCTTGCCTCCACTCCTGGCTTCCAGCGTTATGAATTGAGCAGTATCTCCAGTCATGTGCTTAGAACATCCGCTGTCCAGGTACCATATACTCTCACGAGGTCTTGTGTGAGAGTATACCTCTTCTTGATCTGATTGTTCAGCTTTATCTGCCATCAAGCAAAGGTTGGTGACTTCTTCTTCTTTATCAGTCTCAGATGAGTCTGAAGCTGAGTCCACCCAAAAAGCCTTTTGAAACTTCTTCTTGCCCTTCTTTACCATTGGTTTCTCCTCTACCTTCTCCTTGCTAGGAGTGGCTTTGAGTTTTGGACAATCAGTCTTTATATGACCTGGTTTCCTGCATTCATAACAAATCACTTCATTAGAAACCTTGCCATTTCTGTTATACTTACCTCTATTCCATTGCTGGCGTCTCTTCTGCTTCCTCTTTAAAAGCTTTTGAATTGTCTAGTCATCAGTGCTATATCATCTTCATCCTCAGGTTGTGAGTGTTCACTTTCTGACTCTTCCACATTTAGTGCAATATTCTTGTCCTTTCTTTGCTCACCTGCATCAATCTTTCTTTGACTTACTCCTTGCTCGTAAGCAATGAGTGAACCAAGAAGATTGTCAATAGAATAAATGTTCAGATCTTTTGACTCTGTAATTGCAGTAATTTTAGCATCGTATGCAGTAGGTAAACAACGAAGAATCTTATTAACCATTTCAACATTAGTTAATTCCCTACCAAGTGCATGCAAAGAGGTGACAATTTGAGTGAATCTTGTGTACATGTCAGATATAGATTCATTAGGTTTCATGCGAAATAATTCGTAGTCATGTAACAAGATATTGAGTCTTGATTGCTTAACCTCATTTGTCCCTTCATAAGTGATACAAAGTCTATCCCATATGTCTTTTCCGCTTTTACAAGTGGAAACTCGCATGTAGTCTTCAGATTTTAAAGCACAAAAGAAACTATTTAAACATTTCGCATTTAATTGTGCTAAGTCACGTTCTTCTATAGTCCAATCTGCATAGGGTGTATCTACCCTAATTCCATCAACTAATCTAGTTGGTTTTGTGTAACCTTCCTGGACTAACATCCACATGCGATAATCAAGTGACTGTAAGAAAGTAGACATGCGTGTTTTCCAAAAATCAAAAGGAATATTGTCAAACAGTGGAGGTCTAGTGATAGAGTAACCCTCAGGTGTGTTTCGGTTTCCAAATGTAGCCATCTACGTTAATCAAAAGTAGTTCAAACTTATGATTTTGAAACAATGCTCTGATACCACTTGTTGAGTCTAGTAATTAGGTTGTTAAGCCTAAGTAAATGTCCCACGGCTACCAAGAGGGGGGTGAATTGGTAGTTTTAAAAATTTTAAACCCTCTTAAAATTAAAGTTGAACCGAAATGAAATTTTCTTTTAAAGTTTGTAGAAAAATGTTTTTCAACCACAGAGTTGTTAAAACTGAAATTTAAAATGCGGAAACGTAAAAGCAATAAAGTAAATGACACCAGATTTATAGTGGTTCAGTCTATAACCAGACCTACATCCACTCCTCAGAGGCACCCTCTGAGTATTGCACTAATACCACAAAGTGACTCTCCTTTAGCACCCACAGCAAGGCGGAGAAGCCTGTACAAAACCCTCTGTTCACCACTCCCCGGTGCGGCAGAGAACCGTCGTCCTTTTACACAATCCACAGTGTTGGCAGAGAACCGTCGTCCTTTCACACTCTCCTAGTGTGGGCAGAGAACCGTCGTCCTTTCACACTCTCCTAGTGTGGGCAGAGAACCCTACGGCTGTTCACACTTTCCAAGTGTAGGCAGAGAACCTCCTTCTTTTTACACTCTCCTAGTGTAGGCAGAGAACCTCCTTCCTTTTACACTCTCCTAGTGTAGGCAGAGAACCCACGTCTGTTCACACTCTCCAAGTGTCGGCAGTGAACCGGACCTTCTTGAATGATCTTCTCACAAGAATCTAGAAGGAAGAAAAGAAAAGAGTGAAGAAATCCAATTTCACAAGTAGAGATTCTTACCTTTGCAATCCAAGTGAAGCCTTCTCGCTCCAATGGTAGGAATCCTCCTTTGAATACTCTCTTCCACTCTCCCCTTAGCTATTCTCTCAATAGGCACGAAGATCAAATGACAAAAAGATTGGGTGGCAGTCTAATTTGAAGTATTTATACTAAAGACATGAAAAACCGCCCAAAAACTGCAAGTTTCCAATTCTGTACGCAGTGGATCGTCCGGTACGATCGTGGATCGTCCTGGACGATTTTACTTAAACGATCTGAAATGACCTTATTTGTATATGTGTACGAAATGACTTCGTACAGCTGATCGTCCTGTACGAACTATATTCGTCCAGTACGAACGGTTATTACAAGGTCGGTTCTAGAAACTGCTGAAAACTGTTCTAAGTCGGTTTATCGTTTGGACGAAAATTTGTTCGTCTGGACGAAAATTTTCCAGAGAGCTGATCGTCCTGGACGATTATTTATTTCGTCTGGACAAAAATTTTCCAGAGGACCAATCGCCGGGGACGATAATTTGGTTTCGTCTGGACGAAAATTTTCCAGAGAGCTGTTCGTCCGGTACGATATTTATTTTCGTCTGGATGAAATTTTTCCAGAGGACTGGTCGCCCAGTACGATGGTAAAATTTGTCTGGACGAAATGTTTACAGAGAACCCATCGCCCGGGACGATATAAAAATTCGTCCTGGACGAATAGGACTTAGAAAACATTTTCGAAGCAAGTTCCTATTCGTTCCAAATGCTCTATAGGAGATAACTGATAGATCGTCCAGTACGATATATATCGTCCTGTACGATCAGTATAGAATTTCAAGATCTCCTTAGTTTGTGTGTGTGAGATTTTATTCACTCAATTACAATCACTCCCTTTCAAAATTAATTCAAAGAAAAGACAAACTTCAAATACACAAAATTTCTCATGTTGAATTTGATTTGAAGTTTTTGTAGTCTGGAGTCTGATTTTCCTGAAATGTTAGTACACACAAGAGCAAGTGCAAATCTTCTGAAATTGTTAGGAGATAACTATTCATTTGAACAATAATGTTTGGAATCATCAAAACTACATAAGTTGCACAAATATAAATCATTCAAATAGCAACTATTCAAACACTGTTCACACTCTCTAAGGGTCAGTAGAGAACCGGATCTCCTTGACAGATCTTCTTCACAAGAAATCTAGAAGGAAGAGAGAAAAGAGTGAAGTAAACACAAATCTAAAGTAAAGATTCTTACCTTTGAACACCAAGTGAAGCCTTCACGCTCCAGTAGTAAGAATCCTCCTTCGAACACTCTCTCCTTGACTCTCCTTTCAATAGGAACGAAGATCAGTATGCACAAGATTAAGTGGCAGTTTAGATTGGAATATTTATAGGAAAGTCACAAAAAACAGTCCAAAAATTACAAATTTTCAAGTCAATACGCATTGGATCGTCCCGTACGATTGTGGATCATCCTGGACAATTTTACTTAAATGCGTTGGAAGCGAACCTAATGTATATGGGTATGAATTGACTTCGTACACACACATCATCCCGTATAAACTAGGTTTGTCCGGTATGAACAGTTATTCCATAGGTCAGTTCCCAAAAACTACAGAATGTCACTAAAATTTTAGAGTCGGTTCACTTCATCCTAGGACTAGTATGGGTTCATCCGAACAAAATTTTTCCAGAGAGCAACTCATCCTGGCACGATTAAAAATTTCAACTGAATAAAAATTCTCCATAGGAGATTTTGTCCTGGGACAAATACATTTCGTCCTGTACGAAAATACTCCAGAGAGTAACTCATCTTGGAACGAATATAAATTTTGTCTGAACAAAAATTTTCCAGAGAACATTTCATCCTAGGACGAATACACTTCATCATGGATGATCAGGACTTAGAAAAATTTTCTTCAATTCCTGTTCGTTCCATTGCTCTTACGAGGAGATAACTGACCTGATTATCCTGTACGAACTATGTTCATCTCGTACGATCAACACAAATTTTTCAAGATCTCCTTAAGTGTGTGTGTTTATTCACTCAATTAGAATCACTCCCTCTCAAACTTAATTCAAAGAAAAAATATAAGCTTTAAATACAAAAAGTATCTCATGTTGAATTTGATTTGAAGTCTTCGTAATCTGAAGTTTGATTTTCCTGAAATGTTAGTACACACAAGAGCAAAAACAACTCTTCCAAAAAATGTTAGAAGATAACTACACATAAAACAATAATATTTGAAATCATCAAAACTATACAAGTTGTAAGAATGTAAAATATGCAAATAGAAACTCTCTTAACAATCTCCCCCTTTTTAATGATGGCTAAACAAATATTATTTGTATAATTTCAAATTCTAAGATTCTCATAAACTACCCCTAAATTGATGAACATGTGAAAATAAGGAGGCATTGAACAACATAAAACACACAACATATACAACAAAACAAACAAAAACAAAACAAACACACAACATATACAACATACACAAAACACAAAACAAAAATAGACACACATACAATACGAATCAAACAATACCATGAATCAAACAATTTCTCCCCCTTTTTGATAACAGCAAAAAGTGAAGAAGAAAAATACTTGAAATGTAAGCAGACATATGAAAATTATTTGATAATTCAATCTTGAAAGTGATGAAATAAGTTGTGCAAATAAAATTAAAACATTAGGCAAATCATAGTAATTCATAGAATTTAAGAAGAGATATAACATAGATAATAAAAAAAATTGATAAAAAACATGAGTCAATTTAGACATTAAGATAGAGAAAATCATTGCAGAAATGATGAAAATAAAAATTGTATATTTTAAATTTCAATTTGAAATATAAATGAACATAAGATCAATTTGAATTAAGAGATTAAAAGAGTCTGGAAAGAAATAGCTATCACATGTGGCGCTTTGCGCATCTTTTTCAAAGTTGTGGCACATTTTTGTGCATCTTTTCACTTGTTGGGCTTATTTTGTGCCTCTTTTTCACATTGCGAACATTTGCACATTTCTTTTAATTTTTGTACATTTGTACATTTTTTAACAGTAATCGTATTCTTTCCAAAATCAATAATCAAAATTTTCAAATTTATCTAAGTGCATAAATATTAATTTATAAGTGAAATACAAAATAAGAAAACATCATAATTGTAATAATAATATTAATAATAATGTAGTCTAAATAAGAGACACGAAATTGAAAATCTTATTAACATCAAGTTATAAGCAAAACTTAAATTTAGAAAAATTAGATTTTCTAATGAATTTAATTTTAACTTACAAATCAAGATATATCACTATTTAAGATTAAAAAATCTAATGATTCTCATAAAGGCTAACCACATTTCAATACCATTAAAGCCAAAACACGAGAATATATATTGATATCAATCTGAAGATATTACAATCTAAGCTCAGCATATCAATATAAAAATAAAAATATCTAAAGAAAAGAAAATATAATAAACTTTCTTAAAATAACAACTAACACACAAACTATAAAAAATACATAAAATCAAGTGCAACTATCACTGAGAAGGACCCTGATCTAGAGGTGGAGGAGGAGGTATAGCACCAAAGATGTTAAAGTAAGTACTCATCATAAGCACATTAATACTAATATCATTCATTTGGTCCCTCATAAAACTCATGTCATGCTGATACTATGCATCCTGCTGCTGAAGATGAGTCTCAATTTGATCAAAATGTTGATCAATATGAGTCTCTAGGTGATCAAATCTTTGAACCGAATTCTAATAATTTGGTTCATTGGCGGGTGCAGGTGTAGCTTCTGGTTCTTCCTCTATATCCCTAATGACATGTGCTTTACTTGGTTCTTCTTTGAAAATTGCTCTAAATAATCATTTGTTGTAGTAGAGCAGTTCTTCAAACTCTTGATCAGGATGAACCAAATTGTATTTCTTGTCCATATTGTAGGCAATTAGATGTCCTAAGGTGATGTTCTTCTTTCTCTTATGCTCTACATGATCAATTTCAGATAGCCCATAAAGATAGTCAAGGATACGTTGGGCTTCATCTATAGGTTCTTTAGACATGATCGAGAATGTCACCATAAAAAGAAGAGGGGTTATATTGATTCTATCACCAGCTTTAGGAATTATAGAAGTTCTAAGAACATGCTGGATGATACGTACATTTCAAACGAGACCGAATACTTTAGCCACATGTTCGTTCAAATTATTTCCTCTAATCACATTATTAATTTCATACCATTCATAATCATGAGTGTTGATCAAGTGATGAGCTCTAGCTCCCTCTGTCCATAAATTTAAAAAGGATTCTAAGTCAGGCTTGGTGATTTTAACTTTTTGTTTAAAGACAAAGGAACGGATTATAGAATGGTCATAATTAAAGGACATGTTTGCAAGGAAGTAGTGAAAGGTTTCTTTATTCTAGAGATAGACGAGGGTAAGGATAAAACCAAACTATGTTGAAGCAAATAAGTTCATCACCTGAAACATAAGTTATTCTTGGATTAGGATTCTAGAGGGTGTGATCTTTGCTGAGGCAAACCTAAGAAACGATTCCTCATTTGCTTTGTAAAGGAAGTTCTCAAAAGAATTTCTATATGGTTCCATAGCCATAATCTTTTATCTCTTACTTGAACTTGCCATTTGAAAAAGATCTAAAGTACGAAAGAGATTGAAAGTGAAGATTAAAGTGTGACTATTGAGTTCAAAAGACCTTCTATTTATTGAAAATGACATATTCAAACCAGATGAAAAAATTTTGTCCCATATGAACTTTTCGATTCATCCCGTATGAAAAAATTTCGTATGGATGAACCAATGCGTCAAAATGAAATGGATTTTCATAATCAACACAACTTATGAAGCATTATTTTGAACAGACTTTTGATCAAACTGATCGTACGGATGAACACGTGTTCATCCTGGGATGATCAGAACTTATGATCATTTTAATGGCAGTTGAAACCGTCCCTTCCATCGAACCGACATGTGTTCATCCGAACAAACCAAAGGTTTGTACATATGAAGTTAGTATTAAAAACTACCTTATCCATTCAATTGCTTTATTCATTCATCCCGTCATTTGAAAAACATTTCATCTCGGTCGATCATGACGATTGTACAGACGAAGTGACAATTAAAAATTGAAAACTACACGCAAACGGTTCAAAATCTGGCAGTTACATACACTACACAAATCTTCCCGTTTGAAAAAATTTCATCCCGGATGATGTACACTAAAAAAATTAAATAATGCACTCAATTAAAACTAAAATACAAACACACTAAAAAACTCACTGAAAAATGAAGAACACAAATACTAAATAAGGAAAATCACACATACAAGTTCACAAACACATAAAAAGCACATAAAAATATTAACTAGAAAAACAAAAATCAATATTGCAAAAACTTTTTTAATTAAGCATTTAAATCAATCACACCAAGCCTTGTTCTTAATGCACTGAAAGTATCAAAGGCTAAAGGTTTTGTAAAAATGTGTGCAAGTTGATTTTTAGTAAAAACATGAGTGAGTTCAATTCCTAATTTGGATACATAATCCCTTATGAAATTATGCCTGATGTCTATATGTTTTCTTCTTGAATGTTGAATAAGATTTTTAGAAATACAAATAGCACTAATGTTATCACAATAAATTGGAATAGTGCATATAGTTAATCCTAAATCAATTAACTTTTATTTCAACCAAAGTACTTGTGCCACACAACTTCCTAATACAATGTAGTCAGCTTCTATAGTAGATAGGGCTACTGAATTTTGTTTTCTACTGGACCAAGAAACTAAAAAATTTCTAATAAACTGACATGTTCCAAAAGTACTCTTTCTATCCACCCTACAACCTGCAAAGTCAGAATCTGAATAACTAATTATTTCAAATGAAGAGTTAAACTTAGGATACCAAATTTCTAAGTTCTGAGTTCCTAACAGGTAACTTAGAATCCTTTTTACTGCTGTCAAATATGATTCTTTTGGATCTGATTGAAATCTAGCACACAAGAAAACACTAAACATGATATCGGGTCGGCTAACAGTCAAATAAAGATCCAATTATCCCTCTAAATTTCTTTTGATCAACAGATTTTCCCTTAGGGTCCTTATCTAACTGAACTGAGGAACTCATTGGTGTACTAACATGCTTAGCATTCTCCATTTCATACTTTTTGAGGATGTCCTTAACATATTTTGACTGACTAGGAAATATACCTTCATCAATTTGCTTAATGCTAAATCCTAGAAAGTAACATAAATCTCCCATTAGACTCATCTCAAATTCACTATTCATTATTTTAGAAAAATCATCACAAAGATTTTTATTTGAAGATCCAAAAATGATATCATCAACATAAATTTGAATAATGAGTATATCATTTCCATATTTCTTCAAAAAGAGAGTTGTATCCACACTTCCTTTTTCAAAAGATCTTTCAAGTAAGAAGGTGTTCAACCTCTCATACCAAGCCCTATGTGCCTATTTCAATTCATATAATGCCTTTTTCAACTTTAAAACATGATTTAGGTATTTAGAATTTTCAAAAACGGGTGATTGTTCTACTAAAACATCTTCTTGAATTATCCCATTTAAAAAGGCACTTTTTACATCCATTTGATATAATTTGAATCCTCTAAAATAGGAAAAAACTAGCAAAACCCTAATTGCTTCAAGTCTAACTACAGAGGCAAAAGTATCCTCAAAATCAATCCCTTCAATCTAATTATACCCATTAGCAACTAATCTAGCCTTATTTCTAATGACTACTCCTGAGTCATTTATTTTGTTTTTGAATACCTACTTAGTTCCAACTACATTTTGATCATTTGGCCTTGTAGTTAATTCCCAAACTTTATTTCTTATAAATTGATTCAACTCTTCTTGCATGGCCAAAATCTAAAATTCATCCGAAAGTGCTTGATCAATATTTGTGGGTTCTATAGTTGAGATGAAGGCTGAATGATTGACTTCTTTGTTTAATCCACGCGTAGTCCTTACACCCTCACTAGGTTCACCTATAATCAGTTCCCTTGGGTGGTTTTTAGAAAATCTCAATTCCCCAAGCAAAGGGTTTTCTATCTCCATTCAAAACATCTTTACCACTTAGGCTTAATATGCAGCTAGTAGGAAAACATTTCACACAATATCCTTTATCACATAGCTGGCTTATACTTAACAGGTTAT
The DNA here is from genome assembly GCA_016618105.1 of Dendrobium huoshanense. Taxonomy (NCBI): domain Eukaryota; kingdom Viridiplantae; phylum Streptophyta; class Magnoliopsida; order Asparagales; family Orchidaceae; genus Dendrobium; species Dendrobium huoshanense. The sequence goes on along the minus strand of CM028350.1, from coordinate 12,216,548 downwards.
GCTTTAAGCCTTCTACTAATAACACATTCTCAATGTAAAATTTATTAATATTTCCAATCATACCTGATCCAACCACCTTCCTTGTGGTGTTATCTCCAAGTGTAACCTTGCCTCCACTCCTGGCTTCCAGTGATATGAATTGTATAGTATCTCCAGTCATATGCTTTGAACATCTACTATCCAGGTACCATATGCTCTTACAAGGTCTTATGTGAGAGCGGCCCTACAAAATTATCAAATGTTAGACCTGGGAACCCAAACAAGTTTGGGTTCTCCTTTTGGCAATTTATAATCAGATGCATGTATGATATGTCTAGGTTTATGCATCTTAGGTCTCCACACCAAATAAGTTTTCATCTTCAAAGTACAGGTGTGAGCTATATATCTACATAAACCATAATTATTACATTTGACTTTTTGAAATGGATTCCTAAGTCTTCTACCATTCATCTGTCTATTCAGGGATTGCATAAATTTAGGATACATAATAGGATTAGTAAAATCTACAAGTTTAGGGGGTATCATATTATCTTCGAGAGCTTTTATCATTAATTTGTAAAATGAATTCATATCTTCCAAAATTCGATTTATATAATTTGACCTATAAATCTTGCTCTCTGATTCATCCTTAAAATTTTTAAAATCTTTTTCAAGTTTAGCATAGGATGATTTTAAATTTTCATGTTTTTTTATTCAAGTCATCAAACTCATCAAGTAATTTTATGTGGTTGTCATCAATTAAAGAAAGATGTTTCCTAAGGATTTCATATTCTTTTGTAATTCTTCAAACTCTAAACTTAGACTAGCATGCATTTTATTCATTTTCCTATATGAATCATGCATGTGTTCAAAAACTTCAAAAAATTCATCATAGGTTAAGTCACATAACTCTTATTGATCTGATTGATCAAGACTATTGGCCATTAAGCACATATTAGTGACTTCCTCTCCCTTCTCAGTCTCTGATGAATCTGAAGCTGAGTCCGCCCAGAAAGCTCTTTGAAACTTCTTCTTGCCCTTCTTTATAATTGGTTTCTCCTCTACCTTCTCCTTGCAAGATTTGAGTTTTGGGCATGCGGTCTTGATATGACTAGGTTTCCTACACTCATAGAAAATCACATCATTTGAAACCTTAGCATTTCTATTAAATTTACCTCTATTCCAATGATGACATCTCTTCTGCTTTCTCTTCAAAAAGCTTCTAAATTGTCTAGTCATCAATGCGATGTCGTCTTCATCCTCAGGTTGTGAGTGTTCACTCTCATACTCTTCCACTTTTAGTGCTATGTTCTTCTCCCTTCGTGGTTCACCTGTATCAATCTTTCTTTCGCTAACTCCTTGCTCGTAAGCAATTAGCAAACCAAGAAGATTGTTAATAGAGTAAATGTTTAGATCTTTAGACTCTATAATTACAGTAATTTTAGCATCATAAGCAGTAGGCCAACAACGAAGAATCTTATTAACCATTTCAGCATTCGTTAGTTCCCTACCCAGTGCATGCAAAGATGTGACTATTTATGTGAATCTTGTGTACATATCAGAAATGGATTCATTTAGTTTCATGCAAAATAGTTCATAATCATGCAACAAGATATTAAGTCTAGATTTCTTAACCTCATTAGTCCCCTCATAAGTTATACAAAGTCTATCACATATGTCCTTCCCACTTTTGTAAGTGGAAACCTGCATATAGTCTTCTGATTTTAAAGCACAAAAGAAATTATTCAAGCATTTGGCGTTTAGTTGTGCTAAGTCACGTTCTTCTACTGTGTAGTCTGGAAAAGGTGTTTCAACTCTAACTCCATCAACTAGTCTAGTTAGTTTTGTATACCCTTCCTGAACTAAGATCCACATATGATAATCAAGTGACTGTAATAATGTAGACATGCATATTTTCCAAAAATCAAAAGGTATATTATCGAACAGTGGAGGTCTAGTTATAGAGTAACCCTCGGGTGTATTTCAGTTTCCAAATGTAGCCATCTACGTTTATCAAAAAGTAGTCTAAACATATGATTTTGAAACAAAGCTCTGATACCACTTGTTGAAACTTGTTCACTATAAATTAGGTTGTTAAACTTAAGCTTAGGTCCCACGGTTAACCAAGAGGGGGGGGGGGGTGAATTGGTAATTAAAAAATTTTAACCCTCTTTTTAAATTAGGAAATGAAAATAAAACTTTAGTGAATTTTTTTGGAAAACGTTTTTCAACCATAGTTTTAAAAGTAAAAACACAAAAATAAAAAGCAGCAAAAAAATAAATACACAAGATTTATAATGGTTTGGTCAAAACCATACCTACAACCACTACCCGGAGGCACCCTCTGAGTATTGCACTAATACCACTAGTGACTCTCCTTTTGCACCCACAACAAGGTAGAGAAGCCTTTACAAAACTCTCTTCCATTACTACCCGGTGCGGCAGAGAACCGTCGCCCTTTTACACTCTTCCTAGTGTTGGCAGAGAACCATCCATCCTTTCACACTCTCCCAGCATATGCAGAGAACCCTTTATCCTTTCACACTCTCCTAGTGTGGGCAGAGAACCTTTCATCCTTTCACACTCTCCTAGTATGGGCAGAGAACCCTTCGTCCTTTCACACTCTCCTAGTGTGGACAGAGAACCCTTCGGTTGTTCACACTCTCTAAGTGTCGGTAGAGAACCGGATCTCCTTGATAGATATTCTTCACAAGAAATCTAGAGGGAAGAGAGAAAAGAGTGAAGTAAACACAAATCAAAAGTAAATATTCTTACCTTTGAACACGAAGTGAAGCCTTCATGCTCCAATAGTATGAATCCTCCTTTGAACACTCTCTCATACTCTCTCTTTGACTCTCCTTACAATAGGCACGAAGATCAGTAGGCAAAAACATTATGTGGCATTTTAGATTGGACTATTTATAGAAAAGACACAAAAAACCGTCCAAAAACTACAAATTTTCAAGTCAATACGCATTGGATCGTCCCGTACGATCATGGATCATTCTGGATGATTTTACTTAAATGCGTTGGAAACGAACCTAATGTATATGGGTACGAAATGACTTCGTACACACACATCGTCCTGTACGAACTAGGTTTGTTCGGTACGAACGGTTATTCCATAGGTCGGTTCCCAAAAATTGCAGAGCGTCACTAAAATTTTAGAGTCGGTTCACTTCGTCCTGGGACGATTATGGGTTCATCCGGACAAAATTTTTCTAGAGAGCAACTCATACTGACACGATTATAAACTTCGAATGAATGAAAATTCTCTAAAGGAGATTTCATCCCGGGACGAATACACTTCATCCTGGATGAAAATACTCCAGAGAGTAACTCGTTCTAGAATGAATATAAATTTCGTCTAAACAAAAATTTTCCCGAGAACATTTCATCCTGGGATGATTACACTTCGTCCTGGATGACCAGGACTTAGAAAAATTTTCTTCAATTCCTGTTCGTTCCATTGCTCTTACGAGGAGATAACTGACTTGATCGTCCCGTACAAACTATGTTCATCCCGTACGATCAGCAAAAAATTTTCAAGATATCCTTAAGTTTGTGTGTTTATTCACTCAATTACAATCACTCGCTCTCAAACTTAATTCAAAGAAAAAATACAAGCTTTAAATACACAAAGTATCTCATGCTACATTTGATTTGAAGTCTTCGTAGTTTTTGGAGTTTGATTTTCCTGAAATGTTAGTACACACAAGAGCAAAAACAACTCTTCCAAAAAGTGTTAGGAGATAACTACACATATAAAAATAATATTTGAAATCATCAAAACTATACAAAATGCAAGAATGTAAAATATGTAAATAGAAAATCTCTTAACATTAAATTCTTTAATGCTTGGCATGCAAACAATATGATGATTTAAGACCTAGCACTACAACACTAGTTAAAATTTGTATGTTATGTGAATTCCTAGAAAATTAACTTGTATTTAAATTAGTCAAAACCATACTTAATAATACTTATGTAATAAATATATTACATTTTTTACACTTAGATATAAATAAATAAAATATTAGAATGATACTATAAAAATAAACTAAGACCTCAGTTCTACATATTTAGATTGCCTCCCAAGCTGTGCTAAGTTTAGTCTTCAGCTAGATTTGCCTAGATTTTTCATTTTGGTTGGGATGCATCACTACTACACCTTAAGTGGTCCACATTGAGATCCTTCCCTTTCTCTTTTGGATTAATTTTAGTACTATAGGCAATATTTGATGGACTACTGCTAAAAGAAATTATAAGTTATCTTAGTTATTTTTAAAGTTTTTAATCGACGTAGCTTAACTTTGCAATTAAGTTCCCAATTAAATCACTTCCTCTTTCAAAGGTGTCTTTCTATCTCTAAATTTAATCTTTTAATTAAAACTTAGGGGATAAGAATGTCTAGAGTTTACAATAAGTTATTGAGAATGATTTTAATTTCTCCTTAATTTGATTGACCAACATTCAATTTATTGTTATAATCAACATTATTATTAGACCATTTAAAATTAGGGTGGTTCGCCTAATATGGATTATAAGTATTGGAATATGGATTCTTTTTTCTTCTAATCAAGTTTATATGTTCAATCCCTTGAACACTGCTATCACCATAAAATTCAAATCATGCTCTTCCAATTGTATAAGTGATCTTGATTCTGAACTAACTTCAAAACTATTCAACATCTTAAATATATCAGCTACTTGAGAACTCAAAATAAATAAGGCATTTGGATCATAAACTTTTTCTACTCTCTTACAATTCCATTATCTGAAGTCCAATAAAAATTATTTGAAGCCTTTTGCTTAATGAATGCGCAGGCTTTATCAAATGACTTAGATATTAAAGATCCTCCTGCTAGAACATCAATTATTGACCTAAGGGATCATACCATCCCATTATAAAAAGTTTGAATAACCAACCAAAGCATGACGAAGGCATTTTTTAAGCATATCCTTAAATCATTTCCAACTTTTATAAATTTACTCTCCTTTAAATTGGGAAAAATATGTGATATCATTCCTAAGCTATAGAAATTTTTATGATCGAATTATTTAGCTAAGAATTTATGTACCAACTCATTCTAAATGTTTATGAGCCTATGGGAAAGTAATTCAACTACATCTTAATGTTTTCCCTTAGAGAAAATGAAAATAATTGAAGCCTAATAACATCATCTCTAACACTATTATACTTGAATGTTGTGAAGATTTCTAAGAAGCTAGGAAAGTATAGGTTGGAATCCTTTATAGGACTTTCCTCAAATTAGGAATTTTGAACCAACTCGATTATGTTAGGTTTTTGCTCAAAGTTATTAGCATGGATAGTAGGTCTATTGATACTTTGGTGAATTCTATCTACTATAAACTTGTTGTACTCCTTAAAAGGTCTAGGATGGTCCTAATCTTGAATTGGTTAAGCCATACCTAAAGCTAAAGTCTTTTTAAATATTTTTATTTTTTTTAATGTCCCCCTCAATCACTATATTAAATAATAAGGCCTCCTTACTAGATCTACCACACATTCAATAATAAGATGAAATTAACTAATAGAAAATAAAATAAAATAACTAACAAAAGTTATATTTTTTAAAATTTCATTCTAAAAATAACAGCAAGGTATAATATACCGGATACAAGTAATACTAAATATGCAAATAGTTCAATAAAATAGATTAATTTGCATAAAAGCACATTACTTCCCCAGGAATGATGCAAAAAACAGGATGGGGATGTGGGTTTACGTTGAATGAATGAATTATGTTTATGCTATGGATTAAAATTTGTCTAGATTTTTTTTTTGTTATACAATACCCACTTAATACACAAGTGGATGTATTGACCAAGTAATAAAAAGAATTGAGAGAGCATCGATCCCATGAGGAAGTGTTTTGCTAACATGTAGATAAAATAATATTGTCTACTACAACTACAATACATATCTTGCTGAATGAAAATAAGGGTTAAGATTGTCTCTATTAGAGAATATAAAAGAAAAAAAAAAGATACTAGATGATTAAATGTATTGGACTAATTACTATGAATTACCTAAGTTTTTCTCAGCAGACTCTTATGTGTTTGATGTGGATCAGATCATATGAATCCTTAGATCTCTGTCAAGCTTTCAATAATGAAAAGGGATGTTTATGGCCTTTATATAGTGATTGTATCTCAAAAGAACCTAGAATATCAAAACATACTATATATAAGCATGCAAGAGTTTCATTCAACCACTTTTAATTATTTTAATATTCCTCTGTTGAGGTAAAATATCACACTGAATTTAAACTACACACATGCCCTTGAAGTGAATTAACGTCAAAGGTGCTAAATATTTTACACTGTTGTGGTGCTTGCTAACATGGATATATTACTTAGTAAATAGTCACATCTTTTTACTAATAGAATGTGTCCCTTGGAAGCTACATCTCCAATACAACAATGCTACTGACATTCAAGTGTTGCAGTGCCTGAGTGGCAAAAAGGCACTAAGGCATGAGAAATTATGGAGTTGTAGAATTTAAAAATAGCTAATCGTACACTGCCTAATTGACTTCTTGATACCGAGGTGCTGGTAATGGTGTGGTGTTGGCTGTGTTACCACCGTAATGCTGGCAAACGGAGAAATTGGCATCACAATGTTTGATTTTGTAGCATCTCAATGGTATTGAAGCTAATGCTGCGGCAATGTTTCATCAAACATCATGGCGTTGTAACCTCCTTTGAATTTTCTACAATATTTGAGTTTTTCCTATACAAAAATAATTAAAACAACAAATTTTTATTGAATATAAAATATGTAAAATACTACATAATTTAACTTATCAAATTCTCCTCAGCTTAAACTTTTTTTATTATCCTCAAGAAAATAAAGATATCTACAATTTTCATCAATTAAATAATAAAAATAAAAATTGATAATTTAAAATTACTCAAATATAGAATAATACATCATAATCTAGAAATAGTGGAAATAAACAAAGTTATAATTCTCGTTTAAAAAAATACTAATAATTATTTTAACCAGTCACTCTTATTATTTTTTAATTTAAATATCCATGCAATAAATATAATCAGTGAATTTTGAATTTTAAATTGAATAATGTAGTTTAAAAATTAGATGTGTTTGTAGTTAAAATTGAAATCTCATTAGTTCACCATCATTTTTACTAGTTCTCCTATCTAATCCTTTATGATTTTAAGAATAAGATTGCAATAACACTCTAACTTTTATTTGATAACAATTTTTAAATGTACTCTCTTTCTTTTTCTTTTATTTTCTTTTCTTTTTAAAACTCTTTCATGTTTTTTCCTTTTTTATTATTGTGGAGTACATAGATTTTAATTTGGAATATTAGTTTTACTTAAAATTTTCTTACAATCTTAATGATTTTAATGTAAGGATTGATTAAGATTGCTAATTTCAAATCAAGGTTGCTATAATATTCAATTTTAATCTACCCATATTTATTCTTTAACCTTAATTATTCATTTTCATTTCCGAAGGTCAATGTATAAATATATAACTTATAAATTCATGTTAAGTAATTAATTTTAATGATGTAAGTCAATTAATTATTAGTTTTCTTCTCCATTCTATGAATTATAAAGAAGCGTTCATTTGAACTATGATCTTGGGTTTTATTATTATTCTAATTTTACATAATTTTTAAAAACATTTTTTATTAGGGTTAAATAAACAATCAAAATGAATTCAAATATTTTCAAATAAATGATAGAGAGGTGAAAAATATGTGATATAAAATAAGCAAATGCAACATATAAGATAACTAGTGCTATAACCCCTTGGTAGTTGAAGCATTGCAGTATTAGTTCAACACTTGAGAATTTTTCTCAATTTTGTGAGACATTCATGCACATCATCAACTAATAATAATTTTTTTTTGATATTTAAGAAAGCAAAACACTACAAAATTTACACATGATATAGACTTAGAAGTAAAGTTTCGTGCTCGGCCTGGTTGTTAGTGACTTCAAATTTAAAGTTGATATATTATGTGATGATGATCCTAATGGGACGTTTTAGAATGATGCCTACTCTAACCCCTTATTTTTCTGATGCACCATCTATATATAACATCCGTTGAAGTAATGTTTTTTTTTTTTTTTTTGTATTTTTCTTGGTGTAATTTATGAGGAATTCTGCAAGCACTCGGGCCTTGAGGGAAATCTTTGGTACATATGTGATAGAGAATTTGCTGACTTTGGCTAACCCTTTGACTAATCCACTCAGGTGATCTAGTTTAACAAGAACATACTTAAGGGGGTAGTAAGTTACCACCTAAATAAAATTAGCCTTAAAGTGAGGTTACAACCTTCTAGTTGAGTTTATGACTGTGTTTGCATTTATCTTTTAGGTGGATAACTATTAACTTTTATATAACTAAATAGTTAAGATTGTTAATGATAGTTTTTATTTGCAAGTTTTACATTCTTGCAACTTGTATAGTTTTGATGATTCCAAATATTATTGTTCTTTGTGTAATTATCTCCTAATAATTTTTTATAAGTTTTATATTTGCTCTTGTGTGTACTAACATTTCAGGTGAATCAAACTCTCAAACATGAAGACTTCAAATCAAATTCAGCAAGAAATTCTTTTGAATTTTGAAGTTTAAAAATGTCATTTTAATTGAGAGGGAGTGATTATAATTGAGTGAATAAAAACATACTCACACACATAAGGAGATCATATAAATTTTATACTGATCGTACTGGACGATATCAGTTCGTACGGGATGATCAAATAGTTATCTCCTATTAAGATCACATGGAACGAATAGGAACTGGATAGAAAAATTTTCTAAGTCCTATTCGTCTGGGACGAAATTAAATATCGTCCAGGACGATTTTCACTTTGTAAGAATTTCATCCAGACGAAATTAATTATCGTACAGAACGATTTGCTCTCTATAAGAATTTTGTCCAGACGAACCTATTTTCATCCAGACGATATAACCGACTTAGGACAGTTTTTCTATATTCGTTCTGCAGTTTTTGGAACCAACCTTGTTATAACTGTTCATACCGGATGAACTTGATTCGTACAGGATGATTAGCTTGTACGAAATCATTTCTTACACATATACAAACAGGTTCGTTTCAAGGCTTTTAAGTAAAATTGTCCGGGATGATTTTCGATCGTACGGGACGATCTTGTACATGATAACTTGAAATCTGCCGTTTTTAGATGGTTTTTCTTGTCTCTTCTATAAATAAGATATTCTAAACTGCAAATAATACTTCTTGGTCATTGATCTTCGTGCCTATTGAGAAGAGAGTTAAGGAGAGAGTGTAAGAGAGCAATTGAAGGAGATTTCTTGCCATTAGAGCGTGAAGGTTTCACTTGGTACTTAAGGGTAAGTGTTTCCACTTTCAAGATTGAGATTACTTCAATCTTCTCTCTTTTATTTTAGATTGGACATGTGAAGAAGATCTTGGAAGAAGATCCGGTTCTCTGCTGACACTTGGAAAGTGTGAATAGCCAAGGGTTCTCTGCCCACACTAGGAGAGTGTGAAAGGATGAAGGGTTCTCTGCCTACACTTGGAGGGTGTGAAAGGATGATGGAACTCTACCAATACTGGGAAAAGTGTGAAAGGATGAACGGTTCTCTGCCGACATCGGGGGAGTGTGAAAGGATGAGGGTTCTCTGCCCACACTAGGAGAGTGTGAAAGGACGAAGGGTTCTCTTCCTACACTTGGAGGGTGTGAAAGGAAGAAGGTACTCTGCCAATACTGGGAATAGTGTGAAAGGATGAACAATTCTTTGTCGACATCGGGGGAGTGTGAAAGGACGAACGATTCTCTGTCGCACCGGGTAGTGGTGAAAAGAGTTTGTAAAGGCTTCTCCGCCTTGCTGTGGGTGCTAAAGGAGAGTCACTATTGGTATTAGTGAAATACTCAGAGGGTGCCCCTGGGGAGTGGATGTAGGTCTGGTTTTGACTGAACCACTATAAATCTGGTGTCATTTATTTTCCGCTGCTTATTTACTTTTTGTGTTTAAAACTTTGTGGTTGAAAAAGTTTTCTAGAAAAATTCACAAACTAAAGCTTTGTTTCCATTAAATTTTCAAACAGGGTTAAAATTTTTAATTACCAATTCACCCCCCCCCCCCCCCTCTTGGTTAGCCTTGGGATATTTAATTTGGCTTAACATCCTAATTCTTATTGAACAACTTCCAACAAAGACCGATAATTTAGCTAGTGAGCCATTAGACCTGTTTGGCAATTTTGGACATCATCTTGTCGAGTATGGCTTGAACCTTTTTAAAATTGACTTTGATTCCATTAAGTGTAAGAAGGAACCATAGGAATTTTCCCACATTTGCTCCAAAGGAATTAAACAGAGGGTTGAGCCTCTTATTATAATTTTTTAGGGAAAGAAAAGTCTCTCATAGGTCTTTCACATGTTGGTATGGAGATTTTCTTTTGATAATAAGATTGTCTATATAGAATTCAATGTTTTCCTTTCTATTCATTGAAAAAATTATCCATCATTCTTTGATAGGTTGCATCAGCAATTTTTAACCTAAAAAGAATTAATTTGTAGTAGGGCAGCCCTTCTATTATGATGAATGCATTATTCTTACTCAGACTATATTTTTATTGGTGGTAGCAAGATGAAGCATCTCAGAAACTCATTATAGGATAACCCACCACATAGTCAATAGGAGCATTGGTCCTTGGTAGTGGATAGTATTAAGTGAAATTTAAGATAATTCTTTGTAAAAAAATTCTTATGAAAATATTAATTTTAGTTGATGTTTTGCATAAAAAACTCAAAAAAAAGTGACAAATATCAAAGTCTGCACTTTTTGAAAGTTCATTAGGGTTGTTAAGCCCTTATGAACTAGCCCAAGGCTAATGAAGAGCAGGGTGAATTGGTAGTTTTAAAAATTCTTAAAGAAAAAAAATATATTTTTGAAACTTTTTTGGAATATTTTAAACCAAACATGATCACCCTTGATGCAAAAGCGATAAACAAAACAAATTAGAAATTTTAACCATGCAATCAACCACCAAAAATTAAAGTATCGAAATTAAAATATGGTAAAGTAATAAGAATGAATATAAGATTTATTATGGTTTGGACAACTTCACCTACGTCCACTCCTTCGAGACAACCTATCCAAGTATTGCACTAAACCTTCAGTGACTCTCCTTTTGCTCCCACAGCAAACTCTTTCCACCATCTCGGTGAGGTAGTGACCTTTAAGTCCTTTTTTACCCTCCTAGTGAAGGCAGAGAACATGGAATCTTTTTACTCCATCCTAAAGTAGGCAAAGAAACTAATCTGATGCTGATGATCATCTCCTAAGAAACATAAAGGAACTGAGGATGAAGCTTCAAGAAGTAGAATGAATCCTTGCTTGGATCAACTTTTGTGATTCCCTCAAAAGATTCTCCCTATCTCTCCCAAACTCACCTTCACCTTCTCTAAGCTCCCTTAGGTTACAACTTTAGCAAAGGATTTGTCAAAGGATAAATACTTAAGCTTAAATACAAGAGCTCTAAAATAGCCCTAATTTTCAATTCTATGTAATAGATCATCCGGGATGATAAGGATATCATCTTATGCGATTAGTTCAAAACACCCTAATTATCCCATATAATCAGCCTTGCCTTATACGATATGTTTAAGAATTTGCACATATCGTCCTGAAGGATTAGGAGATTGTCTAGGATGATTAGTTCAATATGGGTGGCAATTGACAAATCATCCCACAATAGTCTCGGAATGTTCTTGACGGTCAACTTGGACGACTAGAGGAAAATAATGGTTTTTTGTCATGGACGATGGGTATCATCCAACGAAATATAATAGATCATCTAGGACAATCATAGTGGATCGTTATGTATGATATGATAAAATAATTTAACCATATTACTCTCCTAATCATTGGATCAATTTAGGCTTGATTGTCTTTCATCAGCCAAGATGATGTTGATTGTCTGGGATGATTAGGCACAAATTGCAATTTCAAAAACATGCTTAATTTATGATTGGCAGGTGAATTTCATGCATAGAGTCGGGCATTCTGGATGATCTGGATCATCTAATACAATTAATTAATTATCTCATATTAACATGATGCCCTAATTAAGATTTCTATTTTTAACTGATCATTCAGGATGATTTGAAATAATCCTGTATGATATGATAAAAAACATAAAAACTCTAACTCACCAAATTTCTCCCCCTAAATGTGTTTGTGTAAGGTTACTTAACTTCAGGATCCATCATAATATATTTGTCACAAGAAAAGGTAAAAGATGCATTTAAATAGAAATTATAGAGTGTTTCAATCCAAGTCTACCTGATCTTTTGCTAATTGACATTCAAAGTGAACTTGTGGACCTAAACGGTTAGTGAGTGGGGAAAATAAAATAGATATGCAAGAATAACAGTAGTTAAGAAATAATAATATTTTCTATCATCAAAATTATAGTACTTGGGTCCATATTTATAACAATCTCCCGCTTTTTGATGATGACAAATATTATTATTAAAAAATTTTAAAGCAAAGAAAATAGTTTTTTTTTTAAATTGACATTAAAAAATAATAAAGCAAATTCCATTAAAACATAGGCAACCAAAAACAACTCACCAACAAAAATAACACAACATACCACACTACTCCCCCTTTTGACATCACAAAATGGAGGAAAAAGAAAAAAAAAAGTAGAAAATAAAATAAAGTATAGAAAGAAAGACCAGTAGAAACACAGAACCATAAAGACTAACAAACTAGAAGGAAGAAAATAATAAATTTACCTTATGATTGGATTAAAATTAGAAAGAAATGAATTAACAATGCTGAAATCTAAAAAATGGTAGAACAACCGATATTGTTAACTTCAGCTCAGACACCTTATAGGGCATAATTCTTTTGAAAAAAATAATCTAAATCATAAAAGAAATCTGATAAGAAAAGTGGTATGTTCAAAACTTCATTTTAGAAAAATATCTGATAGAAGAATATAGTAATGTAATTAGTCAAAATCATTGAGTTTCAAAAATTAAGTGTTTAGAGATATCAAGTGACACATGAATTCTTTGAATATTTAAAGGTTTGAATAAGAAATAAGCTTATTTCTTTGTGGGCTCATTTTATGCCTCTTGTCAGTTGTTTAGCGCACTTTATGCACCTTTTGATGTTTGATATAATTTGTGTATATTTCAATTATTTGGCGATCATTACACATCTTTTCAATTTTCTTTTGGGCTCATTTTATACCTCTTATCATTTTTGCGAGCTAGCTCCCTTTCAAAACCTTTAAAGACTCTTAGTTGTGTGAAAATCTTTAGGATATATGAAAAAAAACCCACTCTCTAATATAAGTAAGAATAAACCATAAATAATAATCATATTCATATGATAAATATAACACCCTAATCAAGAAAACTTAAAAATGATTTAATGACTTTGAACATTATTCATATGAGATATATTACTGTAAGAAGATAAAAAAGATCTCAATTTCAAAGTCCAACTTTTAATTTGAAATAGATTTTCGCTTTAAAGAGAAAATTACACTGCTGAAGGAGTTAGAGGAAGAGAAACAATCAACTGTGTTTCTTCCTTTAACTGATTTAGGGAGGTCAATCATCATTTACAAATTTTCAAAACTAGAAGAAAGGTAAAAATTTTATTTAAGAAATCAATACCAGTAGTGACCTTTGATTTAAAAAACCCAAAGGGAAAAATAAAAACAAATGAAAAATGAAAACATAAGTACATAAATAGAAATAAACATGAAAACAAAAATAAAAATAAAAAGATTAGAAAATAGAAAGCAATAATTTCAAGCATTAATATTTATGTCACCTAATCTGGTTCTCAAGTTGCTAAAATATTCATAGGCTAGTGGTTTAGTAAAGATATCAGTAAGTTGGTTTTGAGTGGCTACATGGTGTAACTCTATGTCTCCTTTAGTAACATGGTCCCTAATAAAGTGATACCTTATGTCAATATGTTTGATCCTAGAGTGTTAGTTAGGTTCTTTGAAATGTAGATGGAACTAGTGTTATCAAAGAGAATTGAAATTGTGTCTGCATGTAAACTTAAATCCAAAATTCATTACTTTACTTAGAGGACTTGGGCCACACAACTTCCTAAGGTAATGTACTTAGCTTCAGTAGTGGATAAGGCAACTGAGTTTTGTTTTCTATTAGATTAGGAGACTAAGAACTATTTTATGAATTGACAAGTTTTAGAAGTGCTTTTTTTTATCAACTCAGCATCCTGTAAAATCAAAATTAGAATATCCTATGATTTCTAACTAGGTGATATGCCTAGGATACTAGATTCCTAAGTTAGGGGTTCTTAAGTGATACCTATGAATTCTCTAAACAACAATCAAGTGAGACTCTTTTAGAACAGTCTGAAATCTATTATAGAGACAAACACTAAACATAATATTAGGTCTTCTAATAGTCAAGTAAAGAAGTGATCCAATTATCCCTCTATATTTCTTTTGATCAATAGATTTAAAATTTGAATCCCTATCTAATTGAATAGTAAAACCATAGAGTATTGATTGGCTTGGCTTTATCAACCTCATATTTCTTAAGAATGTCCTTAATATATTTTGATTGACTAAGAAAAGTTTCATCATCCTTCTTACTTATTCTAAATCCCAAAAAGTAAGTCAATTCTCCCATCACACTCATTTTAAATTCTTTACTCATTTTTCTTGAGAATTCATCACACATATTTTTATCAGAAGATCCAAACTGAATATCATAAATTTAAATTTGAACAATCAGTAATTCATCTCCTACCTTTTTCAAAAAATGGATTATGTCTATGCTCCCCTTAACAAAAGATCTTTTTAGTAGGAATGTGCTTAGCCTTTTGTACCATGCCATGGGTGCTTTTTTAAGTCCATATAATGCATTTTTTAAAATCCTGGGGATTATTCAAAGTACACATCCTCCTATATTACCCCATTTAAAAAGGCACTCTTAACATCTGTTTTATATATCTTGAATCCCTTAAAATAAATAAAGGCTAGTAGCACTCAGATAGCTTCTAGGCAAAAGTTTCTTTAAAAGTAATCCCTTTTATTTGATTATACCCCTCCCTTAACCACCAATATTTCCTTATTCCTCACAACTACACCAGAATCATTCATTTATTTTTAAAACCTATTTTGTTCCAATCACACTCTAGTCCTTAGGTCTTCCAACTAGCTCTTAAACTTTATTGCTTATAAATTGATTCAATTCTTCTTACATGGCTAAGATCTAGAATTCATCAGATAAGGCTTGATTTAGGTTATTGGGTTTAGTCATTGAAATGAAGGCAGAGTGGATTACCTCTTTTCTAAGTCTATGCCTAGTTCTAACACCTTCAAATGAGTCTCCTAAGATTAGTTTTTTAAGATGACTCGAAGAATATCTCCATTCTCTAGGTAAAGTATTTTTAGACTCTATTCTTTCCTACAAATTTGTAGATTCCAATCCTTGGGTGACTTCTACAATTTCCTATTCTTCTACCCAAGATTCTCCAGAATTATTAGATTCAACAAACAAAACATAAGAGGTCTACTTAACTAAAATTGTTCTTTTATTGAATACTCTATATGATTTCCCACCACTTGAATAACCTAGGAACACTCCTTCATAAAATTTTGGGTCAAACTTCCCTAGTTGGGACTTCCCATTATTTAGAATGAATACTTTACATCCAAAAACATGGAGGTGAGAGAGGTTGGGTGCCCTACCCTTCAAAATTTTATAGGGTTTTTTGTTTAGTTTAAATCTAACATTCACCCTCTTTAGAACATAACAGATTGTATTCACCACTCCTGCCCAAAAGCATTTTGAAAGTGAATATTAAGCTAACATGGTTCTAGCAACTTCTACCAGGATCATGTTCTTAATTTTAGCTACCATATTCTACCAAGGGGTCCTAGGAGCTGAAACATTGTGTCTATCCCTTGCTCCTTATAGAAATATTTAAATTTTTTATTCTTAAATTCTCCACCATAATCACTATGAATTATCACATTTTCACAACCTAACATCCTATGAATCCAAGTGAAAAAGACTTAAACTCCTCGAATGATTCACTTTTATGAGATAGGAATCTAACCTAAGTAAACCTTAAATAATCATCAATAATCACATACCCAAAGACTTTCTCTCCTAAGCTTGTAGTGTTGATAAGTCCAAAGAGATCCATCTGTAGGACTTTTAATGGTTTTCTAGTAGAAATATCTTTAATTGAAGGGAAGGAGGATTTGACTTTCTTTTCTAATTGACAGGCATCACACAAGTGATCCTTAGTGAACTCTAGTTTAGATATCCCTCTCACTAAGTCTCTTTGGGTGATCTTTCTAAGGTTTTTCATACTAGCAAGACACAACCTTCTATGCCACAACTAAAATTTGTCAATAATAGTTTTTAAGCAAAATAAAGTATCCCATTTCATATTATTTAAATAAAGAATGTAGATATTATTAGTCCTTTTTCCCTACAAAACAATATTATTACTTAAGCTTATAATGTAGTTGTTTGACAAAAATATTATATTGAAGCCTTTATCACAGAGTTGGCTGATGCTGAGCAGGTTGTGTTTCCATACATCTACAAATAAAACATGTTTAATGATGAAATTCTTTGAATTACCAATTATACCTAACCCCACCACTCTCCTGGTGGTGTTATCTCCAAGTGTTACCTTGCCTCCTACCCTGGCCTGCAATGAAATGAATTAATTTGCATCTCCAGCCATATGTCTTGAACATCCACTGTCCATGTACCATATGCCCTCATGAGGCCTTATATGAGAGCACCCTATAAAATTATCAGATGTTAGATTTGGGAACCCAAATAGATTTAGGTCCCATCTTATGGAAAGAAGAAAGAAGTGTATGCATGCTATGCTGTGAATTTTGAACTTTAGGTCACCACACTAAATGTGTTCTATGGTGAATAGTGCATATGTGGGAGATATGTCCTAGTATGTCACAAAAAAATATCTAACACTAGGAAATGGGTTTATTAATTTAATTGGGATTTAGTGTCGCTTCCTAGGTTTGATTGATGCATACTGATCTGATTGATGGTGAAACTTAAGTATTATGGGTGGTTTTCTATTTTCTTTGAAATTAGTTAATTTAGGTTCTAAAAACTTATTTGCATTTTCAAGAATTGAATTTTCTATTTTCAAAGCATGCTCCTTATTATATAAATTAGTTACAAGAGTATTTAAGCCCTTATATGTATTTTATAGCTAAACATGTAAATTTTTTATAGTTTGTTAGTTCTCTTCCTAAGGCATGCGGGGATATAATAATTTGTGTAAACCTAGTATACATATCAAAAAAAAAAAAAAAAGATTCGCTATGTTTCATGCAAAAATGTTTGTAGTCATACAAAAGAATATTCAGTCTATATTGTTTAATTATGTTTGTACCTTCATATGTTATGCATAATCTATCCTAGTCATGCAAAAGAATATTAGTCTAAATTGTTTAACTTCAATTGTACCTTCATATGTTATGCATAATCTATCCAAAATTTCTTTTCCATTGTAATAAGTAGAAACACGTATATATTCTTTAGATTTTAAGTCATAGAAAAAATAGCTCAAACTTTTAGCATTTAGTTGTGCTAGATCTCTATCATCAAAAGTTCATTCCGTTAAAGAAAGTTTAATTTTCATGCCATCAAGAAGTTTAAATGGTGTAGAATATCCATCCTTAACAAGCATCCACTTGCGATAATTAATTTATTATAAAAAGGTGGACATGCAAGTTTTCCAAAAATCAAATAGTATATTATCAAAAAGAGGTGGTCTAGTGATTAAATAACCTTCCACAATGTTTATATTTCCAAATTTAGCCATAAATAAAAATTCAAAAGTTTTCTAAAGCTTAATTTTATGAAATATTCTCTGATACCACTTGAAAGTTCATTAGGTTTGTTAAGCCCTTATGAACTAACCTGAGGCTAAGTAAGAGGGAGGTGAATTGGTAGTTTTAAAAATTCTTAAACAAAAAGAAAAATGTTTTTGAAACCTTTTTTGAATATTTTAAACAAAATAAAATCACCCATGATGCAGAAGCAATTAAAAACCAAATCAGAGATCTTTTAGGTTAGAACTTCAGCAAAAGATTTATCAAAGGATAAATACTTAAGCTTAAATAGAAGAGCTCCAAAATAGACCTAATTTTAAATTATGTGCAACTAATCATCCAGGAAGATCTGGATATCATCATGTATGATTAGTTTGAAACACCCCAATTAGCCTGTACAACCAGCCTTATCTTGTACAATCTATTTAAGAATTTGCATAAATTGTCTTAGATAATTATGCGATCATTTAGGATGATTAGTTCATTATAGGTTCTAATCAACAAATCGTCCTACAATAGCCTCGGGACATCCTGGACAAACAACCTAGACAAGTAGAGGAAAATCATGGGTTTCATCTTGGATGATTGGTATCATCCAACAAAAATATAATAGATCATCCAGGATGATCATAGTGGATCATCCTATATGAGCTGATTGAACAATTTAACCATATTACTCTCCTATAAATGGATCAATTTAGGGATGATTATCTTTCATTGTCTAAGACGATGTAGATCATCTGGAATGATTAGACACAAATTGCAATTTCAAAAATATGCCTAAAATATGATTGGCGACTGAATTTCATATATATAACTGATCGTCATGGAGGATCTGGATCGCCCAGTATGATTAATTAATTATCTCATCTTAACAGGATGCCCTAATTAATGATTCTATTTTTAATTGATTGTCTAAGACAATTTGAAATTGTCCTGTACAATATGATCAAAATTAAAAAAAAAAACTCTAACTCACCAAATTTCTCCTCCTGAGTATGTGAGTGCAAGGTTACTTAGCTTTAGGATCCATCATAGTACATTTGACAAAATAAAAAGTAAAAGATGCATTCAAATATAAAATATAAAATGGCTCAATCCTAGTTTACCTGATCTTAAGCTAATTGATGTTCGAAGTGAACTTGTGGACCTGAAAGTTTAGTGAGCAGGGAAAAAAAAACATATATGCAAGAATAGAAGTAATTAAGAAATAATAATATTTGTTATGATCAAAGTCACAGTACTTGGGTCCAGATTTGTAACACCTTTCCTATGGCACCCAAACCAGTAACTATGTAGTGCTAATCTGGAACATCATGGCATATTGAGTTCAAAAATTTTGTAATTTATTAAATGCCCTAGCTCAAAATATTATAGCACTGCAATGTTATAACCACCCCAACGTCACATTTGAAAACACTAATTTGCTAAACATTCTATCATTTTATAAAAAAATTAATGCCTCGGTGATAATATCCTTAGCATCATAGATCCAAATTATCTACTTGATCATTACAACACTCATCCTAATTCCACACTATAGGTAATGGTAGTGTAATGGTGCCAAATCGCATGCAAATCTTTTCTACTTAAACTCTTATATCTTATATATTTTTTCCTCTTAAATGCTACTCCAGGTGATATTTGTTTCACTTAAACTCTTATATCTTATCATGATTTGTATAATGAAATATTATTTGTTTGAAATCATTTCCATGGCTGGCTAATTTATTTATTTTGGGCTTATAATATGAATCAGGTATTTTTTCCATATGTAAACACTAGTACATGCAATACTTAATGTTGTTTCCAATCTTTCCTAATCTTAAATTAATTCATTTAATGGCTATATTTGAGTTTAAAACAAAGTGTGATTCACTGCCTTAATTGATGAATGATGAAATAATTAAGATGATTGAAATAGAAAACTTTCATACCTTTTTTTTTGAAGAAATGCAAATTGCATTAAAAGCAAGAAAAGAAACCCCTAATACAAACTAGAAAGAAAATAAAACTAAGAGTCCCTAATCCAAAAAGAAAAGGAACCTTATTGAAGAGCATATTTGTTAAAATAAAAGTATCATAATTGAAATGAGACCCATTACTTCTTATTTTAAAACCCTTGGGGTGGAAGGGATACTAAATATTAAACAACCTAAACGGTTGGTTAACATCCCAGAATTCCCAACCGATTAAAAAATAAAATATAGTACCAGTCTCATAAATAATTACTATAATTTCATATAACAAATATAAAAGATAAATAAAATAAAAATAAAAAAAACTACACAAATAAACTAGAAAGTGAATAAACAGATCATCAAAAATCCGAAAAATGCCTAAGAAAGCTTCAAATAGGCTTCTCTGAAATAAATGAATGCCATCTGTTGAAACCGTAGGAAAAAAGTTCCCATCCACTTAAATAGAGATATACCAATTCCGAATGCTGAGAATATTGCTCATAGCAAGAAATATGATATAATTCTTGAACAAAAGCTCAACCATCAAGCACCTCAAAGAAAACTCCATCCTTCTACGAATAAAAAAAAAAAAGCAAGCATATCAATGAGCTGAAGGAGAAATGCCCCCCTTAAAATCCTTACATCTGAAATATGCATTCTTTCTTCTAGGTATATCCTCCAACAAACCCAATGATGGAAATTCTTTAAACAACTTATGTTTAGAATTTGAAGAATTACCATCCTTATTAAGAATATCTTTATCCTTCACAATCATAGCCTTTTTTAAAATTTAAATTTACATCATACGATGGAGTATCAACCTCCAGTTCAGTATCAGAAATAACTCCACATAAACTTCCAATATGATTGAAAGTTTCTTCATGTTCAACAACTTTTTCTACAGAAACATCACCAGCCATACTCTCCACATTATCTGGACAATTTTCCATTAAGCTCTTTACAATATTGATATCATTTTCTATTGAAAACCAACCTGAAAAGTTTCAAAATTATTGTCAGGTTCAATATCAATTCTCCCGTCTTGATTCAAAGCTTCTTTATTATATTCTTCATTGACCAGAATTTCAACATGATGCTTTCATCTAAATATTAAGCATCTTCATTACCTCCTCCCTAAAGTGATAATACATTAAATTTATTATTTTATCCAATATTTGGTATTAAATTATTAGATAAGGCATCCAAATTCTCTTTAGGATTATTTTCAAGAAAAACCAAATGCTCTTCATTAACCTTTTCTTCTTCTATATTGGGCTTACGACTCATAGATTTTGCCTGTGAATCAAATCCATGCTATTCGTTTGAGAATTCTGATTGTTCACACCATCCAAATTATTTTGAAAAACAAATTTTTGCCTCTTCTTATTTCTGAACTTCACATGCATCCAAGGAACATACGAAGTCTCATCAACATGGGATGATTTTTTAGGAATTTCCTTGTCAGAATTCAGAACAGGTGAAACATTAAGACACATTGAATATTTATGTTCAATCGTTCCACAGTTGAAATAAATAATAGATAAATTCTCATATTCAATTTTTTGAAAACATTTACAACCTAATCCTTCAATCGAAATTCTAAAAGGTAGCTTAGTATTCAATTTGACCCAAACACAAGCTTTAGCAAATTCCCTTCTACCCCATTTGAACATGTTTCCATCTAATAACAATGGGGTTCTTATTTTAGAAATGATTTTTATAATATTAACTTCCTCCAAACAATGAAGAGGTAATCAAAAAGTCGAACCCAAATGGCTGAAGAAATTCCATCCATAGAAATAGGAGAAAAAATATGGGGCCATTTGTTTATACCAACGATGAAACCCCCGATATACCAGGGACCTCCATTAAGAACTTCCTCCATAGCTTCAGATAAATGAAACGGGCACAATAGCCAATCTAACCCAAGCGAGGTTATATGAAAACCACCAAATTTACTCCAATGTCGTCTTAATTCAAGACTACGAAGGGAAAAAGGCAATTTTTTGCTAAGAACTTTAACAACCAAGGAATTCCTTAGAACTTGAACATTGGTACTTACTTTCTCCATATCAAGTTTAACCACATCCACCTCCACATTAACATCAGCAAAATAATTCAAATTTATTTTAATATGTGGATTTTTAACCCACACATGAACATTTTCCAAATCACAAGATGAATTCTTAACTCCAATCAAATTGGAATTAGGATTTTTATCACTTCCAACAACAACAAAGATTTTCTCACCATCATTCCCTTTCTCCAACAATTATTCCCTTTTAATGTAAAACCTAAAGAAGAAGAAGAAGAAGAAGCCTCTAAATCATTGGTTTTGGGAGGAAAATTTGAAACGACATTCAAAAAGGAATCAGATTGTTGACAATTCAGCAAAGAAAATAAAGACTTTCGATCAAAACAGGAATCTAAAACCACTTCTTTCCCTTTCAAACCATCAGGCAACAGCTTACTATTTGAACCAGAACAGCCTTCTCTAATAATAAGAGGATTAAACTTGAAATAAGAATTATGAGACCTACTGCAATTGAAAGAAAATCTACATTTTGTATCCAATGGAGTTGGACACACTGCAGATTCTGGGTTTGAGGTATTCCGATCAACATGGAATGACCGATGACCCTCTACCACCATCGGCATCCACAGCTGGTGAATTGCAAAAGAAGGTTTTGAAAATCTCTAAAAATCCAGGACGTTCTCTTTCTACGCAAGCAAAAAAGGACCACCAAAAACTTTATACCAAGATATATGACGAATAGGTTTCTACGGTCTATAGAGAAAATATCATATTAATGAGGCAAAATCCTTAGTTTATACCCTTACTAGCTCATCACTGATTTAAAGGTGTATATACTCTAATTTATAACAAACCTTAGAAGAGTCTACATAGAAATATATTATAACATTCATTATCATAAGTTTAAAACTTTTTTTATTTTGATTAATTTATATTTGAAGTACTGTAATAGTAGTTAAAACACCATTTTCATCATGATTCAGTAACATAAACTTCACTGCTTGAAGAAGACATCATTAGGTGCATTTATAAGATATAATTTTTCTAATGGGATTAACACTCTTCTCTTTGTTTTATTATTTAATCAACATGTGTACTTGTGTATATATACAATAGCAGTTTCCATACAACATCAGATAATCATCCTTATGCATGACAAGTTCAGTTTAGTGAAATCTATGCACATTATCCATTTGCCAATTGATTTTTGGACCATTACCACATTAAAAATCCAATATGGGTATTGGAATTATTTGATAAAGTTTGTGGTAAGTAACTTTTTTACTTCTTCTTAGATATGATTTGTGAGTATAGTGGAAATTTTTCTAATCTTCTGCTTCATGGGGAAGGAGATGCTCTGGTTATTTAGCTGGTGATAAATGACCTCTTCATCGATACCAAGCACTTCAAGGAATATCCAGGTGAACACTTTGAGGATATCACGAAGAGTTTTTTTTAGTTCAATTCAATGCTTTCTGTTAAAAGATGTAGTAATTTTAAAAGATCTCATTGGTGAACTTTTTGAGTATGACACTTCTCGATGACTTTGCAAGCTTTAAGACTTGGTCCTTATTTTGTGTCTAGTAGCAGAATTCTTCAAAGGTGTCAGACAGACCTACTACTCATAGATAAAAGGTACATGATTGGGCCAGGTCATCTTTAATAGTGGCTTCTTTTCCTTAGGCCAAAAACTTAACTGTGATGTGATATGTGGATACCATAATTTTGAAGGTAATCAGTTTTGTTCTATTGAATATGGCATTATAGATAGTAGGCCATTGGCTATAAAAAAAATCAACCAAGATGGTATACCAATGGTTTCCTTCTCCTCAGCTGACTAGTAGGAAAATGGATCCTTCAATTATATGGTGCTCCCTTAAGAATTTAAAAAGGTCTCCTATAGTTGGGGCTAGTTCAGACTCAATCATTTTCATCTTATCCAAAGATTCTTTGAAGATTATGTTCATTAAACTCCCTGTGTCTATTAGGATATTACTTATATGGTAGTTAATAATTAGGGTCATGATGATAATAGCTTAGTTGTGTGGATTACCCTTGGTTGTTGGCCCATCTATATTGATGAAGGTGATTGTTGTGTCATCATTAAAATTTGAGTATGATGTAATGTTAACTTTAATAATTTGTTATTTCTTCAAATATAAAGGGCCCTTTCTTCAATTTCCACCTAAAATTGTGGGAACAACGCCCAGCTATGGATTGATTGAGCTAGCCTTGGCTTACTAGTGTGCTCACTGAGAGGGGCTTTCCCTTATCATTAATTTATATTGGTGATCATGAATTATTTAAGTTTTCCTATTATGATAAGTTCTTTAACAAGGTTATATGGGTGTCAGCATTTCTTAGTTTCATGGCCATAATTTTTATGAAATGCATAATAACATGATGTATCTAGGGAACTATCTAAATTCTTAGGTGGTGGATGCCTAAAGAATTTCTTGTTTATGATGTCCTCAAAAGCTTAACCATAGATTCTCCCAACCGAAACCCAAAACATACTAATAATTTTAATACAAGATCTAAAAAATCACTATACATGGTGATCTCAATCAATATAATCCATAGAATTCAATATTATCAATCCTCAATAGTCGCTAGAATGATTAAATATGATCAATAATAAAAAGTTAGAATCATCATACTAAAATCTATAAATTAATGAGAGATGCGAGGAAATACATGCATCAAAAATTAAAAAGTCAATGATCTATAAAAAATCACTGTATCGTGAACATGTACGTATCAATATCATCAATATTATTTGTCGTGTTTATCTTATTAATTATATGAAATATAAATTAGTATATTAATTTGAATTCTAAACAAAGATAGAACCTAACCATAGGTCTAAAGGATGTTGACTAGGGACTTATATCTAATAGACATATTTGATTTGAATCCTAAGGGGAGGCATCACCTAACCTTAGGTCTGAAGGATGCTGACAGGGGACTTATACCTAATTCAAAAAATTTGATTTGAATTCAAACTAAAGGTAGCACCTAACCTTAGGTATAAAGGATGTTGACGGCGAAATTATACCTAATAAAAAGATTTGATTTGAATTATAAGGAAAGGAAGCACCTAACCTTAGGTCAAAAGGATGTCGATGGGGGACTTATACCTAGTAGAAAAATTTGAATTGAATTCTAAGGAAAGGAAGCGCCTAACATTAGGTCTAAAGGATCCCAAAGAGACACTTATACGTAATAGACCTATTTGATTTGTATTTTAAGGAAAGGGAGCATGTAATCTTATATCTAATGGATGTCGATGGGGAACTTATATTTAATAGATAGATTTCATTTAATACTAAGGTAGGCCCACAAAGGGGTTACTCCACCACTAATGCATCTAATCCTAAGGAAAGGAAGCATGGGGGCTCACACCTAACCTTAATGATTGGAAGTTGAAGTTTTAACACGAGGGGCTTGCTCCACTATTAACATATGATCATATGGAAAGGAAGCTTAGAGGCTCACACCTAACAATAGATGACCAAAATAGTTTAATTTTTTTAATTTAAGATTTGGATAATTTTATTTCAATTTTATTTAAAGTATAAAGATTTTCTCATTGATTTAAAAGTTGGATTACATTAAGCATAGTATTTTTTAAGGAAATGCTCATTGACCAGAAGCATCAGATGACTTCCTTTATAATCAACTAACAAGTACAAGCCTCCTTCATAAACCATCTCTAAAATAAAAGGTCCTTCCAATGTTGGTTAAACTTTCCACCAATCATTTGGTGGTATAAGCTAAGCCTCCGAAGAACTAAGACTAAGTCTACTACTTAGAAAGTTATAGGTTGCACTAACTTATTATGAGCTTGAACCATTCAGGCTTTATATAACTCTAGGTTATATTAATCTTGGAGATAATTCTCTTCATGGCCTTCAATCTCTTCCAAAAGAAGTTGTGATTTTTTTTTTTTTTTTGTCATGATTTGGTTATGTATGACCATCCTTAGTGAAGGGATTTGAACCTTTAAAGGGAGCACAGCCTCAAACCCCTATACTAAGAGAAAAGGAGTAGATTTTGTTGGGGTCCTATGAGTTGTCTGATAGGCCCACAAGGCTTCCACCAACCTCTTATCCACTAATGTTTATTTTTATATAAGCTCTTTTTTATGATTTTCAATAAGATGTTATTGAAGGCCTCAGCCAATCTGTTAGCCCATGGGTAATAGATTACTGAGTAACTACAATTGATACCAAGGTGTTTAAACTTTTTTTATTTTTTGTAAACTTGAATGTGTACCCATTATAAAAATGATCTTATGGGATATGCCAAATTTATAAACAATTTGGCAATAAAAGAATTTCATGAAATGGTGTGATGTTATGTGGCATAGGGGAATTATTTCTGCCTACTTAGAGAAGTAATCAATCATGGCTAAAATAAAGTGATGAACCCTTACATATGGAGGATCAATTGGCCTGATAACATTCATGCCCCAAATCTCAAAGGGCTATTAAGCTATCATGAAATGCAACATGTTAGGTGGCTTATGTAAAACTACACCATGAGCTTGGTATTGATGACAATGTTTTACAATATTTATACAATCATCAATCATTATGGGTCAATACTATCAAAGCCTTTTAATTTTCATTTTCAACTTAGGATCTGATGATGAGCATCGCATAGTCCGATATGGATTTTATTCACGATCTTCAGGGCCTCTCACTTGTCCAAATAATATATCTAAATCTAATCAAAAGATCAACAATACAGAGAGTCATTCACAAGGGAGTATGAGAGGAAATATTTCTTGATTTAATTGACACGAGACTTATCATGTGGGAGATTTCCTTCTTGAATATAATCAATGAATGGTTGTATCCAATCTCCTTCTTTATTAGTTATTGTAGAGGCAGATTGGTTTTAGGAACATTTCTTGTTGATGATCTCCAAATCTATAGGAGTTAGGACCTAGCAACCCTGAATTTCTATAGAAATGAGTCTTTCTCTAAACAGGCAAATTCCTTTGAAATCTTTGCAAAGGTGTCCACCAAAAAAATATCTTCCATAACAAATTCTAAACACAATTATAAAAGGAAGTTGCTATAGCATGTAATTTATACACTGATGGTATTTTAAGAGTTTTGGATTCAAAATATTATAGGTTCCTGCAATATAATTGATAACCAGATGAGAATCACCAAATATTTTGATTTCTTTTATATACATCAGTATTGCAAGCTCCAAACTAGTTATTAGAGCTTCATACTCAGCTCATTGTTTGTGTAAGGCTTTAATAAATAATAAGAGAAATGTATCATTCCATTTTATAGTGTTATGAAAATTAGGTCAAGTCTTGTTTTTATGGGGATGGTAGATTTTGGTTGTTTACCTTGATGGGAGGATGTTGCACCATCAAAATATATTTTCCAAACATCATCATTAGATTCCTCAAAACTCGTGATTTGTTCTAGGCAAATTATTATTTAGAGGAGATTCCACCAGTAGCGAGTGTGTTGCAAGGAACTCAGCAATGACATGTTCTTTCACAGCACGCAAGGGAATGGAAGTTATTTCAATTTGAAGTAATATCATTGGCCACAGTGCCATACTTCCTAAGAATATAGTCCAGGTTATAAGATATTGCAAATCATTTACTCTTGAAATTATACTTACCATATGAGAAAGAAAGTAGTGCCTTAGCCCTTGAGCTGCAAAAACCAAAGGTAAGATAATTCATCTTAATGGAAGGTTAGTAAATTTTCATCGAAAGAGACATCAGCTCAGAAAGTATAGGGAATTTTCCTTTCCCTTGTCATTAACTTGAACCAACAGGGCACCAAGTGACTCATCCATAGCTATAGTATAAAGAATAAGCATCTTACCAGAATAGGGGCTGTCAACACTAGATGATTGATAAGATATTATTTTAAATTCTCAATGGAAATTTGATATTTCTAGTCCCATATAAATTTAGAGTCCTTTTTAGCTAGGATAGAGAATGGTTGAGACCTACTAGAGAGATTAGAAATAAACCACCTTATATATGCTGACCTATCATGAAGGGACCTTAATTGAGTAAGGCTTTTACGAAGCAACATGTTTAAGATGGATTTGATCTTAACATGATAAGTTTCAATTCTACAGTGCCTTACGAAGCTCTAATTTTTTCTTAAAGTAACACTGAAAGAACACTTCAAGGGGATCATTTTGAGTTTGTACCGGCTTAATCTCTCGAAGATAATTCTTAAGTCATATAGGCAAGCCTCTTAGACATTACTCTTGTAGACCAAATTATTGATGTAGCATTCTACTAGATTATGAATTAATACATAGAAAATTTTTGTCGTTTCCCACTGGTAGGTTGCACCATAATTTTTAAGACCAAATGACATCATCTTATAATAAAATATCCTTATAAGAGTTCCGAATGCAGTGTTCCTCTCATCTTGTGGGGCTATCTTTATTTTGCTATAACTAGATAACCCATTTATTAAGGATAAAATAACATGTGAAGAGGCAATGTCCACCATAAACTCGAGTATGGATAAAGGAAACTCGTCCATGCATCATGCCTTATTAAGATCCCTATAGTCGACATAGATTCGAATTTGACTATTTTTCTTTCAAACTAGTACGCCGATGGCTACCCAAGAGAGATATTGCTCATCTCAAATAAATCTAGCATCAACCAATTTCTTGATTTAAAAATGACTTGTTGCTCAATTCCTAGATGCATGCATCGAGGAGTTTGCTTAATGAGAATGACATCATGTCTAATTCCAAGTTTACAAACTAATATGTCAGTGGATAAGCCCAATATTTTATTGTATGTCCAAGCAAAGTAGTCCCTAAACTCAGATGGAGGTTGGATTTGATCCTTTAATTCATCTTCACTCAATAAAGAGCTAATAAAGGTAGGGAGAGGGTCATCATCTAATCCAAGGTTAATTTATTTTAGTTCATCAACTGCCTATTTAATTTTTTCTTCAAATTTAGGGGGTGAATCCCAAACTTGAAGTTCATCTAGACTATCTGATGTCTCCAAACAAAGCCTATCGAGAGAGTCAATGATTTTCATTGGGACCTCCTAAGATTTTGGATGTTTAGTTATCACAAGACAGTACCAATCATTATAAAATGAACCCATGATACTAAAGTCGATACCACTACTGATATTTCTTTTATTTTTTTATTCTAGAGGCTCTTATAGTTCTATCTTGATCGTTGGTCCATTGACCCCACTGAGATCTTTAGAGACATAATTCTTTATGTACACAGGAAAGTAGCCAAGAGGTAATTTCATTAATTCATTAAAATCCACCTTCTCAAGGATTATATCATCTTCCTTTCACGAGGTAGAGGGGCGAGGAAAAAACTTCAGGACTTTCCTTACTTCTTCATTGATTTTCTCCTCTTTAATTTTGATCTCATTTTTAGGATAGGTAGTGAACTCTTTGGGTGTGTAGAATTTGGCATCTTGATAAATCCCAATCTCATAAGTAGAGATTGGTTATAGATCAGCCTTAATTATGTATTCAATGTCATTTTATTAGTATTGGATGTGTTGGTGTTGGGTAGATGGAACCATTCTATACTCATGGATTCAAACCTACCTAGAAGTGTGTTAAAAGACACCATTAAACCAATTATGTGATATTCAAGTTCTATTTTCAAATCTCCTATCTCTAATAGGAGTGTTATTGAACTTAAAGCCTTTCACCTTCTTATTAAACCTGTGTAACCCCATTTATAATGTGGCGAGCTTACACGTATCCACTTTAAGGTATGCTAGAGTCTTTACATTCAACACATTGACCAATGTACCAAAATCAGCAAGCACTCTGGGTAATCTAAAATTTCCCACATTTATAGTAATGTAAAGTGGGAAGTTATGATCAGAAATTCTTAGAAGTAGATCCTCATAAGAAAACAATACTTATAGGATTGCTTTGAAGTATAAAGCTTCATCTTGTAAAGTTATAGCTAACTGAGTTAAAAAAATCTTTCAGTCAAGAAGTGTTTTGATTAAGGATTCTCTCATCTCTTTCGAGAAAATGAGGGGTCAATGATACTCAATTTTGCTGCAACTTACTAAGATGAGCTATGACAATAAAGTCAATCTTGGGAACATTAGAATTAGGACCTGGTGGATTGGAAGAAAAGTTTGATTACTGAGGAGAAGTGTGAATTGGATCGTCAGACATGACTTATTTTCCCTTTTCCTTAGTTGGAATCCTAGGTGGTAAGACTTTGCCACCATGAAGTTATAAAAGTGCTCTGATGGCACTTAAAAGTTTGACAGGGATGTTAAGCCCTGATGAACTAGTCCTAAGGCTAACCAAGAGAGGGGTGAATTGGTATTTTAAAAAATCTTTTGATCAAAACACAATCTTAAAACAAAAAACATGATTCACCATAGAAATTAAAGTGCAAAAATTAAATGCAAAAGCAGTAATAAAGAGCACAAAAATTTATAATGGTTCAATCAACACGACCTACATCCACTTTCGGGAGGCGCCCTCCAAGTATTCCACTAAACTCAGTGTCTCTTCTTTTGCCCCAAAAGTAAGGAGGAGAAGCCTTTACAAACCTCTTTCCAACCAACCCAGGTGAGGCAGAGAACTCAACTTCTTTTGCTTCCTCCATAAGTAGGCAGAGAACCTAACTCCTTTTTTTTCCTCCTGCAGCAGGAAGAGAACCTTGATCAGATACTAAAATTGACCTCTATAGAACCCCAAATAATTAAGGGAAATGATTTGAGAAGATGACGACGGATCCTTGCTTGGAGAAACCTTTGTGAAACCCCTCACAAACTCCCCCTCACAAGATCCTCTCTCTCTCTCCCTCCCTTGCTCTCCCTCTCCTTTTGGCACTCTCAAATCAGAACAACAGGAAAAGATACTCTCTTGAAAGGAACAAGAGGTCTTAAATAGAAGAGCTTTGAAATTGCTCTTAATTGCAATAACCTAACTTTATCATCCAGGATAATATAAATATCATCTTGTACGATCAGTGCAAATTAAGCTCAATCAGCCAGGTTTATTTAGGAAGATCAGAAGGTTTTGTTCATATCATCCAAGCTGATAGAATATCATCTTGTATGATTAGTACTAATCATTGAATATCATCTAGATAATCGCACTGAATGGATATCTAGATGATGGAAAAATTGCTTAAGCGTCCAGGACGATCTCATGATCATCCCAGATAATTAGTTCAAATTTGTGAAAATTATTTAGAGCATCACCCTAAATAGCAGCTGGCCGATGTTTGGTCATCCAAGAATAACTTAGGTTTGTGAACTGATCGTCCTGGCCGAAACTATGATCGTCCAGGACAATATGATCAAGAAATCAAAACATAATTACTATATTAATTCAGGTATAATTGTGTTGCATCATCTAAGATGATGCACTAGATGATGTCCAAAATAAAAGCCACCTAAATAGATCTGGCGGCTGATTCTTTCTGATTTGAGTATATCGTCTCGGCTGATATAATAATCATCCATGACGATGAGCTTAATGACGGCTGCCTTAACTAGAATGCCCTAGTTAGGGTTTCTATTTTTAATTGATCGTCCAGACCAATTTTGGAATCATCCTGGATGATGTGAGCAAAAACAAAAAACTCTAAGATAGTAAAAAAATTCACCCAAGTGTGTGTGTGCAAGGTTACTTGGCATCAGGAACTACATTGTTTATAATAGACTCAAGAAAAGAAAATGTTTATAAACTGACTC
This sequence comes from Dendrobium huoshanense, assembly GCA_016618105.1. NCBI lineage: Eukaryota > Viridiplantae > Streptophyta > Magnoliopsida > Asparagales > Orchidaceae > Dendrobium > Dendrobium huoshanense. The sequence goes on along the minus strand of CM028350.1, from coordinate 12,184,951 downwards.
AGATCTAGTCTACCCAACCTTAAGCTGGTTCAAATTGTAGTTTGATCTTGTAAACTTGAAATATTAGTAGGCAAGGTAGTCGTAGAGAAACAGAAGTGTTTGCTATCATCAAAATCATATTCCCTTAAATCAAATTTGGAATAAGTTATACCTCCATGATCTCCTCAAGAGGATAGAATATGCTGGGATCTATGATCTCCTTAGGAGGTGTAATGTCATTTTCTAATGGGGTGTCAGAATCTAAAAATTCCATCGTGGTAAGACTCTTAAGAAATTTAACTTTGAGGGTGTCAGTATTTTATAATATCTCAAATTCGTCTCCACCTTTAGAAGTTAAATCTAAAGGATTAATTTTTTAAGGATCTTGATCGATCACTACTAAGTTTTGATTTTTCACTAAGGAAGATTCATTTCTAGTTTGGGCTCATCATTAATTATCAAAATATATATATAAAGATCTATTTTTATTAATTTTTTACCCTTTATCTTTGATTGGGCAAAGTAAAAGTCATATAACATCAGTGGGGATAGGAGTTTTATTCCATCATCCACCGCCTTAATACATCTCTCATCAACATGTTTCCACTCTATAAAAATTTCACTTTTTTTCTTTTTATTATTTATAGTAGTTATTATAACTAATAAAGAGGAAAGCATCTCAATATCCTCTTACAATACCTCCAACTTAACCTCCTAGATCAAGCCCTGGGCTTTCATTGGAAGCTAAAAGATAAAAAGAGTTAATTGACTTTTTAAATGCCCAATATAATGTAATATTCCAATCATCATTGATTGAAAGAGAAATATTAAAGTGTTTATTATAGATTAATTTGATGGACCACTGATCTGGATCAACCAGATATTTTCTAAGAATGATGGTATTGCTTTGTTTGAAATTTCTCTCTAGCTAGGCTTTATAGGTAAGACATTCTTCAATTATGTGGCCTAACATTTCATTGAAGGGGAAAAATTAAGATCATCCCTCTTATTTCCCTCTTTCAACCTCTTGACCACTATCAATATAAAGTATGGTTTCTTTAAGAGACTCTTAAAGATTTTCCTTTCTAACTTTCTTTTGAACGGATAGACTTCTAACATTTTCTCTTTAAAATATGTCACATAAGGCTGCCAAGAATGTTTGAGGGTTACCTAAAATAGTTGTGGTGGAGGACCACTCGTCTTACTCTTGGCTGGTTTCTTCCCCTTACTCTCTACTGATATTGTTGCTATTTTTTTTTTCAAAAGACTTTTAAGGTTTACTTTCTTTCTTCTCATCAATTGAATATCTTAAGAATGGCATCTTAGAAGCCTCTTCCTCTAGGTTATTTATCTCATTGTGTAAAATTTTAAAGGTTTTTATGGTGAACCCCTTAGGATAAAAAGAAATAGGCCCATAGATATTCTTCAAGAGAATTTCTACTATATATTTCTCTTACAACTATGGTTCAAATTTCATCAAGGCACTTTTTCATATCAAGGTGTATTTAACCATAGACTCCCCCAGCTTCTATTTCTTGATAACCAAATCCCCCATGATAAATAGTGCTGAGCTCTAGAGAATCTCTTTAAGAAAAGACACTCCAACTCAACAAACATTCTCATTGAACCATTTGACATATCATCATACAATTCAAAAGCAATTCTAGAGAAACTACTAATGAATTAGTAAAATAGTGGAGCATCTAACCCTCCTACAATGCAACATCTTGTATAAAAGAGTAACAGATGCTTTCTCAGATTTTTAATACAATTGAGAACATTAAAAGAAGGTGGCACAAAGCCCTTCGGATCAGGAACTAAGCCATATTCCTTGGGGTTGGGCCTGTCCTTTCGAATAAATGTGGACCCATGGGAATGGGCTAAAGCCTCCCTTACCTGGGTTTTGATAATGTGTTTGATGTCCTTAATGTCTGGCATTATAGGGAACAAAGGGGTTGTTGATGGTGTTAGAGAAACTGCTGAAGTTAACTTTATAATTATCAAGGCTCACTCTAGCTTTCTGATTTGTTTGTCTATTTTATACACTAAATGTTGCGACTATTTTGGTTGAGATTATTGTATCTTGGCAAGCTGAATATATTTCCTCAGTAGCATTTCTTTGACTTTCTTTTCCAAGCTCCAGATATGTTTGTCCTTGTTCCTTAGCCTAACTAATGCATCTAAATCAAAATTAATTGCTACTGAATCCTCCTCTCTACCTATTTAAGGTATATTGGGCTCAACATCTTTGACTGATGCTCTTATTCTACCATATAAATATTACTGGCAGTAGCATACTCCTCATCCATCAAAAGGTTATTTAGGTTTGGATTAAAGGCATCTATAGATTCTTTCTTCTTAAGGATATCTAGGATTTCATGAACCACCTCAACGATTAGTCTTCCCTCCATGGACTCGAGGTCGATGGATAAGTATCGATTGTAATCCTTCATGTTTTCAAATTATTTAAGTTGCAACATAGATAAAATCTCCTAAACTTAAGGTCTTCTACAGAGTTATATGATTTTTCTATCATCTTATCAACCACTTTGTCATCTCTGATGGCCACTACCCCATCCCCATTATTTGTCCCAGGGCCAGTAATCACAAAGGTGGAATCCATAATGGGTTGTGGGGGGATCCACCTTAAGGGGTGTCAGAAGTTCCCAAGGAGTAGACCCGCTTACATCTAGTGGGGTGGAGCCCTAGCATCCTTAAATGGGGAGCTTAGAGATATTTATAGGGGGGTTGGTGAATTTTTTTATTGACCTTTTTAGGAACAACTTCCTTTTGGGGTGACTTGGGTCTCATGCACTTGACTTCTACTGGCTTCTTTTCTTTTCCTTCATTTTTAGGATTAACTATAATTGAGCCCAATTTTGGAGGTTTCACATGGTGTATTGGTGGCCTACCATTATGATGGTGTCCATTCCTAGATGCAACAAGGATATTCTTCTCCATCTTGGTAGATGGGAGGTGAGGCACCCAATGATAATTGTCTACTAATATAGATATAGCTAGCTACCTCACATACTTATTAATCTTCCTAACATACTAAGATGTAAAAATTCTTGATTCATTTTTCTCTTCCTTCAAAGTTTCTTTTCTAAACTTATGCAAGATCATCCCCTTCAGATGTCTTATATATTCTTCTTTGGCCTCACCTACATGGGTAGCACAGGTATGGATGATGTTTGTTAACATCCTCTACCTTTGTATTTACTTCTCTTTTATGGACTTTTTTATAAAATAATCCATCAAGCATGGTGGAGAGTAGTCTATTCTACTAACTCTCTCCTCTCCTGCAGAACCAACAAATGGGTAAAAATGACTCCCCTTTAGAGTGGGAGAGGAGGGAGGAATAGGTAACTCCTTAATACCCTCTACTATACTTTAGTCAAGGATTTTAATTTAGTCATCTTCATTGCCTTAGTAATTTTCTTCCTAACTCTTATTAGGTAATTCTTTCTTTGATTGTTGCTTGTGAAGGGGATGCTAAAACTTGCCTCAATCTCATATATTGATGCATCTTTAGTCAACATCACTGACTTTTATTTCTTCTCCTCACTAGTAGAGGATGAAGTGGGTATGGGGGAGACAATAACTTCCACTTTAGGAGGAGGGGCTAAATTCTCAACCCAACAGCAATCTCGATAAGAGAGTGTCCTTTTTCATTTTTAGTATTAAACCTATAACTTTCCCCCCATTAAAAGTCAGCTTAAGGATCTGGAATCCCATCCCAAACTGAATCAAAATGTTATAGAATAACTCTTCAATGTAAATGTCATGATCAAGGGAGAAGATCAACTTTCCAATTATTTGAGTGGGTTTGATTTTTTGAAATCAAGAAAAGGTGATTTAAATTAGTTAATTTTGAAATGATTTCTAAAAAACATGAATGATTTTGACTTTTATCAAATTTGCAAAGTTATATGAAGTACAACCTAACATATGGTTGTAAGACACACAAATCATTTGTGATTTAATATGATATGGATTTTCATTGTATGTGTTAGGTTACAAGGAATGTAGAGGCGTAACTCTTAACAATGATATTCAAGATTAATCTTGTTCATTTTTTCAAATGGATTTTGAATTTAAAGGATTTTCTTTAAATTTTCAAACTAAGCATGATGAGTTCTAAAGTAACATAAAGGTTCATAAAATAGATGTGAAAATATCAAGAGTTGGGCTTGACTCTCTCATTCCACTAATTAACTTGAAGTGAGATGTCAAAGCCTAAATTTTCTTAGAGGTTTCCCCATTCACCTCGCTTGTTATTTTTTTTCTTTTTGATGTTAGCCACACTCACCCAAGTAAGAAATGGGTAGATGACAAAAAGAAGGAGGGTAGTTAAAACTATCATTATAATAAAATTTATACCATTATTAGAGATAGACCCCATCGGAGTCGCCAAAAAAATTATTTGCAAACTTTGTTGCAAAGTGTAAAGCAATTTGTGATTATCTTTTCTTTATGAAATTTTAATTTTTAAAATATATGTTTTGAAATTAAATACGTCATTATGAATGATATATTACCTCGGAAGCAGAAAAAATTGTTCTCTAATGGGTTTTCAATACAAAACTACAAATTTTATCTTGACTATCATAGTCAAATTCAAGATGGAACTACATATGACCTTGAATAGTCAAAATGATGTTTGATCAATTATTTAGCTTTAATAAGCTAGATGTATTATTTTAAATTTCATATTCTAAATCATAATGATACATGATATATTTTCCCAAGGAAAGAAAATATCATTTATCATCAATCATTTGATTATGACGATAATGATCGATCATTTTTTGAAGAGAATAATTTTCTTTTCTCCATTATATTTAAGAGCCAAATAGAATGAAATTAAATTATTTCTAGGGTCTTGAATCTCTTATAAAGGCAAGCCTTCATAATTAATTACATTATAGGACCTCTAAATTTCCTACAAATACTCTCAATTATAATAATGATTTAAATTTTTTTAATGATTTTCAAGGAGTGATATGAAATGAGGGAGGTTGGAATTTCAATAGGAATTGGAGAAATTTTGAATAGTTGTTTTTAGAGAATAAAGGATGAGAAGAAGGAGATGTTTTGGGATTCTGAAATAATTCTGAAACATTGCAATCTATCCTATGTGTTAAGCTTTACATTTCGGTTTAGAGAAGATTTTAATTTAAGTTATTATTTTATTAAAATATTGGGATAATATTTGCGATGTTGGGGACTTATGTTTTTGGGTGCGCCTCAGATCCTAAATCTATGTTAGCCACTAAATAATTTTAACCCAAACCTAACTAATGAAATGTAAATTCAGACTTACCTCAGCCTAGATTGGAGTGGCAGCTAAACCACCTAGGCACTTTAAAACCATGTATCCAAACTTTATGAAAGATAGGCAAGGTTGTTATTTAATTTTTTGAGAAATTAGGGGTGATGCCTAGAAAAGGTCATAAATTCCCACTTCACTTAATACATGGTGATTATACTTGAATGAAATTAAATTTATTAATTTAATTTATTTCTAATGTAATACATGCTGATTGATCTTGTAAGCATATATGATATGAAATAGTTTAAAATTTTGGCTTAAAAATAAATCTTTCCCTAGAGATTGTATAATATCCCATAGACAGAGATGCAACCTAATAAGTCAGGTGGTCTAAAACGACTCACTGAAAGGGAGGTGCCTAGCAAGGAAGACAATGTAAATATGCATGAATGGGACCCTCTGTGTGCCTGAGCTTACTTCTTAGACTCACTTATCTTTCTATGTTGGCCTATTTTTTAATTTAGTTACAAGTTAATAAAAGTTTGGTCCTTAGAGAGCCTAATTGCATCCAGGCTAAATTAAAAGTGGCATGCAGAGTATGAAACCAATAAAGTTTATGAAACTCCTAAAATATGAAAGTAAATAACTAATCATAGCACATTATCAAAATAAATCACATTTAAATGAAAGGTAATATTGAGAGAACCACTTAATTACATCCTAGAGTCTACAAAAGGTAAAAGTGGTTGGGTACCACTAGCAACAAACTCAGATTCTATCCTAATATGAACATCAGTAAATTTAAAATGGGATATTTTTTCTCTTGATATTCATTTCTTCATATTCTTCCCATATTTGAGCTCCTTAGATCTATCAGGTCCAAATACCCAAATGAAAAGAAAACTCCTCTCGTAAGGGTGTTTCTTTTCTCTTTGGATCTGAATTTTACCCTAATTTGAATTTCCTAATGAAAAGAACTCTTCCCTAAAAGATGTTTTCTTCCTCTTTGGACTTAAAATTAGATACTTTAATTTCACATTTTAGTTTGAATTCATAACGCATGAATTTCAAATTACATATCCCTATACTATAACCTGCATGGTTATCTTAAGCAATTTATATATAAAATCTTAAAAAATTTTAAGCATGTATATAATGAGATTACTCACATTTGATCATAAAACACTTGGCCGTGCTCTTTTAAATTTTTAGGAGGATAGGAATTTAAAGTGCCTGCATAAAATTTTGTTAATAATAATTTAATTAGTCCCCTTTACAAGGCCCTACATGAGTATGGCCACCAACATAAGACTTTGTTAGCATCTAGAGTATCCTAACCTAGGAAAATCTAATGCCCATCACATCATATGACATATAATATGATAATGAAAAGCATCATATCATAGGCAACTATGACAATTAAGTCATAATAACCAGCATGTAGCAAAATTCGTGTAAAACCTTATCACACAAGTAACAGAAAAGTAAGAACATTGAACTAGCCTAAAACTAGAATTGTGTGTCAGGCTATGTGTCTTGGATATGTCCTAGGCTCAGTCAATGATACTAATCATACTATACTATTGCTCATTCATATTGTATAATTAGAAGGAATTGTACTAAGCATACTATATTGTTATTATTATATAATACTGATTGGGAAGATTTGAAATAGTCATACTATATCAATAAATCATATTATATGAATAGAGACAATAGAATTAAAAAAATGTATTTTTTTTAAACCAATTATATAAACTCTCTTAATAGACATTATAAATGTCTTTGGCAGTCTAAGGGTTAAGTCTTCAATGAGAAGCATTGATGAGAGGGCTTTGAGCACGGGAGAGAAATGGTGGAGTTTGTGAGAAAGGGAGAGGATCCTTGTGGGTTTAAGGGAGTATGACAGAGATTTCCACATGGTTTCTCCACCCAACTTGCACTTTAGTTCATCCATGTGTTAAGGATTATCTTGAAGGAAGCTTTGTGAAGAAGACCCCTTTGGTGTCAAAGGGCCATTAACTACTCTACCGTAAAAGGGAAGGTGAAGTGATTAGGGCTACTTCACCTCACAAGGAGGGTAAAAGTGATTTGGGATACTCTACCTCACCAAGAGGGTGAAATTGACTCAAGCTACCTTTCCTCACTAGGAGGTTGAAAGGAATTTCAGCTTCTCTACAACACTGAGTTGGTGGAAGTGATTTTATAATGTCTTCTCTGCATAGTCATGGGGGTTGAATGAGAGTCACCAAGATTTTAGTGCAATACCCAAAAAGGACTTTGTCGACTGGAAATAGGTCAAATTGACCAAACCACAATAAAAATCTGATTTGCATTTCTTTTTATTTCTGTAATTTATTTTATGTGCTTTACTTTCTTACAAATTTACTGTCTGTGATATGGTTTGGCTTATGTGATTATTGAAATATAAAATTTATGGTTGATTGAGCATAATCCTTGGTTGAAAAAGAATAAAAATAGGTAAATAAAAGAACAAAAATATTTGTTAAATGTTTTTTTTTTACAAAATCACAAATAAAAAATAAAAAATATGTATTTATTTTGTTAATTATTTCAACATTAAAATTTTGATTTAGAGTTTAAGAATGTAAATTTGTCTTTAATTCAAAAAGAATTTTTTTTTTAAATACTGATTCATCCTCCTCTTGGTATGTCATTCTGTAGTTTAATTGGTTTCGCAACTATCCATTAAACTTTTATTAAGTTTTAACAACTAATATGCATTAATTATAGCATTAACAACTAGTCTTCCTTTCTTACACATAATTATTATATTTATTTCATATAAATTATATAATTTGTATCAATATCTCTTTAGTGCATGAAATGAAATGTGAAATGAATAAATCTACAAAATACAGGAAAATCTATATAAGAATTGTTAGCTTCTAAAATTCATAAATCTCAATTCATTCAGTGAAATTTAATAATATTATAGTCAAAATATCCATAAAGTATGCAAATATAATATATGACCAGTTACATGGTAAAAAAGAGAAAAATTAGAAGAAAATATATTTGTATTATTTTACAAGATCTTGAATTTTGTTAAACACAAAATCATTGAAAACCAAAATGAGATTTGAGTTACTTACAATGATTTATAGATTGTTCCTAGTAAAGTGATAGACATAAAATAACCAAAACTTTCTTTCTCTCTCTTCAATCTCTCCTTTTCCTCTCCCTTCTCCCATTCTTTCAGTAGCAAGCCACAAAAGAAGTGGTGAGAGGTGGAGGCGTTGAATGGATTTTAGTGCTTAAGATTTGATTAAAATATATAAAACATTATTATAGGCCTAACATCACTGCTCTTTGACCTAATGTTATAGCGTTGCATGTTAAATAAAAACTTATTGTAAAATAAAGGTTTCTATGTTATGGTGGTAGTTTTTGGCACCGTTGTACTCTCAAGCCTAGTACCATAGTGCTATCAAACACACCGTAAAAGCACTCTAGTTCAGAAACAAATTTAAAATTTTATTTTAAAATATATTTTCATATTTTGGATTATTACAAGTTGGATCTAAATCATGATCTTATTTTGGAGGCTCTCAATGAACACCGAGATTAAATGGTCCTTCAAGCATGTTGATCATTTGTGATGGATAGTTAGGGATGATGAGAATGTCATGAATGGATTTCAAAAAAAAAAAAAATTGTCCACTTCTTGTTGTTTATAGTGAGTGGTCAAAGTGAGAGCTTGATAATAGTGAGCTTAAGAAAAAGGGGAAATTATAGAATCTTTTAAGAATTAATCATATATTTTCTAGCAAAATATCTCTCTCATTCATTATGTTTCTGCAAGAGTAAATATTTCTCTCATTAAAGGAAACAAAAATCTCTTTTAAAAAGAATATTTATTTTCCTCCCTTTTGGACCAAGATCTACTATCTTCCCCCCACCTCCTCCTTTTATTGGGTTTGAAAGGATGTAAAGGATAAGTTTTGGGATGTGAGAGTTGTCCCAAAATTACTTTGAAGCGAGTCACCCATTAGTGTTGAATAGAATGGCGGTTAAAAAGGATGAGCTGGATGATGTTAAATGCTGATCTTGAATCACCCCATTTTTATGAGGAGGGGAGAGTAACATCTGGATGTAGTTATTCAATTTGTATAAGAGAGGTCTTTGAGGAGGTGATACATGTTATGGTCTTATTGGATATGTCGTGCATGAGAGACTTGATTTTGGCTTAGATGTATAAAGATCTTTCTTTCTAAGAGAAAAATTTCTGAGATCTCCTCTGTATGATGGCAGGAAGGCTGTCGAGAAAATGTGGTTGATTCTAGTACTTTGTACTATAATGTTAAGCTTACTCTAGCTCTTGAGTGAGTCACTTAAATTAATCATTTTAAGAGAATAGTGGATCCTCCTTCTGCTTGACTCGAGCATGACCTGTAAGATATCCTAAGCATATGATTTTAATGACAATAAATATTATTGGGTTTCTATTTTGGTTCACCTCATATTATTATTGGATATATTAGTTTGTGTAAAATAACATTTCAGGTACGACGTACATCATGCAAAAGGCTCATCTCAAGAATGGGTAGAATAGGTTTGATGTTTTTACTTTTATTTATTTATTTATTTAATATATTTCTTTAGTCAAGAGTCCTATGAATAATATATACTAGCTTACCAACTGTGCACATATATATAGGGGAAGGAAAATTAAGTGTATTAAGTTTTATGAATATTATACTATACGATGTAGATCGTACGATACAATCTGAGTAAATAAACTTAATTAAGAAAATTTAAGTTTCAACTAATCATACTATGTGATCCACATCATATAGGTTGATCAGTAGAAATTGAGATTTTTGTCACCAATCACAAATTAGGCAGTATTTTGAAATTCAATACAAGACCTAATCGTACTATATGATACCTATTATACTATACAATCATAATAAATCTTACATAATTTAATCATATGATTAAGCAATTGAATTAGGATTAATTCATCAATAAGATCATAATGTATGATGTCCTCAAACTAACTGTAGAACACAATTTTCTCTCAGGGTGATATTTAATCTCCATCAATCGTACTAGATAAAAATCCTATTTAATTGAATTAATCATAATGTACAATTCTAAACCTGTACTGGATGAATAGATGAAGAAATTGAACTAATTGATAGGACCCATATATATTTTATAATACTAATTAAATAAATTGAGCTAATTATACCATATGATCCTAATTATACTATACGAACAGAAGCAATATAATTGAAATTTTTGGATTTTTTGAAGCCTTGTATAAAAACATTTCAATTAGTCTTTTGAAAAGACTTTGCATGTTAAAGGAATTCAATTAGAGAACTTTGTGATTTCTAAGAGCTTGGAGAGGGAGAAGGAGAAGTTCTATGAGAGGGAGAAGTAGTGTGAGGAGTTTTACGTGGTTGTTCCAATCAAGCTTCTACCTTGTTTCCTCCAGTTATTTTGTTTCTCTCTTGGGTAGCTCAAGGGAGAAAGGATTCAAGACTAAAGATCTAGGTTTTCTACCTTTAATAGAGGGTGAAATAGTATTACATGCTCTTTTCCTTCACCAAGAGAGTGTAAAAGGATTCTAAGTTCACAACCTTCACTATGAAGGTGAAAGAGCTTCTTAGTTCGCTACCTTCACCATGAGAGTGAAAAACCTTCTGGTACTCTATCACACTGGGTTGGTGAAAGAGATTGAGTAAGAGCTTCGCTACCTTCTTATGGAGCTAAAGGAGATACACTATAAGTTTTAGTGTAATGCTTAGAGAGGACTTTGGTGAGTTGATGTAAATCATTGTCTGACCGAACCACTACAAAATTTAGTGTATTTGTTCTTTATTTATGCACTTTTTTCCTATATTTTTATTTCTTGCACATTTATTATTCCTATAACTTTGTGTTTTGATTATGAAGCTTTGGATGTGTTGATTATTGTTAAAAAAAGAAAATAAAAATTTTAAAAATAAAAGAAAGAAAAATGTTTTGTCATTTATTTTTATTACAAAAATAATAAGAGCAAAATTATATTATTTTTATTATGTTCTTTCACTTGTATTTATGTTTAATTTAAAAAACAATAAAAAATGGTTTCTTTGAGAGTTTTTAAATAACCAATTCACCACTCTCTTGGTGTGTCTAGAGTTGTTCAATAAGTTTTAATCACCTAACTTAAACATTCAATTGGTATCAGAGAAGGTCTCAGAATTAATAATTCAAAATTCCCTGAGAAAAAAATCAAATGACAAAATTTGGAAATAAGAATACTATAGACGGTTATTTTATAACTCATCCACCATTGTTTGATAATATACCATTTGAATTTTGAAAAATTTGTATATCTACATTTTTACAATCTATACATTTCTGCATGAGGCATATGATTCAAAAATGTTAATATGCTCCATTTAAATTTTTAAATGGCATAAAAAATTGAAGCACCATTTAGTGAATAGAGTAATAAGGATAGAGACCTGGTACAACTTAATGTGAAATATTTAAACTTATTTTTTGTGCACTCAAATATGAAGATTACATGAGGATCTCTACCTATACTATTGTCAAAGAGATTTGGGATATGTTATGCATCATTTATGAGGTAGTAGTGAAGTTAAATAATCTTGATTGAATATTTTAATACATGATTTTGAATTTTGAATAAAACCTAATAAGACTATCTCATACATGTACACTAGGATTACACATATAGTGACATCCTTGCATGCCTTAAGTAGAGAATTATCAAAGTCTTAGAAGGTCAACAAAATTATGCATTATCTACTGAGTAGCTATGATGCTAAAATTACTAATATATATGAATCTAAATATTTGAATGTTTATTCTATTTATCTAAATATTTAAATTTTTATTCCATTAATAATTTGCTTGGCTCACTCATTACCTACAAGAAAAGTCTAAGACAAATATAGTTAGATGAAGGTGACAAGAAGAAGGACAAAGCAGTAGCATTAAAGGACAATGATTCTGAGAGTGACAACTCTATAGCTAAATAATATGATGACATAACATTGATGACCCAGTAATTCAAAAGCTCTCTGAGATGAAAGAAAAAATTTTCATCAATAATGGAACAAAGGTGAACCATGCATAAATTTTAAAGTTTCATATGGCATTATTTGCTTTAAATGGTGGAAACTGGGACACTTAAAGTCTGACTTCCCTAATCTATAAACTTACCTGGCTAAGGAGAAGGGTGAAGAGAAAGCAAACTTTAAAAGGGGAAGCAAAAGATACAAAAGGCCTTTTGGGTAGACTTCACCTCGGATTCATCAAAGCACAAAAGGAGAAGGAAATAAACTTATTTCTTATAGTAAATGATAATCTTAATCATTCTAGTTAAGATGAGGTATGTCAATTGTCCTATGATGAGCTCTTTATTATTTCTAAAAAAATTCATAGTTTATATAGGAAATTAAAGAAATTGCATGCTAGTTTGAACTTGAATTTTTTAATTAAAAAATCAGCATGGTAGTCTTAAAGCTGAATATATTCATTTAGATATGGAACATGCCTCTTTATTATATGAATTTGATGAACTTAATAAGAAGCACATTGAATTAACCAAAGCACACAAATACTTAAAATCTAAGCATATTGATTTAGAAGAATCATACAAATAACTAGAAACACTTGCAACTAAAGTAGACTCTAGTGAGCATGCAATGAAAGTTGAAGTTGAAAGCTGAAACAGTAAAAATGAGTTTTTAAAAGAAAAATCTAATGATCTTCAAAATAATTTACACTGCCAACACTAGCTCAACTTACTTGTATAAGTCAATTATGCAATAAAGATTTTGATAGTAAATTTTTATCTACTAAGTGTTTGATTTGCTTAAATAAAATTATTATTTTAGAAGAAAAAAGAATAAATAATATTTACACAATTAACTCAAATTATGTTGATTATTCATTTTTATTTTTTTTTTAAAAGTGTTATTGATGAATCATTCTTATGACATACGCAACAACGTCATGCTAGAATGAAAACCCGTAGGAAGATCATCCAAAAAGACCTAGTTAGAGACATACTCGAGCTAGATTTATCTAAGGACCACCTTTGTGCATTCCAACTATAAAAATAATCTAAATCATCATTTCACTCTATTAAGGACATCATCTCCTTTAGGCCTCTTGAAATCCTACATTTGGACTTGTTTGGGCCTGTTAGTACAATCAGCTTAGGAGGGAAAAATTATATATATGTAATTATTGATAATTTCATTGGATGGTTTAGATTCCTATCTCATAATAATGAATAGTTTGAGGACTTTAGAACATTCCTCATTTTGATTCAAAGATAGTTAGAATGTAAGATATCTAATATTCATATTGATCATAGTGGAGAATTTGGGAATAATAAGTTTGAATTATATTATTAAGAGCAAGGAATAAAATATAATATTTTTACCCCTAAGACCACTTAGCTGAATGGGATAGCTGAAAGAAAGAATAGAACATTAGTAGAAGCTGTTAGGGCTATGTTTGTTGAATATTCTCACCTAGATATTTTTAGATAGAAGTAGTGAAAGATGCTTGTTATATTCTAAATAGGGTTAATGTTTGATCCAAACTCAATAAGATATCCTATGAGCTACTTAAGGGAAAGGCACCCAATCTTTCACATCTTCATGTCTTTGGGTGTAATTGTTTCATTCTTATTAATAAAAAATATCATTTAGGTCAATTTGATCCCATGTTTCAAGAAGGAGTCTTATTAGGATATTTCTTTGTAGGTAAAGCTTATAGAATTTTAATAAGATGAACTTAGTTGTAGAAGAGTCAAATCATATAGTATTTAATTAATACAATATATATGGAGAGCCTACATTAGAAGAAGAAGAAGAGGCAGAGATTACCTAAGGAGTATATTCTATTAATCTAGGAAATAGAGAAGAACATTAGGAGTCATTGACTAGAGAATGGAGATATTCATCTAGTCATTCTAGATAACTCATTTTAGGAGAGGATATCCATTTATAGGAGTTAGAACCAGGCATAGACATAGAAATGAGATTAGTTATTTTGTATTCATCTCTATGGTACAACTCACTATTATAGATCAAACTCTATATAATGAATTTTTTATCCTAGATATGCAAAAAGAGTTGAACCAATTTGTTAGGAATGATGTATGGAAGTTGGTTAGTAGATCTAAGGACCAAAGTGCAATATGCACTAAGTGCGTGTTCAAGAATAAGATGAATGAGTTTGGAGTAGTGATTAGGAATAAGGCTAGGTGAGTAGCTAAGGGGTACAATCAAATTGAAGGTCATAATTTTTTAGATACTTTTGCTCTTGTAGATAGGTTGAAATCCATTAGAGTTCTATTAGCTTTTGAATGTTTTAGAGGCTTCAAACTATATTCGATGGATGTTAAAAGTGTCTTTCTAAATGGGTTAATTATGAAATACGTCTATGTAGAACAACCCCCTAGATTTGAAAATTCAACCTTTCCCAATGATGATTAGAAATTAAAAAAGGCATTATATGGACTTAAGAATGCTCCTAGAGCTTGGTATTAAAGGTTTAGCACATTTCTCCAGGATAGATACTTTGTTAAGGGTAGTGTAGATACCACCCTATTCCTAAAGAAAATAGGAGATGATTTAATCATTATTCAAATTTATGTGGACGATATATTATTTGGATATACAAATAAAAATCTTTGTGATGAATTTTCAAGAACTATTAGTAAAGAATATGAGATGAGTATGATGGGAGAGCTTACATACTTTCTTGGATTTAGTGTTAAGCAAGGAGATGATAAAACCTTCCCTAGTCAAAGAAAATATGTCAAGGAGATCCTAAAGAAGTATGAAATGGAAGGTACGAAAGTAATAAATACACCCATGAGCTCTAACATTCAATTAGAAAAGGATCCAACTGAAAATCTATGGATAAGAAGTATAAGGGGGATAATCAAATCACTTCTATGTTTGACTGCTAAAATACATGATATCATATTTAGTGTATGTCTTTGTACTAGCTTTCAAGCTAATCCTAAGGAATCCAATATGATTGCTGTTAAGAGAATTCTTAGATACCTCTAGGCACCCAAAACTTAGGTATCTAGTATCCTATACATAGCTCATAATTTGAAATCAAGGGTATTCAAACTCAAACTTTGCAGGGTGTAGGATATATAGAAAACGTACCTTTAGAACATGTCAATTTATAGAAATATCATTATTTTCTTAGTCCAACAAGAAACAAAATTGAGAAGCCCTATCCACTACTGAGGTGGAATATATAGTTGTAAGAAGTTGTATAGCTCATGTCTTATGGTAAAGCAATATATCCTCTAAGTGTATTTGTTGGTCACTTAGGTAGCTCTAGGGAGAAAGGCTTCGAGGCTAAAGGTCTAGGTTCTTTGTCTTCACCAGGAGGGTAAAAAAGGATTCCATATTATCTACCTTCATCAGAAGGGTAAAAAGGATTCTAGGTTTGCTGCCTTCACCAAGAGGGGGAAAAAGCTTCTAGCTTTGCTGCCTTCATTAGGATAGTGAAAAAGCTTTGGGTACTCTATCACACTGGGTTGGTGGAAAAGATTTTGTAAGGGATTCTATGCCTTACTATGGGGGCTAAAGGAGAGACACTAAAAGTTTTAGTGTAATACTCAAAGAGGAGGATTTAGAGAAGTGAACGTATGACATTATTTGACCGAACAAACAACTTTAAAATATGATGTGTTCATTCTTTATTTACACACTTTTACTTTTTTGTATTTTAATTTCTTACACATTTATTAATCCTCCAACTCTTTTTTTTATTATTATTATTATCAAGCTTTGGTTATGTTGATTATTATTGAAAGAAAAAAAAATTAAAAAATAAAATAAAGAAAAAAAAAATTAGCATTTATTTTTGTTACAAAAATCAAAAGAGTAGAATTACATTTTTTTTTATTTAGTTCTCCCTCTTGTGTTTGTCTTTAATTTAAAAAAATAAAAAAAGGATTTCTTTGAGGAAATATTTAAATAACCAATTCAACCCTCCCCTCTTGATGTGCTTAGAGCAATTCAACAAGGTTTAATCACCTCACCTAAACTTTCAATCATATCCAATGCAATGTATATGATATAGTGTGTCATGTGTAGCATGTAATTCACGTGTATTATTTGCCTTAGTATCAATCTTATCAATCATATCATGTGTCTATATCAATCATGTCTTATATTATGTATCTATTATATTGTGTGTCTATCATATCATATCATGTGCCTTTGATCATTTCTATATAAGGTCATAGGACCTATTTGGGATTCTTTCTCGTGACCTAATTATTGGAGGTTGTCTACTTTTTAGTCATATTTGTCCCAATCAAAATCAAATCGAATCTTAATCAAATTCAATTCTTCTTTCCAATCTCCAGTTCAACCTTCAATCAACCTTTAAATCATATCTAATCAATCTCAACCACTCATTTCGTAGTTATTAAGATGGATAATTCATAATCAACCATTCAAGTCAAAAATCAAATCTAAATCAAAGTTTCCAAACCAAATCTCAAGGTTAAGGACCCAAGTCCTAAAACCCTTATAAGTGATTTTTATCATCTTGAAACCTAGTTAAATGACATTTTATTTAGGGTATATAATATTAATATTGTTTAGATATGTCTCTAAAACTATCCTACCAAATTTGAGCTCATTCTGATGTCTCTAGCCCTAGAAACTCAATTGATTTCCAAAGGCTATAAAACCTTCAAATATTTACAGCCTATACCATTAGGCTTACCATTTAGTGAAATTTTACCTTGGAACTCTTCCCAAACCCTCTAACTAACCCATGGCCCAATTCATGGCTTATTGACCATTAATAAACATTTTTTGACCTAGTTTGACCCATGGTTGACTCGGGGTCCAAATGACCGAAATGCCCTTTAAAAAGATTTTGTATTTTTCCAAAACTAAAACATGGTCTACCTTATTAGCCTTTAAAAACAATTTCAAAGAATCTTAAATATTATTATGAATATATTGAACCCATCTCTGGTTCGACTTAGTTGACCAAGTTAACCATGGTTGAGTAAAATGGTCTCTAAGGGCTTAAATACCCATTTCAAACCAAATGAGCTCTCCTTGACTTGAAACCTCTTTCATTAAGTTCATATGATCCACTTGAACTCAATGGAACCAACCCTTGACCCTAGGTCTACTTGGTTGACCAAGTTAACCATATTTGACTAAATCCGCATATACTTTCAAACCATTCAAACCCTTTGATCAAGGCCATGGTAGGCATACCCAAACCCATGGGTTGACTCATTAGGTTACTAAGATAGTCCTCTTTAGGACCCAAGACTTGGGCTCACTTGGGTTAGCAATTTGTCTTGACCTAAGTGCCAAAAGAGAGGTTTTGCTTAAGCCAAATCCCACCCTAAGCCAAATTGGATAAAACCAATGGTGTCATCTTCTCTAGTTAACCCAACCCTTGGGTCAACTTGGGTTAGTAATTAGTCCCACCCAAAGTGGTCAAAACCAGTATGGGTTGAGCAATTTCTCAACCTAAGTCCCACCAAGCCAATTCAACATCTCCACTAGTGGCCATAGGTCCAACCTGAAAGTTCATTAGGGATGTTAGGCCCTTATGAACTAGCCCAAAGCTAACCAAGAGGGGGGATGAATTGGTATTTTAAAAATCTTTCAATCAAAATCAATAAACTCAAACCACAATTCAACACAAAAGAGTGCAGAAATTAAATGCGGAAAAAATAGTAGTAAAAGCACAAAGAGATTTATAGCTGTTCGGTCAACTCGACATACGTCCACTCCCCAGAGGTGCTCTCTATGTATTACACTAAACACTGTGACTCTCTTTTTTCTCCAACAGCAAGGCGGAGAAGATCTTATAAAAACTCCTTTTCACCGACCCCAGCAAGGCAGAGAACCCAACTTCTTTTGCTTCCTCCTGAAGTAGGCAGAGAATCTTGATCGATTGTTTAAGAATACCTCCCTTGAACCCCTAAGGACAAAGGATAATGATCGGAGAAGACACTTTGGAACCTTGCTTAGAGCAACCTTTGTGAAACCCTCTCACAAACTTTAAGAGCGGCCTGACCGATCCTACAAGCGGCCTGGCCGATGTGATAGTACAATCAGCCTTAATTTCTTTCCATAATTACCAGATTAATTTAGGCATAATTGTACTGCATCGTCCAGGCCAATAGGATATCATCCTGGATGATGTCCTAAAATAAAGAATACCTAAATAGATCATGGTGACTGATTCTTTCTAATTTGAGCCTATCATCCCGGCTGATGTAATATCATCCAAGCCAATCGGCTTAATGAAGGTTGCCTTAAACATGATGCCCTGATTAGGGTTTCTGTTTTTGAACCGATCGTCCAGGCCGATATAAATATCGACCCTACCGATGTTACCAAAAATAGTAAACTCTAAGAAATAGTTAGAAATTCTCCCAAGGTGTGTGTGTGCAAAGTTACTTAGCATTAGGATCCATATCTTTTACAATATACTCAAGAAAAGGAAAAGTGTATAAAGTGACTCGGACTTAGTCTACCCAATCTTGAGTTGGTTCAAATTGTTGTTTGATCTTGTGGACCTGAAATGTTAGTAGGCAAGGCAGTCATAGAGAAACAAGAGTGTTTGCTATCATCAAAATCATAATTCATAGATTCATAATAATCTCCCTCTTTTTTATGATGGAAAACACAACAAATAATTCTAAGTAGTTTAAGACAACATTATATTGAAAATAGTGCAAACATAGAGAACATCAAATATTAGAACAGAATAGTATAAGTACAAATATACTACTCCCCCTTTTGACATCTCAAAAAAGGAGGACATAAATAAAAATAATGCATAAACTAAACAGTAGAAGAAAAAATAAAAACAAATCAACAAAAAATAGAAACAAACCAAAAGAAAACTAGTAAAATGATGGGCCCTAATCGTTTGAAGGATGTGGTGGTGGTGGAGGCTGCTGAAAGTAGCTAGTCAGTGTAGCAAACTGAGTACCAAACTAGGTGATGTCCTGGTCGTGATGCTGCTGCTGGTGAGCAACATAGGCATCAAAATGGGCCAAGTCCTCCGCATGTTGCTGCTCCTGTGCAGCAACATAAGTGTTGAATCATCCCTCCCACTGGTCAAAGCGCTCCACCAACTGGTCCATCTGTGAATGCTGGCGGAGCAGAATAGGTACAGGAACAGGTGTAGGAGTATGTGTAGGAGCCTCCTCTTCCCCTGTCTGAGCTTCCTGTCCCCTAGGTGGAGATGAGTACTGTGAAGAGTTTGAAAGGAAATGTTATAGTAGAGAGAAGGTTGGAGGTTTGGTGAAGCATGATATTGGAGGTTATACTTTGATTCTAAGACATAAGAAATGATATATCCTAGGGCTAGATTTGGTTTCCTCCTATGACCTAGATCCCGAATTATAATAAGATGGTCAAAGTAGTGAAAGATCAGGTCAGTAGCATTGAATTCATGATTTGTTAAAATGTAAAAGGTGGTGAGTGAAAGAAGGGGAGTGATGTGAACATGATCACCAGCCTTAAGAATAATTGAAGTGCGAAGGACGTGCTGGATAGTCCTAGCAAGGTGCTAGTCTTGCCTATGTGAAAATTAACATTAGAATTGTAAAGAAAATGATTGATGGAGCCCAGTCAAAATCAGGATCAGAACACAGGGTGTGAAGTTTATCCCCTATGGTGGAAACCTGCAAAATCTCCACATAATCCTAATATGTGATCTCGATAGGGCGTCGATTCATATATGAGGCAATAGAGGTAAAAGACGAATTAATGCAAAGACTTGCAAAGAAATCATAGAGCAATTTAGAATTAAATGGGACAGTAAGAGTGAGAAGAAAGCATAAGGAGGCATGGGAAAATAAGTCTAGTATCGAAAAAGAGAGATAATTTAGATTGACTGTCTGGAAGACTATGATTCCGGCCTCCTTGTAGCGCTGGTAGGTGGCTTGATCATTTACCACCAGGAAATTAGGGTCTAGAGTGGCCCTCGAGGAACTTCCGGATGGGTGACGAAAGCGCTTTCCTCCAACCATTTTTAGAGAATAGAGTACTATAGCAAGAATACAAGGAGTTTAAGAGAGCTTGAGTGAAGAAAAATGGCTGGAAGGCTCTGAATTTAAAGGATCAGCAGGATGGTCCATGCCGATCGCAAGATCGTCCAGGCCGATAAAGTTCAATAATTGCGTATAGGATGATTGGTCAAAAAGGCAGTCCTATCATTCAGGCCAATCAGAAATCGGCCAGGCCGATTAGACACAGGCGATTGTTCCGAGGAGTCAAGCCGGACGACCGTTGAAAAAGCAGATCGTTCGGGCCGATTCAATGGATCGTCCAGGATGATGTCCAATAATGGATCGTATCAGCCAAATTTAAAACATTTAAATCATGTGCCACATGAATTAGCTAGGTCGAATTGGTGGATTGTCTGGGCTGATTGTCCAAAAATGGATCGTCACAGCAATTTTAAATATTTTAAACATATATCCACGTATATAATCTAGGACAAACACGTGGATCGGTCAAGCCAATTTTCCATAGGAGGACATCGTCCGGGCCAAAAAAAAGTATCAGCCAGGACGATAAAAGAATGAAGCAGAAGATGATCAGATCGTCCAGGCTGATAATTTATCATCTAGGATGATAAACAGCAGAAAAAATAGAATATCCAATAGATGGATTCAAGAAGTGAATGGAACCGATCATCCAGGACGATATGAGGATTATTTAGGATGATGTAAAAATTTTGAAAATTGAGGGTTGATGGAGAAGATTATATCAGGCCTAAAAATAGTAAAAATAATAAAAACAAACAGAAAATCAGATATGAAAGAAATGAAAAAAAAATAAAAGAGATAAAAAACACAAAAACACTTTTTTTTTATATTGAATACGATAATTTTTACATATGATTGAATTCAAAAATTTGCAAAATCAATTAGTTAACATCATCTAAATCTGAAAAAGCAGTAGAACAATTTATCCTGTTAGCTCTAACTCAGCCTTCTTTAGGATGAATTAACTTTTGAAAAACAAGAATCTAATTCAGAAAAGCCAATTGGTTTAGAAGAAGAGATTCATTCAAAAACTTGTTTTTAGAAATATATTTTATGGAATAATATATCAAAGTAATTAGTTACAATTAGAGGTTCAAAATCAAGCCTTTGAAAAATATCAAATGACACATGAAGTCTTTTAAAATTTAAAAAATTTGAAAAGAAAGAAGCTTCCTTTTGGTGGGCTCATTTTATGTCTCTTGTCAATTTGATTGGTGCTTTAAGCATCTTTTTTATTTTTGATACACTTTGTGTAAAAAAATTTTTTCCAATTTGGTGACTTGGCGTATCTTTTATTTTTGGCATTATTTACCACTTTTTTTTCATTCAAGCAGGATCCCTTCTTCAAAATCCTTAAATATTCTGAGTTGTGATTTTATCTTCTACATATTATAGATGAAAAAACTTACTCTCTAATATAAGGAAGAATGTATCACAAAATAGAATCAGAAATCATATGATAATTTTAATGATAGGATTACAAAAATCTGAAAGTAAAGTAAAGACTTTCAGTATTAAACATAAAATAGATTATTGTAGCAAGATTAAAAAGTTGTTAGTTTCAAAATCCATTTATTAATTTGAAATAGATTTTTGTTTAGAAAAAAAATTACATCACTAAAAGAAGTTAGAGAGAAGGTAACAATTAATAGTGTTCTTCTCTTTAACTAATTTATAGATGTAATTATTGATTACAAATTTTCAAAATCAAAATCAAGGTATAAGATATTGATTCAGTAGAGTCTAAAAGAAAGAGAAACAAATCAAAAACATGCACTAGAAAAATAAAAAGAAAACAACAAATAAAAATAGAGATTAGGAATCAGTAGAAATCAATTTCATGCATTTATGTCAATCACACCCAATCTGGTCTTTAAAGTACTAAAAGTGTCGAAGGCTAGTGGTTTAGTAAAGATGTCAGCCAGTTGATTCTCAGTTACCACATGGTGTAACTCAATGTCTCCCTTTGTTACATGGTCTCTAATGAAGTGATGTCTTGTGTCTATGTGCTTGGTCCTTGAATGTTGAATAGGATTCTTAGAAATGCATATGACACTAGTGTTGTGACAAAGGATTGGAATTGTGCCTAAATCCAAAACTTTCTATTTTAACCAAAGGACTTGGGCTACACAACTTCCTAAAGTAATGTACTCAGCTTCAGCAGTAGAAAGTGCAACTGAGTTTTGCTTTCTACTAGACCAGGAGACTAAAGATTATCCTATGAATTGATAAGTCCCTGAAGTGCTTTTTCTATCCACCTTACATCCAACAAATTCAGAGTAAAAAAATTCAATAATCTTAAATGAAGTGCTGTGCATAGGATACAAATTCCTAGGTTTTGGGTGGGTTCCCAAAAGGTATCTAAGAATTCTCTTAATAGCAGTCAGATGGGATTCTTTGGGATCAGCTTGAAATCTAGCACAGAGACAAACACTAAACATTATATCAGGTCAGCTAGCAGTCAGGTAAAGTAAAGATCCAATCATCCCTCTGTACTTCTTCTGATCAACTGATTTTCCTTTTGGGTCCTTATCTAACTGAATTCTTGAGGTCATGGGAGTATTAATTGGCTTGGCTTTATCCATTTCATATTTCTTCAAGATGTCATTTATGTTTTTTTTTTTTGCTCAAAAAAGTTCCATCATCCAATTGTCTAATGCTAAACCCCAAAAAGTAGGACAATTCTCCCATCATACTCATCTCAAACTCCTTACTCATTATTTTAGAAAAATCATCTCATAGCCTTTTATCAAAAGATCCAAAAAGTATATCACCGACATAGATATGAACAATGAGTAAATCATCTCCTACTTTCCTCAGAAAAAGGGTGGTGTCTACGCTCCCCTTAACAAACTTCCTCTCTTGTAGAAAGTGCTAAGCCTCTCTTACCAAGCTCTGGGAGCCTACTTTAATCGAAATAAGGTCTTTTTTAATTTAAAAACATAATTTGGAAATTGGGAACTCTCAAAACCTGGGAATTTTTTTACAAATACATCCTCTTTTATTACACCATTTAAAAAGGAACTTTAACGTCCTTTTGAAAAAGCTTAAATTCCTTATAACAGACAAAGGCTAATAGCACTCTAATGGCTTCCAATCTAGCTACAGGGGCAAAGGTCTCCTCAAAGTTTATCCCTTCTATTTGGTTGTACCCCTTAGCCACTAATCTTGCCTTATTCCTAACTACCATACCAAAATCATTTATCTTATTCTTAAAGACCCATTTGGTTCCAATTATACTTTGTCCCTTAGGTCTTTCTACAAACTCCCAAACATCATTCCTAACAAATTGGTTCAACTCCTCCATGATGGTTAAGATCCAAAACTCATCAGAAAGGGCTTAGTTTATGTTGGTGGGTTCAGTCATTGAGATAAATGTAGAGTGGTTCACTTCCTTTCTAAGTCCATGTCTAGTCCTAACTTCATCACAAGTGTCTCCTAGGATTAGATCTTTAGGGTGACTTGAAGAGTAACTCCAATCTCTAGGCAAAGTGTGTGAAGGTTAACCCTTTCCTCCAGATTTATATTTTCTACTCTTTGGGTAACCTCCCTTACTCCTTCAGTGTTTTGGTGCTCTACCCTTTTCTCTAAATTTTTTACTCCAGTGGTTATCTCTCAAACATCATCATCATCCTCAACTCTAAACTTTCTAGGATTAGATTCATCAAACACTACATGAGTAGTCTCTTTCACCACCAATGTCCTCTTATTAAACACCGAATACCTTAAGAACACTCCTTCATCAAATTTTGGGTCAAACATTCCTAAGTAAGACTTCCCATTGTTATGAATGAAAACCTTACAACTAAAGACATGGAGGTGGGAAAGATTTGATGTCCTACCCTTAAGGATATCATAGGATGTCTTATCTAATTTGGCTCTAACATTCACCCTATTCAACACATAACAGGCTATGTTAACCGCTTCAGCCAAAAAAATTTTTGGAAGTGAATACTCAGCAAGAATGGTTCTAGCAGCTTCTACTGAGGTTTGGTTCTTCCTTTCAGCTACCCCATTCTACTGAGGGGTCCTAGGAGCTGAGAAGTTATATATAATCCCTTTATCCTCACAAAAGTCTCCAAATCTCTTATTTTTAAACTCTCCCCCATGGTCACTATAGATGGTCAAAATCTCATAACCTAGCTTTTTTTGGATCCAAGTGAAGAAAGTTCTAAACTCATCAAAATACTCATTCTTGTGTGACAGAAATCTAGTCAAAGTAAACCTCGAGTAGTCATCGACAATCACAAAACCATAGACTTTCCCTCTTAAGCTGGCAGTACTAATGGGTCCAAACAAATCCATGTGAAGGACTTCGAAAGGTCTAGAGCTGCAAATGTCCTTAAGGGAGTGAAAAATAGAGTGGACTTGCTTTCCTAATTGGCAGGCATCACAAAGGTGATCTTTTGAAAATTTAAGGTTGGGGACACCTTTAACAAGGTCTTTCTGGGTTGCTTTCCTAAAGGTTTTCATATTGGCATGACATAATCTCCTGTGCCATAACCATGAATCATCAATAGTTATTTTAAGCAAAATGAAGCAGCATATTCAATATTATTCAAATCAAGCATGTAAATATTGTTAATATGCTTTCCCTGCAAAACAGTGTTATTATTTATGCTGATAATGCATGAATTTGCCAAAAATTTTAAGATGAAGCCCTTATCGTAAAGCTAACTAATGATGAGCAAGTTGTATTTCAGTTTATCTACAAGCAAAACATTTTCAATCAGAAGGTTCTTGGAATTTCCAATTATACCAGAGCCTACCACCTTCCTGGTGGTCTTGTCTCCAAGAGTAACCTTGCCTTCTATCCTGATCTCCAGCAAAATAAATTGATTGACATCGCATGTCATATGTCGAGAGTATCGTTTGTCCAGGTCCCATATGCTCTCATGATACCTTTCGTGAGAGCTTACCTACAAAATTATCAAATGCCATATTTAGGAACCCAAACATGTTTAGGTTCCTTCTTATGGAAATTAGAATGCAATGCATGCTGTGAATCATGTAACTTGGATCTCCAGACCCAATATGAGCTATATTGAACAGTGCAAGTGTGTGTTATGTGTCCTAGCATGCCAAATGAAAAATATCTAACACTAGGAAGGAAAATGATGTACTTATCTACTCCTATGGTGATGGTTCTTTTAAAAGTTTTGAAAAACATGTAATGGTTTATTTTTAAAAGCTTTAAGATTTGTTAATTCTTTTTCTAACTCAGCATGAGATAATTTTATAGAATCATGTGCATTGGTTAATTCAATGTGCTTTTTGTTTAATGCATCAAATTTATCAAGTAAAGTTATGTGATTGCTATTAATTTGGGAGTGGTCTTTTAAAGGATTTTCATGCTCCTTTTGTAAATTTAAAAATTCCACTTTCAGACTAGCATGAGATTTTTTGAGTTTTTTATATGATGCATGCATGTGCTCACAAATTTTTAATAATTGATTATAAGTTGGTTCATATACCTCTTCTTGGTCACTTTGACCAAGATGATCCTCAGTCATTAAGCACAGATTTATTGTCTCTTCTTCTGCTTCAGTTTCTGAGGAGTTCTATATAGAGTCCGCCTAGAAAGCCTTTTGGAACTGCTTCTTGCTTTTATCCTTTTTGAAGTTTGGTTTCTCCTCACCCTTCTCCTTGCTTGGGCGAGCCTTAAGTGTAAGATAATCATCTTTAACGTGTCCAGGCTTCCTATATTCAAAACAAATTGTATCATTAGAATTCTTAAAATTTTTGTTTCCCTTACCTTTATTCCACTTTTGATGGCTCTTTTGCTTCTTCCTTAGAAAGATTTTAAATTTCCTTATGATTAAGGCAACATCATCGCTTTCAAACCCGAAAGAATTAGTGTCCGTATTATTAGCTTTCAGTGCCACAATTTTCTCTTTCTTTTTCTCATCTATATCAAGATTTCCTTGATTCACCCCTTGCTCGTAAGCAATGAGTGAGCCAAGTAAGTTATCAATCGAATAAGTATTTAAATCTTTTGATTTAGTAATTACAGTGATTTTAGCATCAAAAGAGGAAGGCAAGCATCTCAAAATTTTATTCACCTTTTCATAGTTAGTGAGTTCTCTTCCTAAGGCATGCAAAGAAGTTTTTTTTATTTGAAAGAAATGCAGAAAATGCATTAAAGGAACCAAAGAACTACAAGTCAAAGTAAGCCTAAAGCATCACATTCCTCCTTCAAGCAATACAAGAATGAAGGAGGAATCATATCATCCTGAAAATCTTCCCATAAAAAAGATCTCACCAGGGCCAAATTAGCACATATACCTGCTAATTTGTTCCCATTTCTAAAAGAATGCGAAAAAACAATTTGCTTAAAGTCAAGTAAGAAAGCCAAACTCTCATCAAAATTTTTACTAACCTTCCATTCTTTGATTGAATTATTAAGCACTTTGATAATATTTAAGTTGTCTCCTTCAATAATCACACCTTGAGCCTCCATCATCCAACCTTTGACCAGCTTCTTCAGATCGAGAATAACCATTAACTCTAAATGAGAAATATCCCAATGCAAAGAGTTGTTTCCGAAAGCCATCAAAAACCTTCCCTTATCATCTCGGATCACTCCACCCATTCCTGCCAAGTGATTCCTTTAAGAGCTGCATCAATATTTATTTTAATCCATCTGGTAGGAGGAGGATGCCAAGTAGAATTCAGCAAAAGCTGGTTAGCACCGCAGTTTTCCGGTTGGACATGAATAAAATTGTTTCTAACGGCAAAAAAAATAGCATTAGCAGCAATATAATTGTCTGAATCCTCATACTTATCATGAATAACCTTGCGCCTACTCTTCCAAACCAGAAAAACCATGTTGCAAAAAATATTTCCAGACAATAAATTTGTTCCCACGTCATTCTTTAAACTGTTTAAACAGCTTTCAAAGTCATGAAAACTCGGCATTTTAAATCCCCAGTCTTTCAATAAGTCAATAACTTTCTTGATCTTGGAGCAACTCCCAACTAAGTGATTGTTATCTTCATCTTCTCCACATCCTCTAGGACAACCTGAACAGTTACTTAACTTTCTTTTGAACAGAAAAGCGTTAGAGGGAATAGCATCATAGCAAAGTCTCCACCAAAAAAATTCTATTTTCGGTTTAAACTTTAATTTTTTAAACCACTTCCAATGAACCACCTCTTCCTTATGATCCAAACTAGCTTCATATGCCAATGCAGTAATAGATTTCCCAGAGAATTTAGTCTTTAAAACCACTGAATCAGCTTCTTTATTGTTCCAGATCGGGATCTTAAGAATCAATTTTAAAAGATGTTCGTTGAACACAACCTTCAGTTTCTCTATTTCCCAACAGGCATTGGAGATAAAAGACTTATGAAGTAAATCCTGATTGTTTTGAATGTTTTGAATGTTGATAAAACTCGGCCAATGAGCCAGATTTCTATCTAAAATCCAAGTGTTCTGCATCCAATTGATTGAGTAACCGTTGATACCTCCCATCTAATAATTCTTTTTAGGAATTGAGCTCCCATCTTTATAATTTTCCATGTTGGAGAATAACACTGCTTCACCAAATCCGACCACATATCTTCACCATACTTAGCTTTGAGAATGAGATTCAACAAAGAATTTGGCTTAGTTAAGAAGTTCCAAGCAAACTTGGCTCGTAATGGACCTACCATTAAAGTGGCCGAGAAGAATCCTCTTCCCCCCTCATTTTTAGGTGTGCAAAGTAGATCCCAAGAGGCATAGTGAAGCCCTGCAGTACCATTATTTTTACTCCAAATAAAGCCTCTACATAATTTGTCAAATTCTCTAAGAATACTCACTGGAACCAGCGACAGAGAAGACAAAAACAGCGTAAGAGAAAGGAAAGCTGATTTAGTTAGAATCAGCTTACCATCCAACGAAATGCATCTTTTACCCCATGTGTTCAATCTACTAGCTGCAGCTTCCAATAAAGGCTGAAAATTCGAAGCTACCATTCTTCTTAAAGTCATTTTAATTCCAAGATAGATCATTTCCTTGACAACATTGAATTTAAGAAGCTTAACAATTTTACCTTGGGTTCTTCTTCTAGTATTCTTTGCAAAAAGAATCATAGATTTAGATTAATTAACCTTCTGCCACGTCCAACTGCAGTAGTTAGAAATAATTTTCTTTAATTCTTTCACCTCTATCATCCTTGCTTCCACAAAAATTAATATGTCATCCGCATAAAGAAGATGTGAGATTCTCGATCCTGAAGCAGAAATCGAAATTCCTCTTCCAATCCGTCTTAATAATAAAGCGTCAGACAAAATTTGAGAACATAAAATGAAAAGAAATGGAGATAAAGGGCAACCTTGCCTAAATCCACATTTCCCTTCTATCCAACTTGTCTTCTTACCATTAATCAAGATGCAATATTTGGGATCTAGCACACATTGCAATAAAAGTTCCATAAATATATTGGGAAAATTAAGTCGAATAAGAACTTGCCTGAGAGTTTTCCATGCCATGTTATCATAAGCTTGTTCCATGTCAAGCTTAATTGCCAACATTCCTCTTCTAGATTTAGACCATCTGAATTTGTTATAAACTTCCTGAGCAATCAGTACATGATCCGATAATGAACGACCTTTAATAAAAGTCGCTTGGTCCACCGTGATTATTTTAGGAATGACCCTTTCCAGTCTGTTCAAAAACATTTTTGCTATGATTTTATAGATGGTCATACACAAACTGATAGGACGGAATTGAGAAGGTTCAACAAGACTTTTAATTTGTGGGATCAAAATGATCAAGGTTTCTTTCCAATCCTAAATCATTTCACCAGAGATCAGAAAGTGATTAACCGCAAGCCACACATCCTCTTTAACCGTATCCCAAAAATCTTTGAAGAAAGAGAAAGTGATTCCGTCCAATCCAGGCGAAATGCTTCTAGCAGAGCTATCCACAACCAACCCAAGATCCTCTCTAGTGAACTCAGCATCAAGCATAATTTGGTCAGCATTACTAATGACATTGGAAGATCTCGGCCACCCCTCCAATGAGCACTTTCTTTTTTTCCATTTCCACTTGAAAAAATATGAGAAAGTGTGTTGGATCAAATCAACATCCTCCGAGATATTACCTTCCTTAGTCTTGATATGATTAATCTAATTTGTATTCCTTCTAGCATTGGCAGAAGTATGAAGGAAGGACGAATTACAATCACCTTCATCCATCCATCTAACTTTAGCCCTTTGTCTCCACCAAGTGTTGAGTCTTGCCAAGGTTACATTGAGTTCATTAATTTTAAAACTCAATAGTTGTAGTCTTTCGAAAGAAATCCAGCCTTCATCCTCCTCCTTTTGTATATCTTGAATTTCTATCAACAATCTATCTCTGAGAAAATTCAGTTCCAAGAATTTTGCCTTACTCCAGTAGAGAGTCCCCTTAAAGTTCTCTTAAGTTTCAGATTGAGAGCAGCTTGAGGATCAGCCAAACTTTTCCTCTTCCAGATATTCTTCACCAATGTCGTGGCTCCGTAATAAGACGCCCAGGTCTCCTCATAACGAATTTCTCTATTAAACTTCTCTTTCGATTTATAAATTTCCAGTAATAAGGGACAATGATCCGAAGCAATGTGGGGAAGGTGTTTAACAATTGCAATTTCTAAGGAATTCAAAGCCTGGGAATTAATTAAACACCTATCTAGCTTCTCCCAAATTCGGGCATTACCATTTTTATTGTTACACCAAGTGAATTTAGTTCCCATCGAACTTAGTTCATGAAGATCATTAGCAATCATGAAATTACTAAAATCCTTCGATCCTTGAGTTAAGCAAAACTTCTTACCTCCTCTTTTCTCAGATTGGGATAACAAGCAATTGAAATCTCCTCCCACTATTATAGGAAGATCATTCGAACAGTGCTTTTCAATATCACTCCAAAGACTTCTTCTTAAAAGGGCATTAGTGCTGCCATAAATAGAAGCAACAATGCAATTTTATTTGTCGTGTACCTCCAAGTTGCCCAAGATCATTTGAGACGTTGCTTCCATAACCGAAAAAGCTGCTAAGTCATTCCTCCGTAACACCATTATCCCACCAGATAAGCCAGCCGTAGGAACAGCAAACAAACTCCAATTTGTGCCCAGAAACTTCAACAGTTGATTATTATCCTGAGAGTTGATTTTTGTCTCCAATAAACCAATAAAGAACACCCTATAGTCCTTGACAATCTCCTTGAGGTATAGAGCAGCCTCCAATTTTTTGGCTCCTCTATAATTCCAAAATAATAAAGAAGTCATTGTTTGGAAATGGGGTCAGCCCCCCCCCCCCCCCCCCCCCACCTTTTTAGTTCTACTACTTCCCACCTTCCTGTTATGAGGCATAACATTACCCGATCCAAGGGATCTAAGTTCTTTTAAAAGTTTAGACTTCTTCTCGGATGATCGATTTCCTTCCATAGCTGATTTACTAACAGGTTTGTACCTGTTTTCAATCCGAGATACATCAGTTTGTTGAATAAATGTAATATCAGCTTCATTAATACCAGGCTCTGTATTAGAATTCCGAATTTCCCCTTCCTCCTATCTCTCTTCATTTTTTTCTTCTAAAATTTCTGCTTCATGAGGATCCAATAAATCTGATAACACATCAAATTTGTTGATAGTATCCACACCAGACTTGCTTTCTGAATTTATCCCAACTATACCTTCTGTAGTAGTTGTTACATCTACAGAAGGCATGCAAAGAAGTTACAATTTGAGTAAACCTTGTATATATTTCAAAAATTGATTCAAAAGATTTCATACAAAAAAGTTTGTAATCATGCAACAAAATATTCAATTGAGATTGTTTAATTCATTAGTTCCTTCATAAGTAATACATAATTTTTTCCAAATTTCTTTACCTGTAGGGCAAGTTGAAACACGAATGTAATCTTCAGATTTTAAAGCATAAAAAAATAGTTTAAACACTTTGCATTAAGTTGTGCTAAATCTCTATCATCATGAGTCCAACCTATAAAAGGAACTGGAATAGCAACATCATTGAGTTTACCAGTCGGAGGTGTATAACCATCCTTAACAAGCATCCACATGCGATAGTCAATTGATTGTAAAAACATAGACAGGCGAGTTTTCCAAAAATCAAAAGGAATATTATCAAACAAAGGTGGTCGGGTAATGGAATACCCTTCCGTAGTATTACGATTACTAGAGTTAGCCATGAATCAAAAATTCAAAAAGCTTTCAAACTTAATTTTATGAATCCTGCTCTGATACAACTTAAAAGTTTATTAGGGATGTTAGGCCCGTATGAACTAGCCCAAAGCTAACCAACAGGGGGGGGGTGAATTGGTATTTTAAAAATCTTTTAATCAAAATTAACAAACTCAAACACAATTCACCACAAAAGCATGCGAAAATTAAATGTGGAAAAAATAGTAGTAAAATCACAAAGAGATTTATAGTGGTTCGGTCAACTCGACCTACGTCCACCCCCCGGAGGCGTCCTCTGGGTATTGCACTAAACAACATGACTCTTCTTTTGTTCCCACAGCAAGGCAGAAAAGCCCTTATAAAAACTCCTTTTTGCTGACCCCGGCGAGGCAGAGAACCCAACTAATTTTTCTTCCTCTTGAAGCAGGTAGAGAACCTTGATCGATTGTTGAAGAAGACCTCCTTTGAACCCCCAAGGACGAAGGATGGCAATAAAAGAAGATAATCAAGTTCCTCCCTCTCTCTTCCTCTCTCTCCCTCTCTCTCCGTCCCCTCTTGGCTCTCTTAGGTCAAGACAGCAGCAAAAGATTACCTTTAAGGTAGAGCAAGAGATCTTAAATAGAAGAGCTTCGGAATAGATCTTATTTTGTACAAATCGACTTTATCGACCAAGCCGATAGGGGTATCGGCCTGGCCGATCAGCGTAAATTTCACTCAATCAGCCCGATTGGTTTGGGACGATTAGAGTAATTTTGGTAACATCATCTAGGATGATAGAATATTGTCCTGGCTAATTAGTTCAAACCTGAGGAAAATCATCCTGAACATCGCCCTGATAGAAGTAGGCCGATGTTAATCGTCCATGCCATCGTCCCGATCGATCCTATGAATGGCCTGGCCGATGTGATCGTACAACCAGCCTTAATTGCTTTCCATAATTACTAGATTAATTTAGGCATAATTATGCTGCATCATCCAGGATGATATGATATCATCCTGGATGATGTCCTAAAATAAAGAATACCTAAATAGATCATGGTGGTTGATCCTTTCTGATTTGAGCCTATCGTCCCGGCCGATACAATATCATCCAGGCCGATTGGCTTAATGGCGGCTGCCTTAAAAATAATGCCCTGATTAGGGTTTTTATTTTTGAACCGATCATCCAGGCCGATATAAATATTGGCCTGGCCGATGTTACCAAAAGTAGTAAACTCTAAGAAACAGTCAAAAATTCTCTCAAGGTGCTTTTTTGCAAGGTTACTTAGCATTAGGAGCCATATGTTTTACTCAAGACTCAAGAAAAGGAAAAGTGTACAAAGTGACTTGGACTTAGTCTACCTAATCTTGAGCTGGTTACAATTGTCGTTTGATCTTGTGGACCTTAAATGTTAGTAGGCAAGTTAGTCATAGAGAAACAACAGTATTTGTTATTATCAAAATCATAATCCATAGATTTGTAACACAACCCACCTACCACAATCGACTCAACCCTTGGATTGACTTGGGTTAACCTCTAGGAAAGCCCAAAGTGGCTAAAACCACTTTGATATAATCCATCGCCCACCATAGAACATATCAAACCCAATTGACACTTACATTGGATGCCCCTTGACCCAATGTATTTTCAGCATCAATCACATAACCTGACTCAACTTAGTTTGCCCCTAAGTTGATCCAAACTATATAGGTTTGGGTCAAACCAAGCCTACTTCTCCAATTGGCCTCTCTCAAGCTCGATTGATCTCACCATAAAGTTCATCCAGACCCCCAGCATCCTTTCCATCTCACCCTGACCCAGCTAATAACGGGCGATGGCTAGAGCGAATGGGAGAATATTTTGGTGGTCCCCTCTATCTCGAGCCTTATCCAAGGATGCCTAGTTATTCAATCCATGGGATTTGGGCTCACATACCTTTGGGATTATGTCACCTTCAACCCATTAAATTAACATAATCAACATTGGTTACTACGAGGTTATAAGCTTAGCTCTACGAAAGAAGAAATAAACTTCATAACCTCAGTGAGCAACAAAGAAAGTAATTATTTAACCATTAAAATATGCCTAAAGTAAACATTAACACACAAATATTTACACTCAAACATAAATTTCCCCTTTGACCTTTAATAAGTTCGAATACTAGATAACTCCAATAAATTGCCCAGTTTAGGACATATCCAAGCCACACAGCCTACCTCACACGCCTTAGATTGTTTGCTAGGAAAACTAACTCTAGTCTAGGCTAGGCCAGTGTTTACTTTTTTCTATTATATGATATGTTTCTAAGTTTTCATTAATTACTATTATTGAAAAATTAATTAATATGACTATTTATTTATTTTAATTACAATCTCTTAATTGATTTGATGGATGATAGAATACCCTTATGTTAGGAATAATATGGTTACTCGCTGAGTTTTCTGCAGGTGATCATGCTCATGCAGGGTAACAAAAGGGGGCTAAATTAATAATGATTTAAACTATGCTTAGCCCCCAAATAACTAAGAGTGTGGTCGAGTGTGGCTTAGTTTTTAATTTAATGCACATATATAAACTACTTGGGATGTATTTTATTTTTAAATGTTTAGGACAACCCTACAGGAGAGTCAAGATTTTTCATTTTAACATGGATATAATTTATTTAAAGTTAAGAGTTGTGAAAGTTAGATGCTTGAATCGGGATACATAGATCTAAATTTGAATTTCAAAGAGGAAAGGATATCTCTGAGGAGAGGGTCTTTTTTCATATGGAATCCCAAATTTGGATCATTTCACTACCCAAAGTGAAAATAATAACCTGCCCTTAGATGGAAAAGTTTTCTTTTTTCATTTGGGTATCTAAGGACCCCGAAGAAGAGGAGAACAAGGAGTTAAAGACAAAGAGTATCCCCCTCAAAGTGAACTTATGTAAATCCTAATATTAGAATTTGAGTTTGTTGTTAGTGGTGCCCAACCACTTTTAATTTATCTAAATTCTAACTTGTAATCAACATGTAAATTGCTTATGGACATTTATTTAATTGATTCAATTTATTAATGTGTTTAATTTAATTTGATTGCAATTAGGGTTGCCTACTTTTTCTAATTTTTTTATGATTGCATGTCATTTTTATTTTAGCCTAGATACGTAGAGGCTCGTGAGGGTACACTAAAAACTCTTTCTACTTAAAACTAATTAAAATTTTTATGCTAACATAAAAACTCTAATGATTTAATAAGTAAGCCCGGGACCACCGAAAGTATACATAAAGCATAATTATTGATTTTATCCTCTTTATTAGACACCTTCTAGCAGACCACATGGCCTTTGAGGGAGAAGATCTGTCAAGGGAATGTTGTACAACCTCAAGGGAAAAATAATTTACAAGCCTTTTTTAAAATTACTTCATACATATTTTTTGCATTTAATCGAGTCGATCAACATGCATTATATTATAAACTAATTAAATGAGTCTCAAATTTTAATTGAATTTGATTTAAAATTTTTCAATATACATAAATCAAGGGAACCATTAGGATTCGCTCTAGACATTGATCCAAATTCTCAAAAAATTTAATAATAGTGTCCAAATAACTCTTTCATAAAAATATAATCTGACTCATGGATTTTAATATTCTAGGTGGTTCGCTAGCTCCACAATCCAAGTTGGGGTAAGTCTAGATTTTGCATTGCATTAGTTTGGTTCATATTATTATAGTCAAGTGCCCAATTTAAATTTATGATCTGAGATAGATTTTGAATCAAAAGACCCCAAACTCCAGGAATATAGTCCCAAATTTTTAAAAAGTTAATCAACTCAAAGTAAAGATTTTCTTAATAAAAAACTTAAAGCCCAACACTTAGACTAGTTTAGGACACTTTTGAATTATTTCAGAATCTCAAAGCATCTCCCTACCACACTTCCATTGACTCCCGAAATATGTGCTCCAACTTAATAAATTCCTAGTACATATTCCAACTTCACCTCCTTTGATATGACTTCTAAAAAAATCTCTAAATAGGATTTCTGCCAT